>BMAU01004105.1:600000-1132466 GCA_019973935.1 Trichonephila clavipes
CTAGAATGGTTCCAAAATTTCTGAAGATTGTTATTTCATATGTATACATATGGTATATATATATACGATGGACATTGATTGATTTCAATGTCCTTTTTTAAAATAATGATTTCAATCACGTTTTCTAACCCTTTCCTTATCAAAAATTCTGTCTCCTACCCAGTAGTACCATAAGTTCTGACAAAAAAAATTTGCCATCGTCTGCTGTGATCGACCGGAACGCAGCAGACGATTTTGAATTTCGTCGTTACAAAACGTTTGCAATATTTTTCGGATAATTGTCGTCTTTCACGTACGTTGTTCTAAATAGTCAGATGTTTAACAAATTGATCAAAGTATACTTTAGATATAATTTTGAATAAAAAAAAAAGAAGAGCCAGAAGAAGATTTAAGGCGACTCTTAAACATTTAGACATCAAAGGGTTAGTCATTTATCGAACAATTGAGAGATACTCTGAGACAAACAATAATGCAGACTGTAATGGAAGCGGTCGTTCGCGCTCGGTGAGAATACCAGCTCCCGTCAAAGCAAGTCAGGGAGTGCATTCGTCAAAATCCTTGTCCAAAGAAAACTCTTCTTGCTAAACAGGTAAACGTGTCAATAAGAAAAACATGTCGCATAGAAAACGAAGATTATAGACCAATAGGTTATGCAAAAATAGCTGGCCATTTCTTTACAAAGGAATTAATGCGTCAGAGGTACCTTAAAGCAAAAGCACTGTTGCCTCGGAATGCTGGTAACGGCTACAGACGAATTCCATTTAACGGCGAGAAAATTTTTGAAGTTGAAGAATCTTTAAAGCACCAGAATGACCATATATATTCAAGGTTTGCCCAAGAAGCTAAACAGAAGAAAAATATTTGCAGAGAGCCTACCTTTCGGTTTCTGTAATGGTTCGAGGGGGTGTCAACTATGAAGGTATCTCAGATATTTCTTTTTGCCAGAATAGAGTAAAACCACGGCGAAAAGTTTTTCAGAACACAGCCCTAGAGCCAATAGTGAAGCCCCTGAACTTAAACTTGTTGAATGGAAGCGATTGGATTGCTTCCGCTCAAAAACCGAACACGACTCAATGCTGGTTGAAAGAGAAGACACCGCACTTCTCATTGCACAAAGAATGGCCTTCTAGATGCCGAGATTTAAATCCACTCTACTGTAAATTGTGCTCAGTATTGGAGGTGAAGGTGTACCAGATACGGCATCCCAATTAGAACTGTCCTAAACTTTCTATTAGAAATTCAGCAATGAAAATTCCTGTGGAGGTAGTGAGTGTGCCAACAGATGATTGGACAAAGAGACTTAAAGCCCGCATGAAGTGAAAAGGTGACCATTTTAAATGAAAGATGCAATGTGTCGAATTTAAAGATAAAATAAAACTAAAGAAGATTTAGTTTTAAACTCGACTATACATTTTTTAAAATTTAAACTCCTTAAAAATTGTATCATAACTTATGGTATGTCTGGGTACATTAAAGAGTGACACTGGTAGAAATATTATTCAACATTTTTTTTTATTAACCTGTAAATCCATACCTATCTTCATTATAATACAACAATAACTTCCATAAAGATATTTCTTTAACAATTTTTAAGATCTCTCTCTCTCTATCTCTCAATCCCGAATTCGATGGAAAAAAAACCCGCTTACTTAAAGCGAATTGGTGGAAATATTCGAAATAAGCCAAATACTTATAGCACGATGCGTACCTTATTTTAATACTGTACTTGAAAATAAATCAAGTTTAAATTTGTTCACAGCGTAACGTCATTTTTATTTTTTTTCAAAAAAAAAATAAAAATGCTAAGTTTTCGAAGTATAAAAATATATGTAGTTAAAGTACAAGAGTAATAACAAAAACATCTAAACATATTTTAAAAGCATTCCATCTACCAACTCTACAATAAATAATGCTAAAAATGATTAGAGCAAAACTTACAGTTTTAGACTCACAAATCTTGGTTCCTGTGTAAAACAAGAAAGATCTTCACAGAATTGAGTGCTTCGAAGAAATGAAGCTGTCAAGTAGGTGCGAAATCGTGTCCAACCGCAACAAAAATCTTCCTTTGACAAGTTTAAAGTCATTAACTTTTCAGAACAATTGACTTTTATTGGTTGTAATGACAAAAACAGCATTTCCTCTCATGATAGCTCAGTTGGTTTAAGATACAGAGTAATATGACATTTCCTGTTTAAATGTGTCTATTACATTTCTCTTGTTTCCGTTCCTCTGAGAGCATGAATAGGAAATTTGTTTTAAAACAGAAGAGTAATTTAATTCAGAAAACTTTCCAGGAAGTGCCCAAATAAAATTAACCCGAATACTTGGAAGTTTTAAACTCGGACTATTTAAGTTTAAGTAAAACAATACTGCATTAATTTAATTACATTAGTTATCTCAAAGTAAGATTAAACTTTAAGGTTAATGGAATTGTACAATATGTTCTCGCAGGGAGACATAGGAACCATTTAAGAAAATTTCAGAAATAATGTGGAATCTGCAGAATATTATGCGCTTTTAGAAGTACAGTCATACTATTTTATAGAAGCTAATTCAAATTATAAATATTAAGTTTAATATTAAAAGAAAGATAATCTTTCAAAAATTTAACAGAAGAATGAATTTTATGAGGTATTCATTCGTTGGAAATAAATATTTAGATAGCAAAAACTCCAGGAAATATATTTTTTATATTTTATACGAAAAATGAACTATATATATATATTTGGATGAAGTCTTTTTTAATCATTTCTACACTTTGTTCTTTCATCATTGTGTTTTAATTAGCTGCTGAAGGGAAAGGATGGGATTCTATAAAGCAACCTTAATCCTACTTTACCACCCTAAGTCAGTGACAGCTTTAGAAAACAATAGTTTTCCCATTTTGGTCAATTTACGTATAAATAATGGTTTGTTGTTCTTGATTTTCAATTTCAAAAAAATCCGCCTTTCTCAATTATGTAAGACATTTATAATTTGACCATCACTTCTTGTAAGACATTTCTTAATGGAAGACGAAAAAAAAAGCTTTACATATTTCGGTACAAAAATAAATGAAGGATAATAGATAAATCCTTGCTAAAGTAAATTTACACGTAAAATATATAAATTATTTCTATAAAAAGTACTGATAGTAAGATATTTGATATTTCTTTCGAAACTTTACTAAACAAAATTAATCATTTTTATTTTCGGTTTATAGACATAAAAAAATTTATGAAAAAGACTTAGACAAGATAGTACATTTTTAATCAAAAATGCATGGATAAATTGGCACACAAGAAGTATAAGCACATATTTCAACCGTAATACAATCTTACATAACATTAATTTAGACTACCAATTAGCAGTGGCGTAGCTACCACCGTATCAATGATATGGGACCCCCAAACTACAAGAGGTCAATCATGTGTAAGCAAAATGTTAAGGGGCCTCCAAAATGATCCCCGAAAGAATGCTGATACAGGGCCCATTTAAGACTAGCTAAGCCAGTCCAATTAGCAACGTAATTTAATTAACGTAATTTTTACAGGAAAGAATTAATGGAAGAAAAAAAAGGTATTACAGTATGATAGAAATTAAAGTTTTTGAGTCACAGCAATACTTCAAATTTATTAAGCAGACTTTGAAATGTGATTTAGAAGAACAGGGCGAACGTAAGAACTGCATGCTTTACAAATGCAAAGCATTCGTTAGTTTTTTATTATATCGAACAAAAGAAAATGCTTTTCAAAAGAAAAATCTTGATCCATCATTTTTATATAAGGTATGAGATTCTAGAATTCCTCACGCGCTCCAAATTGTATTGAAGATTCAATTCATTGTCTTCCTCATTCGCAACCGAAAACTAAATTCAAACCGACACATTTTGCATTTCCACCATCCCTTATTTTTTAAGAATATAATTCTAAAAAAAAGTTTCTCCCTCCAAGAAAAATAGAGGCCGGCGAAGTTGTAACAGTACCCATCCTCTAGGCAACGATATCGGCACTACCAAAGGGCCGAGGTGTCTTTCTTATATCCCACCTACACATTTACACGGGGTGTTGGAAGAGAAAGTGGAGTAAAAAATATGACGGAAGAGAAGAAAGAAAAAGGAAGTGACAGAATGTAAAAGACAAGAAAGAGAGAAGGAAAAGAAAAAATCTGGTTCTAGCTGCATGACGAAGTGATGGTAAGAAAAAACCCATTCTCCCTAGAGGTACATCTATCTTAGGTGTATGCTTGCACCTATGTACTTACATAAAAAGAGAAAGAGTAATGGGTAAGATAGTGTTCCATTCCAAATTTATTTTATATTGAATGCTATAGGGGAGTAAACGACAGTGGCAAAAAGGCAGTTGAAACAAAATAATCTAAATCATATATATATATATATATATATGTGTGTGTAGTGATGTTGCTTTAAAAAAAACTCTGCAATACAATTGATATCACAGGTAACAATTTTTGTAGAATTGACTATCAGCTATATTAGTGAGCTGCAACTAAACGAAGAAATTTTTAACTGATTATGGATATTGATAAAAAATTAGAATACAACAGTTCTACAAATTATTCATTATTAGTACACGAATTGTGTTTTAATTTCACGATTTATCAAAAATAATATATAGTTATTTTACAAATTACTTGAAATAAAAAATTACTCTCAGCTGTATCTGATGTTTAAGCAAATAAAAAAGGATAGTTTTATATTGCCTTCTAAAGCCTATAATTTTATAAATACTTAACTATAACAAACTAATAAAAACACAAATAAAAAAAATTGAGTTAATACAAGCGTGGGAAAGTCGAACTGTTACGAGTATCAGAACTAAATCAGTAATAAATCAAATGAGATTGTAGAGAGATAAAATGCAGCCATGAAGTTGTAAAGATATAATTCCTAGTGGAACTACAATGTATAAAAAAACAGCTATTAATTTTAACTTCAGATAAATTATTTAAAAAGAGGAAATTTTCATGACCGAAATTAAACTTGATTTTATGATGATGAGTTTATATAATTTACTCAGAACAAACTACATAATATATATATATATATATAAGTCAATTCCTACTTATAGGTCAACAAAGAAAATTAATTTTTATTTTAGTTACTTTTCATTAATATTTACAATTAATATAAATATGTATATACATATGACAGAATCACAATATTAAGCGACAAAATAGGGAGTGATTTTCCGTTTTCCTTTCAATATATGGTATTGGACTATTTTGTCTGTCTGTTACTATTTATTCATCAATTAAATTAAATTATTCTAATAAAATAGTATAGTAAAAAAGAAATCACATTCTCAAAAATTAAACCATCCCAGGTAGAATTCGAACCCACGATTTTTGGATTGGAAGTTCAACGTGCTATCCTTTGAGCTACAGGGACACAACAAACGACTGTCCTTTCTATATTTGTTATTGGGTATATTATTTTGTTTTGTTTTTATCCATTTTAAAATTTAATTAATGAATTGATACTTGAAAAAACTGTATTAACATCAAGTGTAATCCACCATCCACTACAAGTTTTAAAAAATGTGTTTGAACTTGAATGGATGAATAGAAAGTATTTTATTTTCGTTTGAAAATTTGAACAAGATTATATATATATATATATATAGGGAAAGGGTGAGCTAATAGCAAGAATTGAATAACAGTTCCTAAGTTCATACACATTTAGCATAGCATCCCCATTAAAGCAATAAATTTCAGCGATGCCTTTTACTAAATAAAGGGCATTTAAAATATATCTAAGTTTAGCCTGTGATAAAAATAACAGCTTTTTAATATCTACTCCTGTTGTAGATATGAAACTTTATTGTTCATTTCAAGCATCATCATATAAAGTCGGTATATATTCCTTTTGTTTAAATTCACAATAAATCAACAGGAAGACCTTACAGCTCTAGCCCTATATGTCACACTTTAGGAATTATGTTCCAACAATCGAATTTTCCACCATTTCATGAATGAACGGGAAAAAATGCATGACTAAATGCGAAAAAAAGTATAAATCCACCATTCATTCAAAAGCTCTAAATTTAGAATGCTGCGGAATGTACTATTATTGCCGCATTTTTGTTTTATGTCGACTTGAAACGGAAGTTGAACAGAGCGCAATGTCACGACAGCGCGTGGAAGTCAGCCTCCAATTTAGCTTCAGTAGCTGGCGAGGACAGCTGTTTATATCTGCATGTGATGCATTACACCTGTTTTTTTCTCCATGGAAAAGAAAAAAATTCATACTTCACGCTTATTATATGTCGGTGTCTATGATAAGTCGGCTGTAATGCTTCACTTTCAGCTAGAGTAGGGAAGTTTGGATGGGATGTAAGTATATTTGAGAAGCACCTGGTACAATGGGTAGTAAATTAACCTTTGTCTGGAAGTAATGGTTTCTAGGTTTACCAGTCTTATGATGATTCTTAATTTGAATGAAGATATAACAGATTGAGGATAAGGTAATTCAACTAAAGGAAGAGATCTGCAGTACGTGGAAAGATTGATTTTTTTGGATTATTTGGCCATTGAATGATATGTTTTCATTTTGCAATGAAAGAGACAGAATAATATTTAAATTATTATTTTGCAAAATTTCAACATTCTTCATAAAAATTTCAGAAACTAATAAAAGAAAACACGAGTAAAAAAGAAGAATATCGTATTTAAAGTAAAAAGTAAACATTGAAAAAATATTTTTAAATTTGCTTTCTTCATGCAAAACTCACAATGATTAAAGTCAAAACCAATCTAATGAATAGATTCAATTTAATCTTAAAAATATCTAGAAGCTAATACATATTACGGGTATATTATTAAATACTTATGAATCTTATACACATACTCCATGAATGAAAGCAAAAACATGAGCACACTATAGCATACACCAACATCAATTTGGTACTTATCTCTTTCTGTAATAGAGTAAAGAGTAGTAATTCTATATGTAATGCGATTCAAGTGCATCGATTATGACTGTCATGAGTTGGACTTAACAGCTAAATCAATAGGAAGAAATGAAACCTTTTCTTTTATGAGTTGGCATAAAAAGACGAAAAAAGCATCGTTAAGATTCCGGAATATCCGATAAAGGAATTACAATATACATTTCTTGGATCTTCTCTATATTCAAGTTTCTCTTTCTATTTAAGACCAGATGGTTAAATTTCATTGACACATAACTAAATTAAGAATTTATTTATCGCTGCAATTTTGATTATTACAGTTCATATTATATATATAAGTAACAGCCAAGAATATTCAAAAAAATATCTAAATTTTAATTTTATGAAATGTAACGGAATAAATCTTTTTCAGTTAATAAAGATTAAAAGCCTTTTAAAACGGAAGGATATTGAAACATATATATAAAAAAAGCGTCGCACCAAGATGGAATATAAAATTGCATAACATATCTTACTATAGAATAATCAAATGATTAACTTTTGGCGGCTAACGACAGACAAATTGGAGCTCCAGCGCATAACAGAGCATCCGGATGATGTACAAAATAGGCACATTTTAATGAAAATGCATAACTTACATGAGAATGTAGTACCTTAGATTCATGAGGAGGATTGGTGAACACTGTGAGCAGATCTCATCATTTGAGAGCAGCATGCAATTCAACTAAAAGAAAAAGGATGCTGAAATTGCAAGATCTCTCGACAGTGGGGTTGAAGTGATACTACTAATAGAGGATGTTACCAGGAATGGTCTACAGATCGTCAAGAAGGTACCGTTCGACCGGAAACGACGGCAGAATCCGAGAGCAAATTAATCGTCCGTTCAGCCTTCATAGCTTCTGATATGCTTTATCAAAGATCTGACAACAATGACCATCTACAAACGACTCAGCGAACGGGGACTAAGGTCACAGAGGACATTTAGGTTACTGTACATCACAGCTGCAAACCATTATTAAAGTTGTGCTGGGCACATTCTATCTTAAGTCCAACGGACGGGAGTACAATTATTAGCAATGATGAGTCCAGCTTTGAACTGGGCCCGACGACCAGAGAAGACGTATTTGGAAACGTTCATAAGAGTATTAAGATAATAGAATGATCGTTGTCCACCATGACAGAGCCCGACAACCAGGAGTTATGGAATGAGGTGTCATTTCACTTGATAGTCTTACTTCTTAAGTTATTATCCATGACACCTTTACACCACGGCCACTACATTATCCGCCCAGTAGTGTTGGTCCACTGAGCTTACATTTAAGCAGGTTAATAACCCTTCAGCATATGCTACGTCTTTCTAATACTTGTCTTCGTACTTCTCTAATACTTTTCCGGCTGGTGCGATCGCTTCATCTCTTCCCAACGTCTGAGCATATGTAACTGTCACTGAATCGTGCCGAATTCAATTGCAAATTGGAACATGTATGGAAACTATGCAAGAGGACATCTGCCAATTCTAAAAATCAACGTTCAATTGGATAATAGCTTGCATCAACCAATATATGTACATCACATCAGCCAATTTTCGTCCCATTCGAGCCCATTCCTTCTTGGAGCATCGTTTTTTATGTTACAAAATGTATTTTCTTTCTTTTATTATTATTCCTTTTTAATTTCAAATAGCTGAAATATGTCAGCAAACAATTATGATCTGCTGGATATAAGATTTTGTTTTATCCACCCCTTAAATTATTCTAAAAGTAATTTTCAGCTTTTTATTTGATGAATGACAAAGAAGAACTTGAAAATTTGAAGAAATTATTGCATCCAATAATTAAATGAAAACCAGATATACTAAATTTCTAAGAAACTCCTGCATATTGCATGTCCAAAATTATTTATGTGTTAAAAAGAACTCCGCATTCGGCATTTCTTTTTCTTCAACAAGTTCCTAAGCAATTTCTCAGTAGTGACATGCAAATGAGTTGAAATATTGGAAAAAGAAACCGATTTGTTTTTAAAAAAATTGTTTTTCCTTTCTAGAGAAAGATGGAAAGAATGCACGGAGAGATAAAAAAAAAGGAAGGGAAAGGGGTGGAAAATGCAGTTGAAGAGATGACAGGGAGATCCTTCAAAAACGAACGAGGAAGGGGGAGCGAAGAAACAAATATCAAGTTTCGCGAAATTTATGAGGATAATAACGGAATCGGAATGGAAAACGGATACTGAGGACCGTTTTTAGAAACTACATAGCTGAGGAGGAAAAAATTACCCAAAATTGCAATTAGGGTTGCAATAACCTGAAACGGCGACACTGGTAGATTTAAATTGAGTGAAAATTTTGGAAAGAGAATGTTGAACTTCTAAACTTCAGAATATGATAAATTACAAATCTTTCGTTCTGAAGTTGATAGGCACCAAAGCCCACTTTCACTTCATGTGTATTTTATTTTTATAATAGTGAAATAAGCAACAAAAATAAATGTCTTTCTTTCATTTATGATTCTTCAACTTTTAGGAACCGACAGATGGAAATCTTAATTCTACAGACCCTTAAAATGAATTTGATTTCTATCTTGATTATTTTCTACACACTGTAATTAAACTCTCTCTTATCTTTCTAATTTTGGATGCATAAAATACAACAAAATTACAATATGATAGTGTTGTGTCAAATAATAGATGATGATTTAAGATTCCTAGTTAATAGACATTGCACTGGAAAGACTTTAAAACATACTTCTTTAAAGATGAAAAACTTTCTTATACTTGTTATTATTGTGTTCACAAAAAGATAAACAGTCCCATAAAACAGGGATGGGTAATTGTTTTGGTTCGAGGTCCACATAATGGAAGCAAAGGACACCAAAGAGTCGTATTTATTAAAACGATTGCATTCCTTAGTTAACTTTTCTATCTAAAAAAGGAAATAAATTTTACCATAAAAAATCAATAAATATAAGCTTAATAAATTAGAGGCAGTGTTTTATTCAATTTATTTACTCAGCTAATTTTATATACCATCTATAACTGCAAGAACACTTAATTTTAGAACCAGTTTAATGAGACTATCACATATTTTTTTCTACATTTCTTTTTAAATCAGGAGGGTGATTGACCGTTGAAATTTTCATCGCAGCCTGCAAATTAATGTCAGCCAACTTCATCTATATTTACTCTTATTAATCCTCATGCAAGGAAAACTTTGCCCACAAATATATATAAACGCAAAAATCGAGATCCTTTTTTTTTCTATTAAGTTTTATGAAAGTCTTGGCGGGCCGCAAAAAAACTCCTTGAGGGTCGCTGTTTGCCCATCCTGCCATATAACTTAGATTTTCCGAATTTGACTTTTTAAATTCTTTTACGCTACTAAGACATAAATCGAATTCGAGCACATTATGACCATTGCATTGAAACAAAATGACTATCAAACTACAAAAGAAATATAATAAGAATAAAAAAATATCCAGTCTGAGTTAAAAATTACAGAGGGCGGATTTATGGGCGATCATTCGCCAAATACGGTATTAAATTTTTTTTCGAAGTCCATTTGGATCGGCAAGTAATGAATTAGTGACGAATGGTTGAGCATCGTACTGACACAGGGAAGAATTTGATTGGTGGTGCAATTGATCCACCGATTCGCTGTTCGAGTAAAGATCCCTCAAGTCGTATAAAGAGAAGAGCAATTTGCTTAAATTTAAGAGCGATTGAACCAGAAGCTTTGATATCATTAAAAAAAAGTAAGGAATAGATTTATTTCAGTTATAAGAGAAACTTGACCGAAACATTGAAGCGGGGACGTTTTTACGTTCGCTTTTTGTTTGTTTATTAAATGCTTTTGCCAATATTTTTTCCTTATCATAAACGATAAAAATTGCCCATTTTCTCAACGAGAGTTTATTTTTTATAGTCTATAAATTATACTGGGAAGGCTCAAAGGAAACGTTTCTTGTTTCGTAAAGATCGATGCTCGAAACATTTGGTGGAAGTGTTTTTCGATACGTTCTATCCGATGTGGGAACGATACATCATCTTCCTTATGTTTGTGATTTTTGGCGCCACTCTCAAGGTAAAAATGCCTTTACTAGGGATACTTAAAATAAAGGATAACTTCAGAAATTTGACTTATCGTGAATTTGGTATAAAAGAAAAAGATATGCTAGTATTATATTTATTTTAATTTACAAAAAGAGTTTTGAAGATAAAGCAATTTCTTTTTTTTTTTATTAACATCGAATTTATAAGTTGCAAGAGATTTATTAAAGGATTAAAGGAGGACATCGTAATTTTGAACCAAATTCAGCTGACGAGAACGAAAACTGAGCTGGAACCCTTCCACCACACGTCCACATTTTACTTTGAGCCTCGATTGACATCTTTTAAATCATACGAAATAAACCGAAAAATATTTTCAAAAGGAAGCTTTTTCAATAAATTACACACAAACAATGTCTTAACGTGCAAAAAACTTTACGGAGCTCTCTATTACTTTTATACAGATTAATTAAAATAATTCCAACACAAAAACAAATATATCAGAATATTTAAAAAATGTTTATGATATTTGGGATAATTTCTTCACAACAAGAAAAAATTAAAATGAATTATTCAATACTTTTGAATTACATAATAAATTTACAGAGAAAATTTATGAGATAAGAAATAATTCATGCAAGAAAAATAATCTGAACGTAAGCAATCACTCTGAATTCGATATTTTGCTTGGTATGCAAAATACGATGTTTGTTGTTGTTTCTCATCCCCGAGATCAGCAGAGCTAGATCAGGTCCATGAATCCATCCACCCTAAAGAAGTCCAACACCAATAGAGAATCTTGAACCAAGTCCTGCCTGGTAAGCCCCAAACAAGATAAAGTGTGGCCAGGGGAGGCCTGAGCAGAAGAACACTTAAAGCAAAGTTCGAAGTGTTTAATGTCATCGACAAAAGTCAATGACATCGGATGACCACTAAGGAAACGAGTAAGCGCAGTTTGATCTCGTCTACTGCTGCCCCGAACCAAGGAGCCGCCAAGGCATTTGCTCTGATACCATGGGTGCACCTGTGGGATTATCCAAATGGCCTTATTCTTTGCTTTATACTTTGAAAAAAATTCCAAGTAAGAGGAGCGGCAGGTGTTGAAGTTTCGCCAGCACCAGAGCCCTGGCTAAGCTGTCCGCAATTTCGTTCCCAGCAATGATGACATGGGACGGGATCCACTGGAAATGGATCTGACGAGAAAGGGAAAGTCGTCATCCTCTTGAGGATGTTTGTACCTGTGCAATCCCTTATGCCAATTGGCCAAGTGCTGGATGACACTTCTACTATCCGAAAAAATCCAGATATTGTATAGCTGTGAAAGCGACTCAATGGAGTTCAGTCCCTCAAGAATTGCAACAAGCTCGGAACGAAATACCGAGCAAGAGTCCAGATTTTTTCTCTGGATTTTAATTTACTGGTCCCGAAAACTAATATAGATGCCACTGCCAGAGCAGTCACTACCAAGTTAATTGCCGTCCGTGTACATATGAACAGCGTCCTTGGGGATATTTCAGGTAGCACGGCAATTCCTTTTGTTTGCTAACTTAGATAGAGAGGTCAACATGAAAGTAAACTCCATCAAGACCCTCCGAAGGGTCAATAATCTAAGATTAGCTGTGATGTTCTATAGAACTAGCAACAAGGTGGCCAGATACAAAGTGTCCAAAGGGACTGCCTCGTTTGAGCTTCTGGTGACTGCTCCATGACCTTAGGAATTTCGATGTACGATTCTGAAAGCCAAGACCGGAGAGCTTGCCGTAGTAGTACTTCACTAAAGATGCATTTCTCCTAAGACTTAATGGCTGCAGGTCAGCTTCACAGAGCACAATATCTTTTGGGCAAGAATTGCGAAGGCCAGTAATAATTCTTGCAACACTGAGTGGAACACGTTCAAGGTTTTGCAAGCTTGAATCAGAGGAGCAACAGAAGATGGGGAAGCCATATTCCAAAATGGGACGAATGAGGGAAACGTAAGTGTTTCTGAGAAGATGTTTGTAAATGCATCAGCAATAACAAGTCTCAAATTAGGTTTTAAAAATCGAGCTTGATTTGATTTAATGAATAAAAACATGTACATATATATATATCGCACGGTTGGGGAAAAGTATCGAGAAAATTTTTATAGGAAAGAAAAAAATTACAAAATAAAAAAAATGGAGGAAAATCATAATTTTAAAGAAAATATCTTTATTTTTTTTCTTTTTCAAATTAAAATGTCAATGTCAATTTCGAAATGTCTTTGGAACCATATGAAGTTTCTTCAAACAAAATTGTTTGATATGAATAATATATTGATGACCCTTAAATCTGAAATTCTCAATCCAAAATCTTCCTAAAAGAAGTATGATAGGAAAAATGTATTTTTTAAATCATTACCTTCTAACTCTCAGCTAAATGAAAATATGCTTTTAGTTTAACGAATTCGAGTTTTATTTAAATCGTTGAATGTTTGATTTGAAACTCCCATAGAAGTCTCGGAATAACACAAAGCATCATTAAGATACGTACTTTATAGAGCAGATGGATTCAATTTTTATCAGTAAATAAATCAGCGAATTCCTTTAGTTAATCTTTAAAAAAAGACTAAAAATGATAAGCTAACAAAATAGATACTTTAAGTATCCTTTTTGATATGAAATAAAAACTCAAGCTCAACAATTACAGCACAATAAGGTTCCCTAAAAGAAGCTTCGTTTTTCTAACGAATCCCAGATAAACGCAGAAATAAAAATAAAATATATATATATATGCTTTAAGGCATCTCTTATAGCATTTATAGCTCACAAAAAAGTATCTTATTTTGCAGCAATAAAAGAAACGAGACTTCAAGACATTCTACAAAAAATTTTTTTCCCATTTATTTTTTTGAAAAGATGCTTTTATTAACTGGAATGGACAGTGAAAGGACATCTTGTCCAGTGGACACTCTTTTTGTGATCTTTTTTCTTTCTGAAATTGACAAAATGATAGAAAAATCGATGACTACCTCAAACAGAAAGCATTAAACGCATACGTTTTATCCACATAGATAAAAATAATAATAAAAAAAGTTCCCTCCTTACAAGGATAAGTAATCGTGATTCTTATGAGGAGAGAGTGAAGAAAGCCCCGGGGTAAACCGTCCCCTGGTTAAGAAAAAGAGAAGCGAAAAAGCTTTCTCAGATACGGTTATCGAGTGAGTCTTTTATCTAATGTTGTAACGATAATCCTTGTATGTATGTGTGTGTATATATATATTGCGTCGGAGTTCATTCGATAGTTAATAGTATCGCTTCCTTAGTTTTTTAGTGATTGGATAAAGAGTCTAAGCAAGGATTTTTCCCCTTATTTTTTCAAGAGTGTTTCGTATTTGTATACATATGCTACTATTTTTTACTCAATGACTGTACTCAAGACAAACGACATTAAGAGAAAATATTTTATATTTAAGTGTGAAAATAATAGGAAGTTTTAACGGCTAGAACGGTTTAGGTTTTAACGCATGTTTAACAAAATACATATTGACCAAAACGAGGCTTACTTTATAATTTTATTTAAAAAGTTTGTTGATGAGAGTCCTAAGAAAAAGAAAAAGAAAAGTTTGTTACTGAGTTCATAAAATCAGAGCTACTAAATAAACTTCTATAACGGTATCATTTTGAAAACTTATTTCAGAGTTTTATGAGATCTCTAGCCGTTACCCGCCCGCTTCGCTGAGTAATTAATGATGTTGTATGCAATATTGTACTGTTTATTAGCTATTGGGATATCTAAGACTTAGCATTAAGTATCTGATTATATAGAAAAATATTCTTAGAGCACTCATTCCTTGATTTAAAAATGACAACATTAGAATTTTTCAAAACGAAAATATAATTATCCTTTACGCCCCCATTATAGCATCCCCCTGAGTCGATTTCCACAAAAAACCATTTTTAGCAGATCTGTACTCAACAATAACAAAAAATGCTGGTCGCAAATCAAGTCGGTGGGATTAATAGTTCAAAAAAGGGGATTATTTTTATCTGTAGCGCCTCCCCCCTCCTTGCGAGTCGATCTCTTCAAAATTCGTTCTTAGCGGAACCCCACTAAACAACAAAAACATACTTAATCAAATTTCAAGCCTGCAGGTCTAATAATTCTGGAGATCTCGTGATAAGTTACTTTTCTCCTTTATTTATATATAGATAGATATATTTTTTCACTTAAGTCCAATGAGGACAACGAAAAAAATTACTTTTAGTCTAAATACTTGTTTTCGTACTTATTTTTAAATTTTTTTAAAAAATACGCATTTCAAATAAAATATTTTTTAATGATAATTAATGCATTGACAGTCTATCGATCTGATTATTACAAACAGATTCAAAATAATGAACATAAATTAATGGTTATGTTAAGTGGACCATCTATATGTACAAAAAAAAGTCGCCAGAAACACCAGCAAGATAAAAAAAATATGCTTTAGCTGCACATTGAATCAATGCAAAGGTTGTAGATATGAAGGTATTGTAACAGAATACTGGACTTGAGAGTTTGAAAGAAAATAAATGCAGAGGGATAGTTATTACATTGCTCAAAAGATAGAAAAAAATTCTTCTATCCTATAAATCGAAACTAGGAAGTAGATAACATATAAAAGATATCAAAGTAATTTTCAAATGATCTCCTTTCGCAAAAGAATAATTATTCGACAAGAAAGGTATTGGAACTTTACCAGATTTTTATTGGATTCCGTTCCCTACACATGGTTTACTTTCATTAATATTCGTGTTTCGAACGGAATCGTATGCGTAAAAGAAATTGGCTTCAGTTCAAATTTTCTTTATCATTCTCATTTAACCATAATGATGATTCATTTAAATTTAGAAATAGTTTTCTTGATATTATGTGTACTTCCACTCATTTTAAAAAATGAATTTAAAAAGCAAAAATGCAAGAGTGTTTCATTAAATATGGATTTTTTTTCTGATTGCACTTTCTATTGTTAAATTTTGTTACTTTAAAAATTGATACAATTTAATTTTTTTTTAAGTTTACAACTTTCAGCAGATTCTTAATTTATTTTTATATGCTTATATCTTAGGCAAAATAAAATATTCTTCAACCTCCAACTTCACTTTTTATTTTTTGAGCACTATTTTATACTTCTTTCTTCTGAATAATAAAATTAAGATTGAAATACTACAACTTAATAAGTTTTATTACGAAAATTATTCCATCAATTTCAGAAGGAAAAACAGAATTTAAAATTACATCTCTTATGAAATAGAATTTATCAAATGAAGTCTATCCCCTGCACTTTGAGACTCAGAGTGCAAATTCAGGTTGGAACACTCCCCATTCTAGGGAGGAGAGAGGAAGGGGGGGTTAGAAATTTTTTTTAAATTAAACTATTAATAACCACGTGAATAAAAAGATAAAAAATATTTGTGGATAAGATTATCTAAATATATAAAAATGTTTAAATTACATAACTTAATGAAAACTGCAGTCACGCTTATCTTGCCAATCAGTTCATAAATTCAAGTGACATAAAAATACAATCTCTTGCCAATCAGTTCATAAATTCAAGTGACATAAAAATACAATCTCGAGATCCCAACCAATTAGTACATGTGCTTCACTGTTGCCAACTTTTGCTTTTTGAAGAAATTTTCTTTCAAATTATTTTTTTGTCATTAATAATAATGTACATAGGTAAACAAAATGCACTAGATTTAAAAATACATGTATAATATAAGAATTTTTTTTAATTTTGAAAAAACTTTTTAAAGAATCTTGATACTTCGAACATTTTTAAACAATTATCCAACTTAAAATTGTACCTAAATTTTACAAACAGAACAAGTACACGTTTAATGCCGGATTTGAATTCAATGGAGAACACGTGATTGCATTTATCATGTAACCATCATGATTTTTGCTCATTAGAAGAGTGGGGAACAGTAACATTACATCTTTTTATATAATATTTTCAATTTTTCTGTGCAAAATGATCCTAGTTCAAAAGATCTAGTGTATACGAGTCAATGCACTGATGTCATTCGCATTGTAAATAACTTTCTGCCTGAGAATCTGTTTAAATACGGGCTGCATCAAGATCATCGTGGAAAAGAAAATCCTAAGTTATCCCTCCGGCGCCATGCTGCATTTAAGCAATGAGGCTTAATCGCAACTGAATGTCACAGCCCCTATCGGAAGATTTCCTATTAAACTGTAGATATCTCAACAACCACTTGGGTGTGGAAAGATGGGGCTGGGTAATGAGTAGACATCTTTCAATGTTACAGAGGCTCGCGAATTGCCAAAACAGTTTGGGTCATAAATGTTTCACAGTCTCCATTCCCTACCCTATCAGACTTGAAATAAACGCTGTCAACAGGAACTGATAAGTTTGTCCGTGAGGGTAATTTGATTCAGGGCTGCAAATGGTACAACTACTAATAATATTGCTTATTATTTTATAAATGTTTAAATTATATATAATAAATGTTAAAGAAAAATGTTTACCCTACATTTCAGTAATTAATTAAATTACAATTAATCTATAGTTAGTAAACATTTTTTTTCTTTAAAAAAATTATAACAAAAATTAAATGCGTGTGTGAAAAAGTGAACTTTAGATGATTGATTTACTTTATTGGAGTAGTACAAAAGTACAATGGATTTAATTTGATTTACACTTTGAAGGCACACTAAGGTTATTTGCAGGGGCGTAACGGAGAATATTAGGGGCCTACTGCAAAATTATGTTTTGGGCTCCATAAAATCCATTACAAAGGATTGCAAAACCATAATATAACATAGGCTTTGGGCCTCCAAGAATTCTGGACCAGGGGCGTAACGAAAATATTTCGCCCCTCCCCGGCAAAGGCAGATTTTGGGCCCCCAAATTGGATTTTACTTGGCGGACGTCAGGTTTGCCCCTCTCCGCAATGCGGGGGTGTACGTTACGCCATTATCCTGGTCCCCGCCACGATGCAGGGGTGTACATTACGCCACTGGTTATTTGGCGACGGATGTCGTAATTTCGAACCTCAGTCAAGTGAGGACGATATCTTAACCGACATCACTCTCTAAGATTTCATATTAAAGCGAATGAGAGTACATAGAGCCTCGAAACCTTTAACGTGCATCATCTCTTTTACATGGAGGGTCTTCAGTAGCACCAGGACTCGAACCGAATATTCGACAACGTCGATACGAATAATGGGAAACAATGTCTTTTTATTTCAATTTTTTAGCAATAATTTTAATTTTTGTGATTCAATATTATAACCCAAAAGTGATTTCTATGTAGGATAAACGTCAATATTTTCATTGTAATCAGTTCTTCAATTTCTATTAAAACGGTAGAGCATCCACAAGAGGATATAAAATACGTTTACAGAACCAGGAAAATAAATATTCAAATTATACCAAATGAAAATTTAGAACTGTCTTAAAAGAAAAGTTATATGTATTTCCTACACGCATATGCCATTTAATATAAAAAATATAAATAATTACTTAATGGGAAATAAAGTTTTTTAAAAAATAAGGCACTTGCTTAATAGAAAAAGTACTTTCTTTAATCTTGTTACATAATGAAAATATCTTTTGGTGAAAACAGAGAGAGAAATAGATATTGTACAAGAACAACAGCAAGCAAAAGATCTCAAAAATACATTATAATATTTTAAAAAAGCTTTTATATTTTTGTCGATCACTAAGTTAAAATTATCTGAAAAACACATAACAATATTTTAAAATATACAGGAGTGAGCTGAGATAAAGCTGTACAATGTTACAAACAAAAGAAGAAGAAAAACTAAGATTTATTTATAAAGACATTACTAAAAACCACCAAGCGAAGAAAGCAAAAACATGTTTTGTCTTTTTTTTAAGTGTACATAAAAGACTACTCTAAGTTCTTGGTCATCATCATAAAACCACCATCACCATCCTGCTAACAGATAATTACAAAATAATCTTTCTTTTAACAGCGTGAGAGTAATTCAAGTCATGACTTGAGGCTTTCCATCCAAGCATGTGCGGGAATAAGACCCCGAAATCGTTTCCACCCCTCATTCCATTGAGTAAAATCAAGGCTATTAAGGTTCTTAAAGGGGAGGGCAGACCCTTTCTTTAATATTCGTTGATGCAGAGAAAGAGATCAAAAAGTTCCCAAGGACCATTAAAAGAAGAACGCACGTACGGTTAGACCGTCTGCCCTACCAAGTTGAGATTGGTTCATTTTCTGTATATTTTATGAATTCGAGGCCACACCAGACTTGTGATAACAAGAAGAAAGGTTTTCATTTTCTGCACACAAGTTGGAAAAGAAAATTTATTTAAAATAAAAGTGTGCAGCCCCATGAATTATTTGAACCATAATAAATATACGTGCATATTCTTAGCAATGAATGAACGTTTAGCAATTACTGACTTTCTTTTTTGCAATTTATTTTATAACATCATATTGAGATACATAATATACGTTACTAAAGACAAGGTTTGCTTACAATTTTTTTTTGAAATATGACCTCAAAATTATACACACAAGCATTTCCAATTAACTGTACTAATGAAATTTGATTTAATAAAGCAAAACAAAAAAAAATACTAGTAAGGGCAGACTACATAGAGGTCGCAATATCGGTACATACATAGGGTATGAGAGGGTTCGAGTAAGAATCAGACATTTCTCAAGTTAAACACTTTTATTTCTTTTAACACTCATTAGACTTTATGAAATTACTGAGAATGCACTCTTATAAATAAAACCGAGGAGAAATTAAACTTATCAATCAAACTATAATATAAATATGAGCACTTATCTATTCTTCTAAACCAGGGGTGCCCTACCCAAATCGGTTGGTGGGCCACGTAAAAATTTACTAAACTGAGGTGGGCCACACATATCAAAATAAAAAAAAATAAAAATATTTTACTATCGTACAGCATTCAAAATATGATATGATCAACATTCATTTATTGATATGATAAAAAAATACCAAGTTTACCTTTTACTGGATCACAATCACAACAAAGTTGAAAGTCAAGTTGAAAGCACTTGTTGGTGGAAGAATATCTCTTAACCTACAAGGTTCTTATCTACAGTAAATTTATGCTGCCATCAGAAGTTACGTCGTATGTAACATCTTCACATTTTATACTTGTGTTACAGTATGTTTGCATAAAATTGATTTAGATTTTCAAAATTTTTATTTCAAATGCAAAAAAGCAATTAAGTAAAGAAGAACAGCTTTGTAATTATTACACTGTTTGTCAAAAAAGTTTTTTCTCTGCCCGATAGCCAAATGTTTAGTTTCTTATTGTATGATATTAATTACTGCACCGTGATTAAATATACGAGTATATCACAAAATGAAAAAGTTACATAATTTCAGAAGGTTAAAATATTAAACATTTTTATTCTGCTGCCGTAATTATCTTACATTTCTACTAGCTGGTCTGACAGTCCTGAGGCAACTCATTAAATCTATCATAGGATTCTTTCACTGCCAAATAAAACAAGAAAAAGACTACTAATCTGAACTTCAAAATATAGACATAAATTATTTCTCTGACAAATAGAACTAAATACACTACTCACTCTCAACGAAGTTCTCGTTGAAAGAGGGATAACACACCCAAGCTCATCTGTTTTCCTTCATCCATCAACACCTGTTATTACAATTGCTTGGAAGTCAAATGAAGGGAAAAAATTATTTCAGTAAAAACTGCACGGGGAGAGGGTGCGGGTGGGTCAAAACACGATATTTTCGATTCAACCGTCTGTAGTCCAAATGTCTAAAATAATATAGACAAAAACTACAATTGGGCCGCAGAAATTCTCCAAATGGGCCGCGGGTTGGGCATGCTTGTTCTAAACGCTCTTGCTGCAACACTTGCTTTCTCGTAAGCCGTAAGGTGGACGGGGCTTCTCTTTCACTTAATCTTTACTTCTTTAATAATAATACTCAGTGCGACCACCGGTCGCTCATACTATGCCTTCTTCTTCTTGTACTCAATTTTCAACCATCTCTACCTACTCCACGACTAGCACTTTAATAGAAGCTTTCATTTACATAAAATCAAGTCCTCCGCGGAAAGCGGTTTTCAACTAAAATCACAGTTAAAAGGAGTATTTTATCCAAGAGCATTAGCCCAAATAGAACCCGTTACAGACTTTCGATGTATGTTTTAGAAGTAGTTATCAGAAACCTAATATGGCAGTGATTTAAAGTAGAATCCGAACTATAGGTAAAACGTTGTTTCTTTAAGCTCATAAAGATTTAAATTTAACTACAAGTGGGACATTTTGATGCTATGGCACTCCGTTACAGACTTTTGATGTATGTTTTAGAAGCAGTTATCAGAAACCTAATATGGCAGTGATTTAAAGTAGAATCCGAACTATGGGTAAAACGTTGTTTCTTTAAGCTCAAAGAGATTTAAATTTAACTACAAGTGGAACATTTTGATGCTATGGCACTTCATGGATCACTTCAGATGTCAAATAAAGAGTCCTCAACAAGATTTACGGTAGGACATAAATTAAGCTAACGAAAAAATGATAAAGTGGCACTTTTTCTAAAAATACTGGTGCTGCAGAGTGCCTTTTTTTACGTAACTTAAATTTAATCAGTACATTGTAGGATTAATTTCAGAGTTAAGTTCAAGTTGAAGTTAAGGTCAAGAAGATTATAACTTTTTTCACCTTTTTCATTGGCTAAAAATAAAACAACTTTTCAACTGGTAAGCGTTTTGCAATAATTATTATAAAGAATTTCGTAGGATTCTTTGAAGCAACCTTTTTATCCATAAAACAATTAATTGTATAATAAGCTAAAATAACACGGAAAAAATTATTTATGCTACTTTCTTGTCGAGCAAAGACAGACATAAGTCTAATATTTCTATCTAAAATGTTTTTACCCTGCAAATAGCGAGAATGTATATATTTACAAGCAAATATAAAGTTTTGAATAGTGGAGCATGTAATGCCTCTATGTTGCTTATTTTTAGTATGCAGGTATATGACTTTCACACAAATCTTTCCGAATTAAAAGATACAAATTACAGAAGTTTTCTTTTGAAAGTGAAGTTTTAAAACTTAACGAGAGTGGTACGGAAAAGTAGCAGATCGAAAAAAGAAAAATACAATAAAAGTTGTAGACAAATAAAGAAGGAAAACAAAAGGCTCAAGATAAAAATTGTACACTTTTTAAAATCTTAGCGATTGTGTTCAGTTGAGGCAGATGAAAAACACCAAAGCAATTACCACCAAATGTGACTTATGGTACGGGAAATAAAATCTTATTTCCTTAAGACGCAAGGTGAGAAAAAAAAGGATGTGCGTTTTTTACTTCAAATTCCGAAACTTTGGAAGCTCCTTTGAAAGAGCGTAACAAAAGCTTATTAGGCTACTAATTAGCATATAACACAAATTGGCGTTCGCCCATGACTACGCCTTTCAGACATTATGGACCCAATTAACTGAATTTATTAAAAAAAATCCCAGTTATATTTAGACAAGGTGCCAACTTTTGGCGGGGTTATTTCTTTTCGTTTAGAGGTCGCGCGTGAGTCTCGTAAGTGAAAGGAGCATATTTTATCGATTAAATGCTCATTCGTACCGCGATGTAGGAAAATGCATATTGAAATTCCTCACCGTATTTAGGAAAAATGAATAATTTTGGAGGTAAATGTAAATAGTGTTCAAAAGTGTTACTAAAGAAGAAACAAAGCTAAGTGATTCTTTATATTAAAAAATTTAGTAATGTATATTAGGGAAAGTGAACAAAATAAAATATGTAAATGATTCTTTAAATTTCTATACTTTTTAATAAACTTTAATAACCAAAGGTGCATTTCTCTCATCAATTCAAAGACATTTTTTTTAACTGTAAAGTAAACTGTTATATTAAAAACATTTCGACGATAAATCAAATGAGAGAACAGTTTCCATTTAAAATAAATTAATTTACATTTTAAATTATGACTACATTGGGAACGGAGAAAGTTAATAAGTAAAATAGACTACGCAATGATATACTGTAAAATACAGCGTATAATGCACACCTATGTTTCAAGCTGAATTTTTTAATTTTTAGGTATATTCGCGCCGCATAACGGACACATGCTCCTTTTTACGAAGAAATCTGAAATATTAGTATACATTGCTCTAATGTTTTGAAGTAGTTTATTCGAGGTATTATTTCAAACTTCTGAAAAATAGAATACCTCTAAGACTACAGCTTTTTTAGTTCATAAAGCAAGTATTTTCTTTTATGTAAACAGTATTTCGATACATGTAGAAGTACACATTTTTTTTATGCTCATCTCTTTTGTTATTTTGAAAGCTATCGTTTTTATACCCGATGTATAACGCGCACTCTTCAATCTTATTTTTTGTGTTCAAAGTGCGCGTTATGCGACGGATTTTACGGTATGTCTCCGGATAAAACATGAATAATAAAGAATTTTAATATAAAAGTGATAAAAGTTTTATAAAATCATATATCTTCAATAAGTTATATACTTGAAGTAAAATATGCTAATTTGTGAATTACTTTTTCCTTTATAATGGTTTATTATTCAAATAATTGCAATTACCAATTTACAAAATTATTTGGATTTCCAAAATCAACTCAAAAGAACTTCTAGCTGAATTATGTAACCTAAAAACATATGTATTTAACAATACGCTTTTGTCAAATAAAGATCTGTAATAAGAATTTTTAGTTACTATAGGAAAGGTCACATTTTCGATTTTTTTTATACATTAAATCCTTTCATTTCAGTGAAAAACATTCTTTACAATTAGTTATTTACTTACTCGATACAGGTTATGGCTCAAATGTGCATAATGACATTATAAAATAACAGCTTTACTATTTAACATAATTATGCTTGAAGTATTTCATGATTGCATCAAATTCCTTAAGTTAAGTATTCACTCTATACGATCTGCTTTATTTTCTATAAAATTCAAAAACCTTTTTTTAACTTTGAAAGGTTAATTATAATATTTTTGTTCCTGTTTTCACACACACACAACAATTACATATTTTTACTTAACACAATCAAAAATAATAAGTTTCAATGTGAACTAAACCATATATTCTTTCTCATTCTCTGGTTCTATATGTGATGCAGTTTGTCCGGAACTCGCTCTTACGCCAAAGGTTATTATTATTTTTCCTATGGGGAAAAAGATTATGCCTAAAAATGAAATAAATTTAAAACGAGAAAAATTTTAATGAATAATTATAAAAGCAATTGGGAAAGATATTTTGCTTCGTTGTGAGAAATTTTACGAAAGGTATCGAGAATGGAAAATTTGATTCTATTTTTTTCCATTTGAAGCTGTTAAAATGTCTTAAGGCAACAATGTTGTGTTTAAATTATAAAGTAAACAAGAATCCATTTTTAATAAGATTACATTACCACTCTAGTTCAATCGATATTTATAACAGAAATGATTTATGAACAAATCACTAAATAATGCATGAACGCTGCCTTCCCAAATAGCCTAATGAATATTAAACTGCAAAAATTGATTTTTGCACCGCTAGCCCCTCTTTTTTTATATTAGTGCTTGGCTTTCATTTTCAACGATAAGATAGTATGATTTTTTCCCTTCTCGACTAATATATCCAGCTTTAAATGATATGTATACATATATTGATTCTCATTTTAATAATATTCTATACGCCATCAGCTGCTGTTCAACGAAAAAGAGGATATTTTCATGCATAAATTTGTTAATTTGCAAAAAAAAAAAAAAAAAATGAATGCTCTAGGAAAATATTTGAAAAATAGGATTTTTAGTGAATTCCCCTTTTTACAAAACATGTATAAGGATATATAGTTTGTCAATAAAATTATATGAATTATTAATGTAAATTTCAGATATTTCTTCCTAAAATACAATATATATATATATATATATATATATATATATATATATATATTATATATATATATATATATATATTCAAATAAATTGTACGAAATTAGGGCTTTTTGAGGGACACGAGGGATTCTAATAAAATACATGACATTCTATTATATAATTAAAAACTATAAAATGTTTCACACATACGATTACTTATTGAAAATATGCATATTATGGATAACATGTGATGAAAATTAGTGATAAAATGCAAAAGCTTTTATTGGAAATTACTAAATAAATTTCATCTATTTCTTACATTTATTGAAACATTGAAAGTAGAGGAAGGAATAACAGAAAATTAAATGACAAGAAATAAAAAATACTAACATGAACGAAGCATGTTAATTTTATAATAATTTAAATAGGAATAAAGGAAAACGATCAAACGTCACAATGCCAATAATATACTGTATATTTTAACAATATACTGTATATTTTATATATAACAAAAAATGTTAACCTCCATAAAAATCATAATTTTACAAAGTTATTGCATATCTTATCTTTTATTACTCATCAGGGTCAATTAGTTCATTCAGAAAAAAAAAGCAATTTGACCATGGTTTGAAAAAGTTTAGAAATACAAAATTGTGAAAAAGACATTAAATTCCTCTAAAAACATACAATATACAAATAATTTTCATTCATTACGGTACAAAAGTTAGATGAGATGAATAATGCAAGACAACAGAAATCAATCTTCTTTTCGAGTTTTTTCCCGTACTCTGAATATCCAATTTCATTCCATTTGACCACAGAAATACAAATTCTTATTGATATTTCTGCATCAATTATCATTATTTCACATTAGTGATTTATTTCATACGAAATTATAAGATGGCATATTTTATTATCACGTTATTGCACTTCAAATCTTGTTTTTATATCTGAGTGAGGTTCAAAATTAAGAAGTCCTTCCCCAATAGCCCTCGTGTTGCTTTATAGAGAAATGTTAATAAAACACTCGCTTCAATTGGAAAAAAGTTATAAAAGCTCATTATGTTTGTGGTCTCTTTTTCAATTCCTGCTATTAGTTCACTCTCTCCCTATATATATACATATAACTTGTTCAAATTTTCAATCGTTAATAAAATACTTTCTATTCACCCATTCACAATTTCAAATACATGAGGAGGGCACCTGACGAGGTGCAAATATATGACGAGGTTTGGTGACGAGGACACCTAAGCTAGCACCCCCCTCTCCAAATTATCCCACCACAAAAAAAGGGAGGAAGGACTCTGGGCCTCGACAGATTTAACGAGCATCAATCTATCTAAACGGAGATTTTTCAGTGACACAAGGGCTTGAACTCATGACACACAGGCTACAAGTTTCGTGACCATAATCACTACGCTACCACGGCCACCTTTCTAATTCAAGGATTAATTCCCCATGCGTGTGGGAGGGCGGGGGTTTAATTCCGACAAAATGAAAAGCAGCTTCGTTTCTCCAAAAGTGAAAAAGACACATGTCTTAAAATATAATATTTCTTGTTCAACACATAGGTTTCAATTTAATTTTCTCAGTTTTAAGACCTAAAGATTGCAAATATTTAAAAAAGTATCCTCATTTGACTTATATTTTAAAACGATTAGTTTGGTTTCTCATAAAAATTTCTGGATAATACCGATTTGCACTATAAAATCAATGAATATGTAAATATTATAACTATTTTTGATTACAAACTTTAGTTTGATGAGTATATTCTTATTTGTTGTTTTCAGAATTCACTAGAAAAACCAATCATTATTTAAAAGTTGAATACGTTTCCCTATTCGCTTTGGTCAATGCTTTTTTTTTTTTTAAAAAAAGTCGTCGTTTCTATTCAAACACTAACGGTATTTGAGAAAAGAAAGGCACAAAATCTCTCCTCAGGAGGATTTTGCAAAGAGTAAGAAAAAAAGAGGACTCCCTCTTCTCTATAATAAAGCGTCTTTTCCATTTTTCGGAACATAAATCCCCAGTCTGTGCCGACGAAAAATCCCCTTCCGGACTCCAGATATAACCACTTCAGGTTCTCTGGGCAAGGACCGGCGGTTCGCGATCGCACCTTCCAGAAGAAATTTATGGCGCGGAAATAGCAAAAGATAGGCGAAAATGAAAAGTACCCCCCTCCCTCACCCTAGCCATAAAAGCAGTTCTATTTAATCGCGCCAGAGGTAAGACATATTTGCAGCACTGGGGGCGATAGAAACAATGGATGGTACAGTAGGCTGTCGCTTTCAGTTGCTGTTATCGATCGAACTCACGTTTTCGATGCAGCCTTGTTGTTTGTCATGTAGACAGAATTCCTCAGATAGTAAAAGAAATGGGAAATTTTAATAGAGGCATGGAAAGTACTTTGTATTTAATTATTGCAAATACAATGTATTCCACTTGAATCTTTTCCTTTAGGAAAGCACGGGAGCATTATATGAACTAACAATACACCTTTAAATACCAAACGTTGAAGGGTTTTTAAATCGATGGTACCAGTGGCGTAACGGAGAATATTAGGGCCCCCTGCAAAGCCAGGTTTTGGGCCCCAAGACGGATCTTACAAAGGATTGCAAAACCATAACATCAAGCTTTGGGGCCCCTAGAATCCTGCTCCACCTCGCGATGCGGGGGTGTACGCTATGCTACTGGTAAAATTTTCAAAATCATCTTTATTAAGCAATCCATTTTATTTCTCTTTCTTATTCGATACAGAATTTATTATACGAATATTATACCATATATTCCGGGGTGTATAACGCAAACCTACATTTTCAAACTGCATTTTTAGGTATATTCGCCGTATAATCCATGCCTATTTTTTCTTTCTTTTTTTGCGAAGAAATCTGAAATGTGTATATGTCAATGCTCTTATATTTTAAAATCTAGATATAGTATGTGAATGTATAATAAAAGCATGGGATGTGAAATTACACCTGACATGATCAAAAACTCATTAAAAATATAGTATACTTAACAATCTAGATGGAACGGAAAATTATTATTTATTTATATATCAGAACGACGGTGATGGTGAAAAAAAGAAACAGAATTAGAGATGCTGTGCCTGCAAATATAATGCAAGACGAATAGGACGAATTGTTCATGTTATCCAATCATTTAATTTCATAAATTTTATCATTTCTTTCAAATAAACAGTATTTAAATTTATGTAAAAATCTGTTTCCTTTACACTCATATTTTCTTTATTTTTAAAGCTATCACTTTAATATCCGACGTGTAACGCTCAACTGTAAATTTCGGTATAAAAAGTGCGCGTTATTTGACGGGATTACACGGTATATAAAATATATATAAATAAATTGAATTTTTAGCTCCGTATACCTGAATATAATACGAGGATCACTCTGATATTTTTGAGATACTCTTAGGTTTTTAAAAGTATACTTATAAAATTTTAGGAGTGTTCAAAGTAGTCTCCTCCAGCATCAATGCACTTTTGTAGACGAATTTTCCACAGATTAAATGCCTGAAACCATTCATTTCTTGAAATTTATGAAAAAAAAATGCATTTATAGCCATATCAATGTCATCTTCTGAAGGAAAACGACGTCCCCATGCTAGTTCTTTTTTAAAGTAAAAAATAACGAAAAGTTACACATAGCTAGATCCGGATAATAAGGTGGACGCTCTATCACTTTAATTTGTTATTGCTTAAGAAGCGTAGCTGTTAATCCGGCTGTATGGGAAGATGCACTGTCATGGTGAATCATCAGTCCCCAAAAATTAACTTCTTGGAGAATTTTTGGAAGACATTTAGTGGTATACCAGTTTGCTGTTACTATTTTCTGTCCTTCCAACTTGATGGCTTTGATTAGTCCCGTGATTCTGAAGAAAACCGCACACATTAATTTTTTCATTACTCGTTGGCTTTTCACCATTTTTGGCGAGGGATCAAAGAATCAATTCTTCAAAAACTCATATTTTGCTTTCTTGACGTGTTGGAACATTAAAAAACGGCACGTACGTTTCATCAACCGTTACAATTTTAGAAATGACGTGGTGGCCACAATCATTTAGCAATTTAAGGGGTTCTTTTACTGATTCTGACGTTCCTCCTTTTAGTGCTCAGTTAGATTATGGGGAATCCAACGGCAAGCTACTTTTTTCATATGTAATTCTTCATGAATAGTTCTGTATATGGCTGCGGATCCAAAGTTAGGTTCCTCCTGTATCATTTGGTAGGTACAGCGATTATCATCCGTGATCATTTTTCATATGGCAGACGCATTATCCGAGATTACTGCAGGCCGTGGCCTTCCTGTTCGTTCTTAATTCTGAAGAGAATTGTGACCACAGCAAAATTCTTTAAACCGTCTGATTATAGTAGCACAACATGGAGATTCATCACCAAATGCTAATTGCAGCCATTGAACGCATTCCTCTTGATATTTAATCCAGCTTTAAAATCATAGAAAATTATGTGTGATACGACAATATTCTTGCGTCAACTCAATTTTCTCTTCTGTTTAAAATTTATACTGCGCTAAACAACTTGAAGAAAGTCAGTAAAAAGTCGTCTGCTCAGTTAAAATACTTTGTGTTTTCAAACAAAACCGTTAATTTTGTTGTATAACTTCTTGCCTGCACGTATCACAAAAATTTCAGAGTTACCCTCGTATTAGTAAAGTGAGAAAAATATGATATACAGTTCTGAAATTTTGATTAAATAATAAAATTTAAATGATTCACACTTATTTGTCAAAAAATACTTTTGGGTGCAACTAAAATCAAATGACTTCCCATCACTAGAAAATAGGATGGATTCAAACTACTTAATTATTCTGATTGAGAAATAAATGACGATTTATCAGTAAATAAGCGATTTATAACACGCATTTAAAAATTAAATAAACACATTTTCTTTTTACTGAACCTTAATGTGTCTGTATATTTTAAAATACCAGAAAATATCTGTTAATACATTACACATGATAATAATATTAAATTACAAGATAATATTAATAAAAATGCGTTAAAAATAATAGAAAGATTTAAATGACTGCACAAGTAGTTTAAAAGATCTGAAGAAAACTTAATCACTCTTGCATATAAAATATTAAGTACCTGTGAAGCATCAATTTAACTTCAAGTGTAAAGAGGATTAAATCGCAGTACACAATGGACTTCCCAGCAAAAAAGATTAATTTTTGCACATTAAAGCGTTTATCAGCTACCTACTTCCAGGATTACCGTCGAGTCCGCTCGCAGACGGTGGCAAAATTATCAATTCAGCGAGAGACATAAACACATTCATAAACAGCAGATGACATATGTTTAGCGCAAGGTAAATGCTTCTTGAATCTTAGAGGCTGTGGAAGAAAGATTCTAAATCAATACTTTTTAGAAGAAAACAATAACATGGCACACTGGGAAATGCATAATTTAAAGCCCTTTCAGTAAGCAAGGAAGCGCTAAAAAGAAATTGTAATACGCATATCTGCATATCCTTGATTTTGTGTAAATCTTAAAAAGTGAGCTCGCAGATTATATATCTTTTATGTCTTTTACTTTCATTTACATCGAACAAGATTAAATGTTAAGTAATATTTCTGGAAAAGAAACCGCTAATCGGAATAATGTTTGTTAGATTTATTTTTAGACGTATATATTCTTAAATTCTACAAAGATTTTTAATGTACCGTAAAATCCACTGTATAACGCGCACCCTTAAGACAAAAAAAAAAAGATCAAAATTAAAGGGTGCGCGTCATACGCCGGGTATAAAAACGAGAACTTTAAAAATAAATAAAGATGAGCACAGAAAGAAAAAAATTAACTTCTACTTAATCGAAATACTGTTTATTTAAAAGAAATGACATTTCTCTCGAGATTAAAGGGTTTTAGTTCTAAAAGAAAACTATTGTTTTCTAAAGCTTGGAATAATACTTCGAATGAATGATTTCAAAACATAAGAGCCTCGCACACGTACATTTCAGATTGCGGTAAGGGGGGGTGCGTTATACGGCGAATATACCTAAAAATTAAGAATTGCAGCTTGAAATTATAGTGCGCGTTATACACAGGATTTTACGGTTATTCCCTGGGATTACAGATATTAATCTACTTAGTTCATTGACAGGAGTTATATATGCATAAACTGTTTCGCTAGACAAGATGCATGTGTAACGAGTTCTACGCACATACAGACCGTGTCATTCGGAACTCCAGTTGAGTGACGAGGAGGACTACTGAGGTAGCACCCCACTCTCCACGCTTCAACGTGAGGAACTCGTTGCAGTGAAATACCCAAAACATCGATTGGCAACGACGGAGACTGATCGCGGGCACTGCGCATGCGCGAGTGCCAAGCCAGTGAGAGTCGGCAGTTAAAAAGCAACGACTGAGATGACCTGGTGACGACTTCTTTTTCGGTGATGTTCTGAGAGCTCCACCCGTGAGCGCCTTGTTAAGATCTGAAGTTGGCTTCCGACGACTCTTTTTCGGTGGTATCTGTGAGCTCCATCCGTGAGGCGCAGTTGGTTCTTACCTCTCTACGAGAAAAGACTGTTTGGCTCCATCAGCGTGAGTGGGGAGTGATTATCTCTGCGAGTGTCAAGGAACTCTAATTTCTACTGTACAGGGTAAATTGTGTAATGTCTGTGAACTGTCTGGTGTTTGAGAAAATAAATCTACAAAGATAAAAAGAGGTGTCTTCTTTTGAATGCTTGAGACGTTACACATGTCTCGGACATTAAAGCAGTACAAATGCAGTTAAAGGTGCTTTTAAGAAATTTTTGATTAAAAGGAAGTAAAAAAATAATTATAACATTTCAAAGCTAGATTCGAGTTAAAAATAATGAATTGTGAATCATTTTGATTCATATTTATATGAAAAATCTTTATTTTATCAATACTAAAAAACTCGAAGAAATAATATCAAATTCCAATATCAGATAAGAGACTTATATTGGTGGGCATAGACGATCGCAATGCAATACGCTCACGTGCGGAAAGAGTTCACCACTAATTATAATAAATTTATATAGTCTAAACCAGTGGCACACACAAGAGGGGAGGGTCCTGGGGGTCCGCCCCCCACCGGCCCCCCAAACCCTTGATATTTTTTCCGATTGATTATAATTCTAAGTATATAGTACGTAAAATTTAATTAAGTATTTGTAATTAATGATTAATTTTATTGATTAATGCTAATTATTTATTCAAAAATTAGTTTTTTACTGTGTTTTGTTCCCGAAAATCGACAAAATCAAAAGGAGCATGATACAAGAATGGTGAACTTTCGACCAGAGACCCCTCCCCTCTTGAAAAATTCTTGTGTGCGCTACTGGTCTAAACTTAAGATTACCGTACCTTTCGTGTCAAATGATTCTATTCATACAGTAAGGCATTAATTTTTTTAAAAAAAATTAGTCTAATCAGTATTACTTAAACAAATTTTAGAGTTGATGGTATTAAATAAATAAAATTCAATTTGAAAAATACTGATAAGAGAATGAAATTATTGCTCAATGAATTACAGTTTTTTCAGAAATCTTTTCACATTTTATTTCAAGAAAATAAATAGTTAACCCTTTTTTATAACATAATTCGACCACATCTTGTTTCACCCGTAAGATACTTTTAAACATTTAACAAGAAATATCTATATGTCACTCAAGGAAACCAAGATAAATATTTTTTCTACTCCTCCCCTCAAAATGGAACGAAAGTAAGGATACTCGAAGAGACAGCGAGAGATTCATAGGGATAAACGAACTTTTTACAAGAAGGTTCAGTTTAAAAACATAGAGGGGCCAAAATCCGTTAAAAGCCTGTTGGAAACACAAAGTCAGTCAGTCTCCTTAGAGACGAAAAAGAAAAAAAGTTAGGCTTACTCTGAATCGAAAACGCGGCACGCAGTAGGTTGCATATGCAGAAAAGTACCGATTGTAAAAATAACACAAGGGATGAATGAATGTAACAATAAGAGAAATCAAATTTCATTGTTCTAGCAAATAAGTAATGGAAATTGTTACAGTGAACAACATATTATAAAAACGAATTAATTATGCATCCAACCCGATGAAGGATTATTTATTTATTTTGAATTTCAATTGAAGCATTTGAATGAAAGCAATGTTACAGAAACCTTTAAATTAACCTACCTTTCTAAATTAAAATCAAACTGGGATACTAGTACCGAGTTCATTCATCTCAGAGGTTTATTAATAAGAATTTGAATAACAGAAAAACTTATGAATTCGGTGTTATTCATATTCCAACTTACACTCAAATTGTATACTATTAATATACAAACTGAGTATTGTTATTGTTGTATTCATTCATACGCAAAGAATTATGAATCCACAGTTGATTACAAAAATCTCTACTTTTAGTGGTGTATTGTATTTTAAAGAACTAATAATCCATTACGCACACAAATTAACAGAGATTTCAAATTCTTATACTTCAACTGTACAAATATTTCTCATGAAATTTTAAATTGACGTTCAATTTTTTAACGTTATTAGAACTAATTAGAGGGAGAATAAACGATGCCTGAAAGGACAAAGCTATGTTTCATATTCGCATGAGATGAATGAGAGATACAATTTTTGATACAGTTATATTTTGAAATAATTTAAGAATACAAAAAGAGTCCAAGTTGTAATTCAAAAGCTTCCAAATCCTTATTTGTTCATGTTATATTTACTTATAGAAAGTAAAGAAAAAAATATGACATTGTCCATGAATTTCAGTGCTTTTTATTTTATTTTTTAATCCAAACTTAGTAAGTAAAGTAATACACACACACACACAACTTTGCTGGTTTGGTAGAGTTTCAAATCGACACCGTCCCAAAGTAATAAGAGGGCTATTAGCGATGGGAAAGGAACACCTTTAAACTTCCACATTAGCCATATAATAAAAACTTAATTGCGAGAGATCAGTTAATTCTTTTTTTCTGATGGGATGCACATTGTTTTCTAAGCCTTTGTGCAGACTCAAAGTCCTCAAGTCAAGTCTCAAAGTCTTTGCAAGTCCTCAAATATGAGTGCCATTTCTTGGTGGTACCATCTAGTGGTGGCTCTCGTTAACAAATTTTGACACTTAAATTAATTTTAATTCAAGATCTTGTCTCGGATACTAAATATTATAGTGATTAAATTTCCGAGAGTACTAGAGCCAAATTAATATTCAAGAAATCTTTTACACAGCACATAATCATATGAAATGCGTTTCTATGATTTTCCCATCCAGAAAATCTATCGACTCCAGCCGGGATCAAACCCACAACCATAGGCTTACATATGCCCTAACCATAGGCATGCTACTTCTAAGCCACCTAGCCGACTTATTAAGTTCTTATTAAATACATTCTAATATAAACTTAAATATAACATCATCATCACCGAGGAAAATCTCACAGTATTTAAAAGCTTATATAACTACTAAATTTATGTTTCAATTACGTACAAAAACAATTAAAAATTTAAAGATCAATATATAGTTTTTTAACTAGTTTTTGTTGATTCAGATACCAATATTATTTGCTTATTTGCCGGTAATGGATTCAGAGTACGTATTCTTAATTTCTGAGATAAAAAATTTGAATTTCAAAAATGTATTTTTCCGAAAGTTTATGTTCTATCAAGAAATATCAACTGTTATTTTGTGACGGGAATAAAATATGAATATACATCTCTGAATACAGATAAAACACATTTTTATCAAAAAAATGATAAATGTTTCAATCAAACTTTTCTTGAATTCGAAGTTAAAACGTAAACGTAACTCGAGATTTTGTATTCTTAGATCCCTTTAGAATAACAGAGTGAAAGAGAAAAAAATAATACTGAAAAAAACATGGCTTGTGAACTATCAATGTTTTGTAGATTTTTTTTCTTTTTTCATCAGATATTTATAAGCAGCGGAGCGTTCACCGTTTTGGAGCAGTATTCAACCAAAAATGCATCTTTACCCGAGAACATCCATTCGTTTTCATCTTTTTTCAGTCCAGGGATCTTTTCACTTTTTTGTTGTCACTTTTAAAAGCAAGAGATTTCTTATTTTACGGAATCAATGGTAGACTTGTTTTATTATTTTGTTTTGATACGACCGTTTGCTTGCGTTGAACCAAAACGATTTCGAATAAGAAATGTTTCAACTTTTTATATTCGTCATCTTCCGTCCCTTTTCACTTTTAGAGTCGACTGACTTCAGATTCGTTAAAAGGAGGCATGGAACCGTACATGCAGCAAGGAAAGAAATCGGGACTCGTTTCAGAGAAAAATTTCTTGGGGAAAAAAATAAAGTATTTTTAGAGGCTATTTAAAACTGGAAAGTTTTCCGAATTCATTCGAGTAAATATAAATGTTTAAGAATTCGCTTTTTTAGTTCTAGTCTAAATTCAAATTTAAGAAAGAGAAAGAAATTTGTGAGCGGAATATAAAATACTCTTTTGTGTGTGAATAATACACAAAAATATCGAGCTAGTCGATGGATGAAAGGATACCATTTAAAGCAAAGATAATTAATTACCTTGATATTTTAAGTGACGAAAATAAAATACAATGCAAAAAACTTGCAAAGCAAATAACTTGATACGTTTTGCTTACATAATGAACAGTGGCGAAACAGAGAATATTAGGGACCCCCTTCAAAGTCAGGTTTTAGGCCCCAATCCCTAATACGTACAAAACGTCAGTCTGGCTTTGGGAGCTCCCGCAATATGGGGGTGTACATTACGCCACTGATAATGAATATATTTCTTATATCTGTGTAGAAAACCTTTATAAATTTTTTTCATATTATTTTACACTTAAACACTTTTAGTTGACCTCTGAACTCTTACAACTAAGTAAAACACCGGTTTTGATTTGAATTTACGTCGAACTGTGCAGCAACACAAGGGTAATGTAATTCTGAAACAACGACGACACCTGAGATGGCACTGCCCTCCTTGAATTTCCACACCACGTCAACGAGAGGATTTTCAGCCTCGACAGATAAAACGTGCATCAGGCATCTACATGGCGGGTATTCAGTGACACAAAGTTTCGAACCCGCGACTCGCCAACGCCGGTCACGAGCTCGTGACCTTGACCACTTGGCTACTGCAGCCGCAAGTAAAATATGGGAGTATAATTATTACATTGAGAAAATACATCAAATCAATCAAAATTTAAAATGAAATACTTGACAAAAATGTTGCTTTTTAATAGAAATTTTTTTAAAAAAAATCTTGTTTTAACTTTCATCAAACAGTATAACAATTTTTTAGGTTACGATAATTTTTCTTAAACAGCGCATATAAATATTCTACGTGTTATTTTACTAGTCCATACAGTCAATGACCATATCTGGTACAAAAACTTTATTTCTGGATCACGAAATTGGTTATTATCAAGAGAGAGAGAGAGAGAGAGATTTCACTTTTCAACTTTTCACTAGATATGTTATCAAAAAGAAGGAAAAGAGAGGAATCACATTGAATGTACGATTTGCATCCTCATTAAACAAGAAATTCTGCTGATCGTTCCCATTTACTATATAAACTACATTCATTCTCAATCAAGATGTGATCTCGATAGCGAAATTACGGACATTAGAGGAATACAATCCAATGTCAGAAGATACCGTTCGTTCGTACGCAACATAATCAAGTCACCCAGAGTGTAGGTGAGGAATGCTAAGCGGAAGGGTGAAATTTGATCTCGTCTCTTTCACCCTAACCTGCTTCTAAATCGAATTCTGGAAACATACGAGGCGTTTGTCAGCAGTCTTCGTCGGCTTCAGTGAACTGGGGGAAAAGGATCCCTGAAAAAACCCCTTATTATAAAACTCAGCAGAAGTGTGCAGAAGTCAGAATTCGCCGACAGGAATCACGGTACCTTAAGTTCTTGTCTGCACTTGGATGCGGTTAAAGACGTATTTGAAACTTCTCCTTAAAGCGTGACGAGGGAAGAAACCCCTCGCATGCCCCTGATGCAAGAACACGAAAAATGTGAAGGGTGAAATTTATACGAAAGTGACAGTAGCTATTCAAGTTCCATTTTTTTAAAATATATTTAAGCTTACCATTCAAAGCATGTGTGACAGTTAATTGTAGAGACTTGTATTAGATGAATATATTTGCATTACAGCATTAGAGCGATAATTATAATTCGTATAGATATCTGAATATAAAGAGATATTTACCAAATCTCTTGTTTGTTCTTAAATTTTGAAATTCAAATGCAATAAATTCATAAAAAGTATATTTTCGGATAAATGATAAGTACAAATTTCTTTACGATGCTTAATATTATGTATATTAGTAATCTGAGTACTGTTATTTGATATTTATTCATGACTACAGATTATGTCATTTTCATATAACAACATTGAGTTGTGATTAAAGAAAATTGTAAAATTATATACTGGATATTTTTGAGAACCATAAAGATTATTTTCAGAAATGTTGACGATTTGTATTTCAGAATACCCCAGTCTGAATAATAATACCCCATAGGATATTAAAAGACTTTCATGAAAGCTATAAAAAGCCTATTTTGTTTATTTATACTGAGCATTAACAGGGAAAGTACAGTACAAAATGAATTCCTATTTCCATTACGACAAAAAACACATTTTTTTATTTCTCAAAAAATTATAACTTCCAGTTATTTTACTAAGAACAATATGTGTATAATGAAGTACATATCATTTGATAGGAACTTGGAACCGATTGAAAATTATATTAATCATTTTAGATGATATTTCTCAAATAGAAATAAGTATTTCTAGCAAAAATTAAATACATTTCGACAGATAGCATACATTTTTGTTTTTAAATTTATCAGATATCTGGATCAACAACATAAAAAATTGAAATATTAGATTATTAATACATATGCTATACATATCATAAAGAATTCAGATAAAATTCATTCTTTCATTACGAAGCTAATAAAAGGCATTAATTCTTTCTTTTAGGGCTACTTGCAAAAAAATAAAGATTGACTAAGAACTAAAAATTATCAAGTAGACACAACATTTTAGCCTGATATTTTAAATATTAAAAATACTGATAACAATTTATGTATAAAAAAAGAACCTACAAACAAGTATTATACAAATACTTTTGTTGTCCTACTTCTCAATAGTTTCTACTTACAAGTATATGCTTAAAAAAATGGATAAAATTTTTTAAAAAAAACTTCAGAAAATTAAGAATTTTCAAAATGAATAAAAATTTAGCTGAATGCACAAAAAGTATATTAATAAAAAAGAAGGGGAAAAGGAAGAAAAAAAAGTTTGGGTTACACGACCTCGTTATCGTCATTTCCCCCTAAAATGTGAAGTATATTAATTATTTATTTTTGTCACTTTAAATTTTTCTTTCTTTCGAAGTCCATTTATTCTACTCAGAGATAAATTCTGAAAACTGAAGAAGGCCCTGACCAAAAACACACAGAGAGTTTTATCACTTAGCAGTTTTCGTTACATATTAAGATTACGGCACCCCTGTGATGAATGATTTTTCCCACCCCACCCTCTGAGAAGGGGGCTTCCTGTGTGATGGACCTTTCCGCTCCCCTCTTCTCCTTTTTGATATTCTTTGACTATGAGTTCAGAAGTGCATTCAAAGAGGGGATATTTTGAATAAAATGCATACTGAGACTGTTTCCATAGTGTATTCAACTTGTGGGAAATCACCCTGGGAAAAGTGTAGTTTCACGTTGTACTTCCTGTAGGGTATAAGAATAATGCAAAATTTATTATATTTTATTTATCATTTTTTTGTGTGTGTGATACACGGGATTCGCGATTTAGTATGCATATGCAGTCGTGAAGTACAATTTTTTTTTCACGTAGTTTTATGCTAGGAGGCAAACACAATGTAGAAATTTGATTAGTGAAGTGAGATCAGATGCCGTCCTTGTCACCTGACCACGGTTCAAAATTACGAGGTCCGTCACCAATAGTCCTTGTTTTGCTGCTAAGTGCAGCCTTAATAATCAGTCAATCAATTCAGCCAAAAAAAAGGACGCAAATAATCAAAAAATCAATTCAACCAATAAACGTCAAGAATCAAACTATTAATTCACCTACAAAACTATTCCTCTTAAATATTTATTTGAAGAGTTTAATTTTTTCTATGCTGTTCACATAAGGCCAACTGTGAATAGAGAAAAAATTCGTAAAAAAAAATACGCTTTTAAATTTTTATAAAGTTACACTTATGTAATAATGTTAAACGCATAAATTAATAATAAAAAAAGTACAAATGTGAACATTTATTTTAAATGGAAATGCTATTCTTATGAGTATATTTAGTACAAAAGAAAGTTCAGAAACCATACTTCGATTGCAGATTATAGAAGTGTTTGTAACGTTCGGAAAAAATAACGTCGAGTTGTGCAAATTAATAGCCAAAAATATACAAGAAAAAAAATAATTCCCCTTTTAAAAAAGAATTCTTAAAAAGAAAAGTTTAAAAAAATTATTATATGACAGTTAAAAAGACAACCACACTAACCGTACTTAAAACTTTCTTTTTAAACTGGAACAACTAAGTCACCCCTTGGAACTTTTTGATTGGACTTACTCCTTCTTCCTTTTTCGAAAGGCACAGAAAAGAAAGTTTTTAAAGTCATGTGCTGTGACCTTCACGAATGCCAGACAAGAATGATGATCAGAGAGAAAGATGTAAGGAGTAGAAAATGCAAGAAAGGTATGCACAATGGCAACTACTTTTCACATTAAAAATATTTGAAACCATCAGAGCTTGAATAAGAATGACCTACTTTTTAAGAACAAATAAAACAAAATCCCGACCTTTTTTTTACCATCTTTAAGTTGATTATAATAAATTTTTCCTTCCTAAAAAAGAAAGTAAACTGACTCGTCACAGAGGAAGAACATTAAAAAGTTTCACTTTTTATTCCTCATTTTTGGAAGTGGAGAGGAGAAAAAAAACACAGATGAATCTCAGGAGATGTTAGTTCCAAATTCAGCATTAGAGAGGATATGAAAAAAAAAATGTAAAAGGAAAATACATTAAAAAAAGATTTAAAGAAAATATCTCGGAGATAAATCCTTGATCCTTAAAACAAAAAAGATTTTTCCTAGGAACAGAAAGGAATTCAATGTACGAAGTCTTTTTGTTATTAGCATTTTTTCATTCCTTCCGCTGCTGATGGCGAGGACCATCAGAGAATAATGCTACATTTGCTTTTCGTCTTGAGGATGAACGGGAAAAAAACTATATATGCAAGCAATTTTTTTCTCATACATATATATATATATATAAACCATTCATATTTTTTATAAGCTAGAAGAAGAAATTTTCCAAATAAGGGAAAATATACTTCAGTTTCACTGATGTTTGAAATATATTATCCATCGATTCAAAAAAATAGAAAGTTTTTCAATACATTTAGAATGGAAGAAAGGAGATGTTTAATACAATATAGAACCGCAAAATGGATGAACTGCGAACAGTTCTCGCCTCTACATTTTCTAGAGCTTCGAAAATCTGGGTGAGGATGGGATAGACTTAGATTCCATCACAGTTTCATTTTTAAGGATATAATCTTGGATCTTATCGGTAAAATTTATACTCTACAGTTTGCAGCGAATCGAATCTCCTTTAAACGTTTTTTGGAAAATCTCTGAATCCTTTAGCATGCCATCTCATAATCTACGAGAAACGGTTCAGAAAATTGTATTTTGAAAAGATAGCTTCAGACTGAATTTTTTAATGAAACACCCTGTAAATTGTAAATATATTGTACGGTGTGAATGAGATTCAAATATTCCAAAAGCTGACATCCAAACAAGAGTTAGGTATAGATCACTGATCTACACCTTATGGTGTAGATCAGTGATGGGCAGACTACGGCACGTGGACCAGAGTCAATTTTCCTAGATTTTCTATCCTGTATACACTACATATTTAAAATAGAATCATCGAAATTTTCTATTTCAGTATTCAGAAACAGCTTTTCGGAACGTACCATTTTTTTACATATGTGAAATATTTTAATATAAGTTAAATTATTGAATTTTCAACTTAGATTAATTGCATTGCAACCAGTGGCGTAACGGAGAACATTTGGGCCCCCCTGCAAAGTCAGGTTTTGGGCCCTCACGTTGAATTTTACAAAGGGTAGGCACTTGCGTAAGTCAGGCTTTGGGCTCCTTTGGAACCCTGGGCCCCCTGCGATGCGGGGGTGCACGTTACGCCACTGATTGCAACTAATAATAATAGATCATAAAAAATTTTTTGTCACTTTCCCAAAATTAGAATAATACAAATTTTTGTCGAAATTATGTTTCCAAATCTCTCTCACGTCCAGAAAATTAGGACTTAATTTGTTATAATATCTCATAAACGTGAATTGCTTTCTACAATGAAATTTTGAAAGAGTTGTATTAGGATGATAGCATTATATTGCAGAGACTGAAAGATAAGCATTTAACTTCACTTCTCAGAATCAATGTATCCAAATTCATATAAACATTATGGGGAAACTTTAGAACTTCATTGCTTATTAAAGAATTATCAAAATTTACTATTTTTTAATTTTAATTGTGTTTTATACTAAATTATACAGGTCCACTAAAGTTATCTTTTTTTCTTTTTGGTCCTTTTCTGAAATGATTCACTCATCACTAACTAGCGTATGTACCATTGTTAAAAAGATACAATTTTTAATTTTTTTTCTTAATAAATTATTTAGATACATCAAATATATGTCTTATTCAAGGGTTTTAATTTCATTGATTAGTTTTTTCTCCTTAAAAATAACGTTAAAATTGAATCCACTTAACAATTTAATAATTTTACCTTTCAATTTTTAAAAGATTTAAAGTTTTTATTAAAATTTGGAATTTGGCTACAATTAAAATATTACAATGCTCTAGATATAAATACATTAAAAATTAAGTAAAATCATTGTTAATCAAAATATATTTCAGAGAAAATTTTTTCTCTCTTAAATTTCGATATACGAATGTTAATTTTAAATAGTTCGTTTTTTTATAGTAATGAGAGTATATCTCTTAAGTTTTAAAATAAACAAACTTTTATTACATTTCAATATCATACTTTGAAATGAAGATACATCACAAAGATACTGTTTTGCACAAAATTGTAGCAAGTATGTATTAGAAGCTACAGAAACAATACTATTCGTGAAAAGCGTATGAACATAATGAATAAATATAAATACTGTATACATTATATTACTTGTTTAAACTGTAATGGGGGTCTTTTCGCGATTCTTACTGATCCTGTATGGAAAATTCTATCAATGACGTTATATGACTATAAAAACGTATTCTCTCTCTCTCAGTGGTGGAACTGTGATTTATGATAATGAGAATTACTATTTAAAGTCAAGTGGGCAGTAGGGAGGTTGGCGATTAATGTCAAGTATTAGTAATAGAATAATTGAAGCTACCGAAGTTCGAGTAAAAGGACCAGGTGAGTCGACTTCGAAAAACTATAATTGCTGCGGAATTACCCGTCAAAAATACCTGTATCAATTCTTATAGGTATTTAAACAAGTAATCAAACTAACGGCTCCCTTAGATTACGTTACATTTTAATATTAGTTAGCTAGCAAAACAAAGTGCTTGATTTTACTAAAATGTCTCATAATTCGGTGCATCATCACACCTCTGACAACGAAAGTCCGAGACAAAATTATAAATGTATACGCACATCACAAGTACGAATATCAGAAAATAATTTTTTAGGGGAAGTTTTAAAAAAACCAACGCACAATTGACACAAAATTAAATAATATACAATGCTCTACTTCTAACAAATAAATTATATATAATTTGTACTTACCATGCCTATCTCCTCTTCCAGATGTTGTAAACGAGTCTGCTGATTTTGTAACTTCAGTTTATCAGCCAGCAATTCTTCCTTTAACGATTTCACTTCGAGCAGCAAAACTTGCTCCTGTGTGGAACAAAGAGGACAATTTTACTTTTTTGCAACCTACTTCTCATCTTGAGAAAGAGAGACATTACCACCGCTATTCAAATTTGTTTGCATGTAAATTCTGTTAATGGAACTGATAAACAAACATTTCAAAATAAGTATGGTTTCTTTTGCTCAGTAGTGCAAACCAAAAAGTTGCTCTCAATATAAAAACACAAAAGAATGAAAAAAAACAGACAATCTGTTAATAGCATCGGTAGAACAACTTATGTATCTATTATGACTCTTTTCAAATAAGATATTTAAATTGTGTCACGTGAAAGTTTAAGGAGCTTTTAGCGGTATTGCATTAAAAAAATAAACAAAATCTCCAAATCAAATCCCTCATAAGTAAACAATAAAATAACAAGTTGATAAACTTTTTTAAAATAGTTAAGATATTCTTAGAAACTTTGAAATTCGACTTGACTCTAAGTTTTATCTGAATGTAATGTAGAAACATAAAATAATGAAATATATGTAATACACACATCCATAACTATTTAATTAACTACAGATTAAAAATTAAATTTTTATTCAAATGCATATTTGGTTTCTGTATAAATAAAGTCAGAAGTATAATTTTTTGAATTTTTAATAAGAATACTGATTGTTGAAAAAAAGGTTTTGACTGTATGGATTATCACACATTTTAACCAATTGAGCTGAAAACTAGTATAACTAAAATAAATTATTTATCTCAAATAATAATATATCACATGATAGGATTTTTTTTATTTCATGAAGTTGTTCAGTTTTTATGCAACAATATAATTAAATTAAATCATTCCAACTCAAACATTATATCAATATTAACATTGAAAATTAAATAATTTCTGAAAAATCTCCATTCATTTTGTCCACGTAAAAAGTACCACAAAAATTATCAAAATTAGAGATATTTATGATTTTTTATCTTTTAAGAACTTTATTTTACTTTGAAGCCCTTCAAATTTTAAATTCTTATCTATTTAAAAAGAACGTCAACATAACAAGTTATTTTCAGAGAAACTTTCTTTTTCAAAAGAAGAAATTTCACATCCGTATACAGATTGAAAGATCAAACGCCTAAATGCATTGGACAATTTTCTAATTGCTGTAAATTAACTCGATATTATCATTTTTTCCCCTTCTTCTTTCATTAAAAACAGCGCGGTAATACTCAGCTTTCCATGTGATAAAAAAACCGCATGAATAAAAAATTTTATCTGACTCAGATTATGGACGGATATCAAATCTTCCAACCCTTTGGCGACACTTAGCGAAGATTAAAAACTGATGAGTATCACTAATTTAAAACAGAAGAGGGAGAAAATAAGCAAGTATCACTTCTCCAGGAATCCAAGATTAGCTACACATAGACCGTTTTTTCTACATAAAGCACTGGATAGCTCCGTTTTTTGTATAACTTTTCCCAACTTTTTTTCTCTTCTGAAAGATACTATCGCTAACATAAGTGACACTCTTCTTCCCACACATCCATCACATACTGTATTCTCCATTTACCTCTTTTAAAAAAAACTTAATTTTTTTTGCTGTTTTGTTTTCAAATTTTTTTTTTCAATACTGTTTTTCTGACCGCCATTTTTATTTTGATACTTAACTCCCTTTTCGTATTTTTCGCTAGAATTATCTCGACTTCCATTCACAGAGCCTCCGTGGCCGGAAATAACTCTCTCCGAAAGACGCCGTGTTGCGTTATGTGTGTGTGTGTGCCCCGGAGTTATGAAAATAGCCCGGTGTATTATCACTCATTAACTTAATTAACATCATTGCTGCTACCGAAAAGCATTACTTCCAGGATTTCGCAAAGCGTCAGAGCGGAAGTCATTACGAAAAGGGATTTTTGAATTTTTGAAAGGAAGAAAATGCACGCTTATTTATTTTTTGTAGGGAAGAGAAATCTCAAAGCAAAATAAATGATATTTTATTTTTCTCCTTCCAGCGGACCTAATTTGGTGGGCTATTGCTGTATTATTAGCGTAACGAAGCCTTCCAGTTTTTAATTAATGAATTCTGCCGAACAAATTTAATTGAAAAGTTTTATACGTTCGTTGCATTTTAAAACAAATTGTAGAGAATTTATATTTAATACATCAATAATTTCATCCAAACATTCATCTAATTGGGAAAATTTAATTACATAATGTCATCATGAAATGCTTTTTAAACCTACAAAGTTATTTTTAACAACAATTTTATATCTCTAATTTTAAATCTTGTATTTATATTTATAGAATAACAGACATGAAGAACAAAATGAGACCATAACAATCTCAAATAGAAGTTTGTGTGAATGATAATTTCGTGTTAAAAGGTCTTTAAGATGAATGTCCTCATTAAAAGTTATTTAGAATTAAAAGCGAATCATCTAATGTATATTTAAATTCCACAAAGAAGTACTTTTGCGTAGGAAAATTTATCTGAAATTAAGTAATTCATAAAAATACGCAAAATCATACACTTACATGACTTTTTAATCACATGTCTATTTTATATGTTACATTTTTTAGAAGAAAGAACTACTTAGTATTTTTATTATAAGAAGAAATTTTAGTATCAAATAAAGGTAACTTTTAGACAAATTTAAAACTCAGAATAATATATTACATGTATCAGTGGCGTACACAAACCTTTTTTATGGGGGGAGGGTTACATTCTAAAAGTCCTTAACAAGTAGACGAAAGTGTTGAGAGATAATTTCTATGGTAAAAATTAAAACATGTTGGTTAGTGGGATGGAGGATGGAACTGCCAATCCCTCTTGTGTACACCATTAACTGGGATTTAAAAATAAACAATTGCATTTAACTCGTTGTCAAGTTGTTAACTAAAATGCGTTACACATACACAGGTTATTGGCAGAAAATAACAGCGATTTTCTAGAAAAAAGGCACATCACTCACACACCATCAGTATACGGGCACTGTTCCTTCCCACGTTCATTTTCTTGAACGCTTCATTGCATGCTGTTAAACGATATATTTGTTTCAAGGTGAATAGTAATCTTAGCAAACATCCATATACTGCTTATCATATTTATACGAACAGGATTAAAAATACTCGTGAGTATACAAAGCACATTTAATGTACTTGCTGTAAAAACCTACTTGTTACATTTTCTAAATGTAAAAACAAAATTAATGAAACATATTTGTTTTCCTTACTGTAGTTTTAGATGTTAAAAATTATAAAAAGACAATCAAGAGTTTGTTGTTTTATTTGTCGTAAAATTCGGCGTATAACGCGCACTTTTAACGTTAAAAATAGGATCGAAATTTATGGGTGCGCGTTATATGCCGGGTATAAAAAGGATTGCTTTAAAAATAACAAGAGATAAGCAAAAAATAAAAATTCAACTTCTACACATATCGAAATACTGTTTATTTAAAAGAAATGGCATGCCTTATGAACTAAAACAGTTGTAGTTCTACAAGTATACTATTTTTACAAAAGTCTTGCATAATACCTCGAATAAAAAAAGGACTCCAAAACATAAGAGAATTGTACACAAACATTTCAGAGAGAGGGGAGATTTCATCGTAAAAAAGAGGGTGCGTGTTATGCGGCGAATATACCTAAAAATTAAAAAAATATATTTTGAAAGTATAGATGCGTATATATATATTAAAAATATATACCTATATATACGCCGGATTTTATGGTAACTTTTTAGAGAATAATCAAAGATAAACAAGCATATTTTTTAACTCTGGGTTTAATCTTACTCATGTGCGTATAATGCCTCGAGCAAATGAACTTATGATGTGCGAAAGTATAGGGGGAAGTTGTCATTTTACCGTATATTTTAAGAAATTTGGAAATCTGACAGCTGTAGAAAATATGATCAAACGTAGAATGAATGGTGCGAAGTAGAAAAATGGTCTGGTGCAAAATCGAAACTGTATCACACAGATCGCGAAGACGCATTAAGACACCACTTTATGAAAAATGTCTCCTGCTGAGAAATTGCCCGTAAGTTTGAAGGAAAAGCATGAAATTGATGCACAATGGTCAACAGTTTTCGCGTGTTTTAATTGGGCTTTCAAAAATATGTCAAAATCAATAAAACTCAGCATTAACCAATAAACATAAAATCATACTAAGAGAAACAGTATCAAAGAAGAAAACAGACAACCAAGAGACTGGAAAAACTTTTTATTTTCCGGAAGAGCAATATTTTAATCTCGATGAGCCAGATAGTTTTAACTGTTATTAGCGAGATCTCAGAAAAGAGAATACATCAAAGTTTCAACTTTAAAGATTATCTTTTATGTTCAGGGACGGAGTTTTATTTGAAAACGGATTTAGTACATATATATGTACGTACTAATATAAAAAAAATTGAGAATAATTGGAAAAAAAATTGAGAAAATTGAGAATCTTAAGGAATTATTTGCGCACTGTTCTCTTTTTTGGGGGTTATATTTTTATTTTTCAAGAAAGAGTTTTTTGAAACACTTTTCGAGATGCAAAAAATGATTTAAAGAAAGAAATATCAGCATTTTTTGACATTTTCAACTTGTTCCTTAGACTTAAACACTATAGATAATGTTTGCCCAAATCTTATAAGAAAAGTATATGTAAATAAATGGGAAGGCAATGTAATTAATTCATTTTAAAAGTTTGAGGACAACATCAACGTAGCATGGGATGATACTGATTCTGAACATTTGAGAAAACTTCTTGTAAGTATACTTGATAGAATGATTTATTTGGCTTACTATAAAAGAAGTCCTATGAAAATATTAACTTAAAGAATAACAATAAAAAATAAAGGGGAAAAAACTGTCCTTGTGTGTGTGTGTGTACTTGTGAACTTGTTGAAATTACTTTTTTTACTGTATTTTTATTTTATCAAACAGAAAATTGGTAAAAATTAATAAATATTGCCTGTGAGTGGTTTGAAAAAAAAACATTTTTATAACTATGAGAAAAAGAGTATTTTATGTCAATGTGACCACACTAAAATCATTTTTAATGTAGACGGCAAAAAAAATTTGTGAGCGAGGATCAATGCAATGTACGAAAACAAAACCCATAACCAGCGTAATGAAACATCCAGCAGTCGGAAGAAGAAAAAAATATCCATACAACCCCAGAAAAATACCATAAAATAAAAATAGTTCATAGCTCAATGTGTGACCAACTTCTAATAATATTACACACCAACACTCCCAGAAAGGAAGCAAGAAAATAACATTTTTTTTAATCAGGTTTTGTAGACAAGTTTTGATTAATGATTCCTAGTAAACGTGTACTAGAATTACAGGATAATCGTAGCAGCACCAAAACATATGCTACGCCTTTAAAATGCTCCGGGTACAAATTGTTTTATTATGTACAGCTGTCACGCTATAATTCAAGACGAAGATAAAGTTTATGGCCAGTTTTTCGTGCCGATATCAAGGATTCAAAGACGTGCTTCTACCATACATTTGGCGAAGATATATGGCGAATAGAACCCCCACGGGAAAAAATGATTCATGTTGGTGAAAAATCTGGATGATAAATACGTCAGCATCCCGATTGCATAATAGAAGTAACGACGTAAATGATGTGATATAACAAGTGAGAAGAACTGCGCATATTGAATATATATGTAAGCAATCCAACTCACGCATTCAAAAAAAGCGGAAAAAATACTGTATCTTCAAAAATGAATGAATTGTTCCAGATGTGAGAACATTTTTTAAATTTGAGTTCAATGCAATATCTAATATAAAATATTGGAGTTAAGAATGATGCATACGAATATTTTGCACTTGAGAAGATTGAGATAGTGATTTTTTTTATTTAAGTATATAAAAAAAATGTGCTCTTTTTACGTGTACGCATTCATATTTATAGTCAATCTTTGTGAAAAGCATGTACACAGCTTTGGAACAGCAACAAAATGAAAGAAACATCGAAGGCTGGTAAACAAATAAGTATAAAAAGCAAAGTAAGGCAGCCCAAAAGCATAACTGGGAAAAAAACAATAAAAAATTCCAAGTTAATTATTATATTTGTAGAAATCACAGCTTTTTAAATATTCCAATAGTTACAATTATTAGTTAATAATTAGTTTAAATATTCCAAGTTTTTGTTTCTGTGTAACAGAATATGATTTCATAGCATTTTTGGATTTATGGGTGAGTGAGATTTATATCAATGCGGCACTATAAAGCTATGAGAAGGCAATTCCTTCCTCTCCAAGCTCCCACACAACGGGAGTATGTTTGAGCCTCGACAGATTTCATGCGCAGCATCCCACTCTACACGGCGGGTCTTCAGTGGCACTAGGCTCGATCTCATGACGCCACGAGTCATTGACTTTGACCACTAGGCATCATTGACTTTGACCACTACCACGGCCAAATAAGATTTATGGCGCTGAGTTTTATATTTTCAACTGCAGCTATTTGCTAAAGTTTCTTCACTGTTCACATTCATTAAAACTCACAGGATTACAAAGAGTTTATATATATTTATCTTTTTGATCCATACAATTATTTTAAAATTTTAATACAGACAGTTCCCTGACTGTGTATTTAATTCTGGATGCTTTCGCGAGAAGTGTCATCTTCATTCAAAAGTTCCTTGACTGCCACTAATATCAGTGACGTAGAAATATAAAACAAAACAAAACTTTTTAAAAAGAAATTGGTTAAAAAAATAATACTACAATTTCCCCACGACTGTATTAAGTAGACTGAGTCACTTTTGTTATCAAGTTTAAAGCTGTCTGATGGCTGTCTCACTTTTCGATATCCAACTGTCAAAGAAACTTAAGATGAAGCAACACTTTTTAACAGATTCAGAAATTGTGATCGTTGTGATAATAAAGAATATTGAGTACGTTTCTCTCTCACGTTTCTTAAAGAAGACTTAAATCTCATTCATTGCAAATTCTTCTGTAATACAAATTTTTTTACCAGTTTTTAAATATTTTTAAACTGGTTGTATGTATATCATTGTTATATAAATAAGCACACACACATATACGTTAAACAATTGCATGAAGTAAAAAGTACATGAATAAATAATTTTGGTGAGCATAATAATTATTGTCCGATTGTTCATTTCGCTCATTAAAATTTTAGTCAGTCCCTTTTCAAGTTACAAATATAATAAATATTTTTTGCTTGTTTGTTTATAAATAAATCCCATAATTTCTTTTTCTTTAATATAAATACGTGGCAAACATTTAACTGTAGTTTCCAGGGAGTCATGAGATCAAAATCCCAAGAAATTGTCGATGGAAGAAAATAGTGAAGTAGAAAACCAAATTTTTTCATTCGTTAAAATCCAAAATTTCAATAATAAAAAAAATATATTTATACAATGACTAAAATATATCAGATTGCATTAACATTAGACAAATAATAACTTTTTCAATACCAACGAAATTACACTATCTTAATATATAAATATCGAAATCAATAGGGAATATCTCTGTCTGCGAACTGAAACAGCTGTTTATTCAGACAAACATTCCGCGATATTTTCCTAGCTAGATTAAAATCTAGGTAAACATAGCCATTGAAGTTTAATATATGTCTACGATGACGTTTTGCATTCTTTATGTGACAGAGAGTGTGTGTACGTCAGGAAATACTGTCGTGAGCACAGCTGATACTAATCAAACTACCCTTATATTTACAGCCACCGAATCTGTTCCATTAGGAGAAATCACTTCTCACAAATTGCTAATAATCTATTTGGGTTTCGCCCTCATTCAACTTTTAATGAAACGCATGCAGGCAGAGTGTGGTGGTTTTAATATTCATGTATGAGAAAAATAACAATACTACAACTAATATACCATATATTTTCGATTTCACAGACAAGAATTTAATCCAAATTAACTGCTTTAAAACAAAATGTTCCTCCAATTTTTATTTATAATAATTTAAAGTGATCCTAATTCCAAAGTGGAATCATTAACTTCATGGAAATGTTTACATCATGTCAATGTTACTCATTAACCGCTGTAACATTCGTATTGACCAATGGTCTTCAAACTTTATCACTCACGGAATACTTAGAACTGTAAGGTGTGTTTTCAAGGAACCCCATTCCACCCTCACGCGAAAAAATCTTCATAGAATGTTTAAAATAGATCAACATATTTTAGTTACTTTACGTAAAGACAGCTAAAAAGTATTATACTTGTAAATAAAATTTTTTAATTTAATATTAAATTTAATCATTAAAAACATTAATCCGTGCTCCAGACGTCTCAGCTCTGTAAGGAATGTGAATCTATTTTGCATACATAGTTATAATTTTCTTTTCGAATTTTTGTTTTTATTCGTGGAGCCCCAGGGTTACATGGAACACGGTTTGAAGATCACTGGTATAGGCCAAGTAAACCTCAATTAAATTTTAGGTAACTTCGGTTTTTTTTATATATACATATATACACTGCTGGACAATTGCTAAGGACGGATCACAAATTGCTAAGTAGCATAACATTAAGCGAGACATGAGGCCTAGTAGGATAAAATAAAGTTGCCACACAGTTCAGACATTAGAATAAAGAATATTTATTGTTCTGGAAAGTACAAAAGCTATGAAACTTCTGAAAGAAAAAAAATGTTCATTTGATCTGCGTACGGAGAAATGGAACAATGCATCTAAAGATCAGCAGGCACCTTAAAGAAAGGTATCAGTACGGGATATGTCCACCGTGGAGTGTGATGCAACATTCCACATGTCGTACCATACTTTGTACAACATTATCCAGCAGCTGTTGAGGCAATTTATCCCATTCCTCCGTGAGTGCACGGATGAGGGTGTTCTTGTTTGTCGGAGGATAGTTTCGATCAGCAACTTGCCTCCCCAAAGCATCCCACACATTTTCAATGGGGTTTAGATCTGGAGAACGTGCTGGCCATACGAGACGTTGAATACCCTCGCTGTCTAGACAATCCTGAACAGCGAGTGTTCGATGACATGTTGCGTTGTCGTCCATAAAAACAAATTTATCACCGACAGCACCACGGAAAAGACGAACATGAGGAAGTAGAACTTCATCAATGTATCGTTGGCCCGTCATAGTCCCATTCGCAACCACATGTAGGCGCGCGCGGCCATTGATCATGATGCCGGCCCACACCATGATAATGCATGTCTGATATCGGTCCTTTTCCTGGATATTTTCTGGACGATAAGCAGTACCACTCTCGCGCCAGATCAGTTGGCGTCTACAATCCGATGACAGACTGAACCTACTCTCATCTGAGAATAGTACGCATGCCCAGTCCTGTTAAGTCCAATTGTGAGGCTCACGACACGATTGCAAACGGGAAGTACGGTGCTGTCTGGTCAATGGGACACACACAACAGGTCTGCGTGCGTATAATCCTCCTCCCCTCAAACGTCTGGCATCAGTTTTTCGGGAGATCCTGAGGCTTTCCTGAGGCAGCAAGAAACTGATTTGCCACCTGCTGAACTGTGGTGCGCCTGTTCCTTTTTGCTGATAGGACGATATATCTGTCTTCTGCAGGCGTCGTACTTCTAACACGACCTTCCCCCGTGCCGTCTACTACACATTCCAGTAGTTTTAAATGACTTTCACAGCCGTGAAACTACACTGTGGGCGATGTCGAACTCCCTGGCAACATCTGTTATTTTTCGCCCTTCTTCGATCTTTCCAATAATTCGGCCACGCATAAAATCATCTATGTGATGTCCGGAAGACATGCCAAAAATTTTAAGTTCGTCTATTAAATCTTTCTTGTAAAACTTTGACTTGAAACAACAACTGTCCACACGCGTCAAAACCTTTAAAGCTCTTATGAACGCTATCACGTGATGAACAGACGTGGAAAAAAATTTGCGCATACTCATACTTCTTCCTAATATTCCGCACTTATTCTAATTTTCCACATTTTGCTTCCTTTCATTTTGTGGTTGCTATGAATGATAATGTTATCCGTCCTTAGCAATTGTCCAGCAGTGTATAAAAGATAATCTTAGTTTTCTCAGGAAAAATAAAAACGAAAACGATCAAACAAAAATACTTCAGACTTGTTAAAATAAAAAAAATAAAGTTTCGTTTAGCCTTTGAAAACAAATTTAAAAAAAAACTGTAGTATAATTTTATTCAGATTCCACCTTTCTTTGTGCTATGCTTTTCATATAAGTAAACCAAAGGCTTATTTGTCTATGCTTTGTCAGTATAACTCATGTGTGATTGATAAGCAAATAACTTCAAGTATACTGTAGTAACTGACCAACTAGATTTGATTTTTCATATAAATAAATTATTTTTGCCATACATTCTAAAATTTATCTAATGCTAAAACAATTTTTATTGATTGATTGTTCATTAAAATCGCTCGATGAAGTTACATGAGAGATATTGATGACGGACCACGCAATTTTGAACCACGTTCACGACTACTAATCAGGTATTCCACTCTTCAAACCTCCACACACCCAGCTAATGTGAGGAGTTTCACCCTCGACAAATTGAACGTGTTCAGCACCACAACACAGCAGGTCTTCAATGGCACCAGAACTCGAACACACGACCCAACAATACTGGCTACACACAAGTTCGTGATCAAGACCACTCGATTACCACAGCCATCAATTGAACAAAAAGAAAGAGATGGTGATGGAAAAATTTAATGGTTGTTTCAACATGTATTACAATACAGTAGGATTTTTAAAATAAAAAAGTACATTAAATTTTTACTCTTAAAAGGCTATCAGCTGGATAATGCAAAAAGCCGGAAAATTATATATATATATACATGATACAAATACAATTTTACTTTTAGTTCATCAATACGAAATTCAATATTTTTATAAAGAAACTGATAAAGATATATTTTTAAAATTGGAAACATAGGTACGCAAGCACTTTAATATCAAAGCTCCACTGAAATGTCTGATAAAATATTCATTTCCATTTCAGATTTGATTGAAGAACATGAAATATATGGACATGGGTTATTTGAAAGGTAGCACTGTAAGGCTAAAATCGATATGAACCTAGGAAAAGGATACCCAGAGGAACTGAAGTCAAACATCCATTCAAAGAAGTCGGACTTTACTTAGTACACAGAGATCTCCGCTCTCGATGCAGTCCCTCTGAGACTCGAAAGCACAAAGATAAAAAAAGGAAGAAAGATTTGAGATGAGATAAGTTAAAAGTTTCGAAGATATTCTCTGGGCTGGAGTTAGGTGAACCTTCTTGAAACAAGACTAAAATCTCGTAAAGTTGGATTTTGAAAATTCTAAGCCTTCATCTCTGAAAGAAAAGCAAAGTTTATATATTATTCTATTCCATATTTTATGTGTTTTTTAAGGCTGGGTTTTCTGAAGACGAGTTTAAAGAAGCTCTTTTTTTACTATTAATAGTAAATGTTTGAGGAAGGAAATATAAAACAATAATTGCGACTTTATGAAGTAAAAAATTAGAAGTAACGGAATCGGAAATTTCGTAGAGAACGATACATTCTCAAATTATGTCTGAAAATATATATTTCAAATGCATCCCTTTTTAAAATAAAACTTTAAAAAGGGTAAGTGAAAATACATGCAAAAGCAAATTGTAAAAAAAAATCCCATGGAATTAATTATATGTCGACGAAATACTGGTTTTTGTTTCAAATATAAATTCTGTACACATAAACAGCTGTTCAGTAAAATAAGTTATTTTCTAATTTTGCGAGATATTCAGCTTTTACTATTTCCTCATCAGGGAAAGAAAAAAATTGTCTTCGAAACATTTTGCGTAAATCTCAACAAAGTATTTTAAAAGTAATGTATTTTATAACATAATAATAATAAAATTTTCTAGAAATATATAACAAAATATAAACCACCAAATAAAATCTAAATGAGGAGGTATATTTTTAATGCATACCTTAATTAAAGCACATTTTTGAAAATCATTAATACAAAAAAAGGACATAATAAATCTCTTATCAATGTTGTGGTCTTAAAAAGATTTACGGGTGAATACTTTCGAAAAAAATATAACCTGTTATAAGAGAGGAACATGGATTTCATAAATCAGTAGTTGAAACAAAGGTTAAATCTAACAATTTCTCCTTCCACACTTTTCTAATTAAATGTGGAATGTAAATTTATGCAAAGTGCAGAATAATCTCGTATATCTAATGTCTTTCACCCAAAATTCTTAAAGTTTAAAAATTTTAAACAGCTTTTAACATCAAGAATTAAATCTAATTCTCGTGTTATAATTATATTTTTCACATAAAACGGAATTATATAATTTTTACATACATCATGATAATAAGATTACTGTAATTCAAAATATAAATTTGATTTTCTAAAAAAATCAAAAAAATAATAAAACCTTTATTTTTCAAAGATGAATTGAATATTTCATTATTCAGTGATTTGTTGTACAGAATTGTAACTGAATAAATTAGGAATCTAGCTGGAAGAAAATTAATTAATTGTTCCCTAAATTTTAAATATATCAACTGGTTTTTTTCGGAGAAAAGTAATAAGGGACAAAACACACAATAGTAGATTTCAAGAATTTCTTTTAATATGTATGATTAATGTTTTAATGAAATTGATATTGACTTACCTAATAAAAATCTTAATTAAATCTTTTTAGCATTGTTACTCAATTAGGTGTAAATATATCTTTGAACAAGAGTTTTGAAAATTCAATGTAAGGAAAAAAGAGAACCGCAGCATTATAGTTATTCTAAATACCGGTAAATTCTAAACATACTAACTCTCTATATTTTTAGTTACACAGTAAACACAATTATTTTAATTAAAAACAAATAATTTATCAACTATTTATTAGGAAGAAAAACGTTTTCAAATAAAAAAAAAGTTTTATTTACCAAACTATGCTTCGATAATTATTCTTTTCACTTTAATATAAATTCGAATTGTTCATTCGAAAAATGTTTCTTATTTGTATTTGTTCTTATCTTTTTTTTCCTCCGTCATTTTTTATGCTTTCATTTACATTCAACAATTTTTCAACCCGGTAGTTCCTAAAAAATCTACTTGCTTTATTTGGCTAATTGCACTAATTAGAAAATAATAGTGTCCCATGCTAATTGATAATGATCATTCTAACAAGCAGCTGGAAATGTGTATAAGTTTAAGTACACGAAATGGCATTTTTTCTCTAGTTTTTCCTTCCCCTTCCCTCTCTCTATCATATCGCTTGTTGAGAAACTCTTAATATCGAAAAAAAGTGAACCTAAATTAGCGTAAATAAAAAAGGGAACTTTAGTTAAGTATTAATTAGTAAACAGGGGTTTTTTAATGCTACAGTTTACTCTGAGTCATTTACTCTCAAATATACAAGAATACATATTCCCTCATGATTTAATTCTAAAAAATGGACATTTATAATAAATGATATTTTTGGTCTGTTATAATAGGGGATCGTCGAACACACATTACTTAAAATCAAGCCATTGCAGTTTGATGTTAAAACTTCTTGACACAATGCTTCTCACTCTTTCAATATAATGGCGACCCAATTTTGAATCGTAAATTTCATCGCCCCCCCTTATACAATTACATTGTATTGAATGCAATGAAAATTTACTTTGCCGCTATAGCTCAATTCGACTTTAATTAAAAACCATAAGAATTATCAAGATAAGTATTAAATTTTGTATTTGACAAACCCATGAAAGGCACTAGTAATTATTAAACTTGTTTTTAATTTAGTATTGATAGATAAATTATCAAAACCATTGTGGGCAATACTGATACATTTATAAGTATATTATATCAGTGTAAATGTGTATTTAATTTTCATTATGTTAGAATGTATTTTGTTTTGCTTCCTTTTAGTAAAAATTTTAATAATTTTAAATCTTTTATTTACGACTTTTCAATATGCTCGCGCCCCCATTTAGGGATATCACGCCCCCCCAGACGGGCGCTCCCCACAGTTTGAGAAACGCTGTCTTAACAAAATGAACAAATTGCATTCATTAAAAAACCCATGTATTTCTACACTTGGAAAACAATTGTTTTCAATGCGATATTTTCAGATGGTGATTATTCTGTTATCTTACTAAAAACTTTTCTTTACATTATTTTGATATTTATTTTACAAATGTTCACCGAAAAAAACAGATGACTCATGTATTTAAGACAATTTCTTGATACAAATTGTAAAAAGAAATAAAATGGTTTTTTTGCAAGTTAACAATGAAAAAGAAATTCATATGAAAATAGACCTTTTTCGTGATTAACAATCCTACACAAACTTATGTAATGTGCTATGCCAAGAGAGACGAGTTGTCGTCCGCGGGCCACATGCAGCCCATTAAGAGTTCTCCACCCTTTTTTTATGTGGATCTCCAGTACAGTTAGAAAAATCTGTCTTGAACCGATATTTCCTTCCACTGAGCGACTGAAAATCCTTGTTTTTTTATCCACTAGGACATCCACATCAATACGCATGCGCTGCGTAAATATGTAGTGCTTTTAATTTAATTTGATTAATTAAAAAATTTTGTCTCTGTAACAATACATTTCCACCTTAAGCAAAATCATGAAGTCTCCATAAAAACATAAAACTGATGATGAATGTCACATGTGTAACGATGGATGTCTTTTTTGGCAATACAGGAAATAAAATAAAGTTATATTTGTCACAATCTTACTTCAGGAAAAGAATCTGAAATGACACCACGAAAAACTTGAGCGATCAAGCAACAAGAATCATTCAGTCTAAAATTAAATTTTCTAGCAGCTATGAAAACAGAGTAATAAATAAGTGTAATAAAACTGCCATTATTTTATTTATTATATTTATTGACTTTTATAGTACAATTTATACATTTTTGAAATGCAAGGTTAACTAATGAATGCAATCATTTAAAAAAAAAAGTGCAGCCTTCCGTAAATCTCTACTTCTACAAAATGGCCCCTAAGCCAAGTAATTGTCCACCCTTATATTACGTAATTCATTGACGCAAAATGAGATTTTTTTAAAAATAAACTATCATCGTAATTATATTTAACTGGATTTCACCAGTTCTTAAGAAATTGCTACATTTTCTCTCCCACTTCTCACTAAACTGTATTTTTACATTTCTACAGAAGTATTCAAGTTAGGGCTCGTTCAAATACTAGGTGTACAAATTAGGTATTCAACCCAGTCTAATTTGAAAGCTAACCGAATGTCATAAACACATCACGTGCATAACTGAACATCTCATCCTAGAAGGGTACCGAACACCTTCTAATTACTAGTGACACTCCTGGTTTACGTAGAAGGGGAACACGAATTGAGTGACCAGTTGTTTTCGGTCGATTGCTATGGGAGTTTAGTGACCTTGTCTCTTCAGTTCCGTGTCCAAAATTACAGAGGATCATTTGAATTTCAATATGGTCGAGAATTATTCGGTGAGAGAGAGCATCCATTTTCTCTTCAAAGTTACATCCAACAAGCATTAATGCACAACAAAAATTTATTTGGATGAACGTTACGCATCGATGGCAACTGCATTATTGATAAGGACGAACACACGTGAGAATTTTTCTCAAGATCTCAGATAGGATTCTGGTATATGTGTTCTATGAGATATTTCATTCATAAAATTTGGGAAAAAATTCTAAGCATTTTGTCAAAATTTCAATAGTTTTTACTACAGAACAAGTTCATCTTGATTTTGTCAATATTCAAAACCTCTTCAGTTATCTACCCTTTGTAAAGCACTGTATTAATAATAAAATATTATAATTATCTTACGTGATTGTAATATTTTAATCAATGAGAAATAAAAAAAAGGTCTTCATCTTATAAAAACTGGACCATTGACGTTAATAACAGGACAAAATTAACTATTGTTGACTGTCACTAATTTATCTTATTCACAAAAAAAGTACTACTTTATAATTAAAGTAATCATTCAAAAGATTTTTTAAAAATTAATTCTTTCAGAAAAACACACACACATTTACATTTATTTTACATTCAAACACACTAAAATATTATTGGAAAGTAAAACTCAGCAAAATAAAAGATAAATAAAAAAAATTCCTTTTAATCCAAGAACAAACTTTATTCGCTTTTTCCCACTAAATTTGCATTATTTTTTGTAACAAATTTGTCATGGGTAAAATATACTTATCGTGTTGTGTTTTAGCGGTTTTAATATTTTCCACGAACGTTGAGGCTTAAGTGAAAATATTATCAGTTTAAACAACTAAGACTCTTTTAAAAGTATTTTCATATTCCGCAAAATAAAATGCTTTAAGAAATAATTAACAAATTCCATAAGCTTCTGGAGTTGGATTTAAGTTTTAAGCCTGCTTCTAGAAACGTCAGTAACGTTAAAAAATACCTAATGTTACAGATGGGATTACGTAGACGGGTGGTGGATTAAAATTTGGCATACTTGGCAAAGGAAGAGACGATCAAATTTTATTTCGAAGATCCTTTCGTTTCGTTCTTTTTCGTTTTGAACGGTTTAATTAAAAAGGGGGATTAAGAGCAGAAATAAAGTTTAATGAATTTGGAATTAACCGAGCAAAACATACATTAATAGATGCTTATTTACAAATCTTTAACTCTAAGACATAAGTATTCAATAAAAGAATTCAAAGACAGTCATTGAAAAACGAATTTATGCATAATTATGACATGAAAAACATTTACGATATTTAATTAATAACAAGAAATATTTGCATAACTTAATTTTCAGTCAACAAATTTATTTTAATTATTTTTCACATCAAAAGAATTTTTGGACGTAACACAGTCAAACGTTTCTCTACAGAACACGAACATGATAATGTTTATAGCTATTTATTGCATTAATATTCCCATAAATATATGTTTATCGCAGTCTTGAGATAGTCTAAATCTGCTATTGTCTTTAAAAAACATTTTGGTTATTTTACATACGGAATGGCACAATTCGAGTATTGCAATATGCATCCTCACGCACTATAGCACGCATTTTCATATAATTTATAAAATAAACGATCCGAAATTAATTTTAATTCGAACTATGATTAAATCGAAGTAATTTTAATTGAATGTAAATATTTAATGCATTCGAATTACAGTATAAATTAATGAAATAAACACAAATCACCAAAAATCTGAATTCTGTTTTGATCTTTTGAGACTATGGATTATGCAATGCTAAATTTTTAAACAGTTTAACAATCATTAATAACGTGAAGCATTTTTGAAAAATAATATTGAGTAAGGTTGATTAATGTTATTTAAACCAGTGGGGTCTTCGAACTGTGTTCCACGAAACCCTGGGGTTCCACGAGTAGTACACAGGTATTCCTTCAGTTCCAGATTTGTAAAGAAAATTATAACTGTGAGTATGCACACACACAAAATAGATTTACATTTTGTACGGGGTTGAGACACTTGTAGTACAAATTAATGTTACTAATTAGAAAATTACATTAATATATTAAATTAAAAATTTAACAACTAATATAATATTTTTTTAATTGACCAAATAAAGTAACTATACCCTGCTGATCTACTTTAAATATTCTATAAAGGTATATACGTTCTTATAAGGGTGAAAAAAAATGGAGTTCCCCGAAAACTCTTGATAGTTTTAAGGGTTCTGTGAGTCGAAAAAGTTTGGAGATCATTGGTTTAAATTTTTAACTATGCCAAAGCAAAATCTACATTAATAATACGTTATTTCGTTATCTTCTTGTGCATTAATATAAGCGAAATGTATAAGAATTAATCGAGGATTCGATTTATTAATCTCATCCTATTTCTGAATAATTAAATCTAATAAACTTCATCTGTCAAAGGATTTTAGTCTCTCAACACGACATAAATCACTTTCTTTTCTCTCTTATGTAAACATCTAGTCCAATAAACCACTGTCTTTCCAAACTCCAAGTGTGTCAGTGCAGAATTATCGCGGACACTTCATACAAAAGGCTTCTATTTGTTTATCTTTACCAAAGTTACATGAAAGAAGTATATAAATAACTACCCCCAATGAGATTTTCCCAAATCCTTGCTCGTGACCGATCCAGTTTGGCCGCTGGACCAGCCCACCTCCAGGGGCAGAGAGAGAAGCCAAATTCACAAAATGGCGTGACAAGACCAAGCCATTAGTCAATGTCAACGCTATGATGAACCCGATGTCCATTTTCGTTGAGTGAGCACAGCGATGGAAACTACCATTAAAGTTTAATTATACAACTCTATTACATTTGAGGAACCCTTGTGTCGGAACGAAATCCCACTAGAGGGAAATTCCTTCTGTTGGAGACTCAGCAGGAAAGGGGTGCATGGCCAGGACAGGTGGAGGTGTCGGAACGCGGCAATTAATCCGATTAGAGTGTGTAGGCTTTCACAAAATTCTGTGGGCCCTCACTTACATAAAGATAGGGTATTCGAACAAGAGGTGTAGTCGGTGACTGGGCGTCGGGATTTGTTGAAGTCACAATTGGACACAAAGTATTAAGTAGACAGAGAGAGAGAAAGGAAAATGTAATTGGGATCTAGGGAAATGCGACGATATATATGAATGCGGATACATTTTTCATTTGTTAACACTTGGATGTAAAGAACCTTATTTGTTTTCACTAAGCCTATGAATTTAGGTTAAAACAATGCACATACAGAATTAAAAGGATGCCTTGCAATTTGTTTTATACATGGTTACTTTTTTAATTAAATAAATTGTAATTCGGGAAATGAATAATTTTAAATTTTTTTTGCCGTATTGCGACTACCTTACATGAAAAAAATTATCGTTATGAAACTAATCAACATATAAATTTTTTCGAACAATAAGAAAAACTTTCAAAAACTAAAGAATAAACCATACTGAGATTTTCAGTAGACATAAAAATGTGCAAAAATATAAGAATAAATTACGATGCAAATAAAAGTGGAATTATTGCAAACATAAATAAAATTCAACGACACCAGTTTTTAAAAGATCATTTGTAAAATGTTCGCTTGCACAGGCGTTAACTCTTCCCGCATATTTTTGTTCAATTTTCACAACTTTCTATAAAACTCACAATTTGGCATAATATTTTAAAAATAATAATTAAATACTGAACATACATAAAATATTGATAAATTAAAAATTGAGCATACAATTCTCGCTGATAAAAGTGCATACAAAAGTTAAACAAAATAAACATCTTATGCATACAAAAGTTAAACAAAATAAACATCTTATGCATACACAAGTTAAACAAAATAAACATCTTATGCATACAAAAGTTAAACAAAATAAAAATCTTGTGCATACAAAAGTTAAACAAAATAAACATCTTAATCTTCAAATAAATGATTATTTCAGCAATTAACCGTGCATATTTTTAATTCAGGTGTATAATTTAACCAGCTGAACTTTGGCTAAGATGAAAATCCCATTCCAGTACTCTGCTTTGAAAAAAAAAAGAATTGAAGTAATCAGCTTGAAAAAAAAACAGAAAACTAAGTCACATTAAGATTCGTATATTTTTATTTCGAAAATTCCATCTTATTTACTGACTTATAATCTGAAATTAAATCAATATAAATACAAATATTTCCATTGTGAAATTGAAATAAATATAAGAGAAAGCAATTAACAAAACACTATTTTTAGTTGGCATAGATGAATTTCATGAAGCAAGTACTATTTACAAAAATAAACAAACAATTGTTTTTTATTCATTTAACCGAATTCAAAGCAATTATAAGGCATAAATGATAAAGTTGAGAGCTTAATTCCTCTGCTTTCTCGATGAGAATAAAATAAAGAGAGTAATTTTGCAAGAAAATTTTTTTTTCTAACTATAAAATGATACTTATATATAATAGTGTTTATTATTCAATTAAAATTTTGAAAAAAATATGTGCTTTTTTAAAAACGCTAAGACCTAATTTTGCATTAAGAATTTGAGTACATTTAGACGTTTCTCAATAAGAAACCCAAGCAAAAATGTAAGACACAACTCAGTTTTCACATTACACCACTAATGCTATGAAGTACTTTAACCATAATTGATTTGGAAAGGCAAAGGCCTTTATATACTTTTTCCGTGTACAACTGTGTTCGGGTTTTGAAAACCATTAGTCACCGACTTAAATAAGGCCCAAAATGACCGTAATACCAAATTTCGCTTTTGAATTACTAAAACCACATTGAGTATTGGAAAAAAGGGGAAAAGAATTATTGCAGCTTTTTTACAAATGATGCTTCGGATTTCATTTGACGTTTGAAGATAAGTGTTTCATACGGATACACGCGATGAACAAGAGAAGAGAACGAAAGAGTTTGATTTATAATTTTCTGGCTGCATCTATTTCATTAGTTAATGGAAATGAATGATATATTTGTAGTTGGAAAAAGTTTTGAATCTGATTATGTACTGAAAGTCGAATGAACTCATTTGTTTTTAAGATCTGGAAGTATTTTTTTCATAATAAACGTGAAAGCATTTTTTATTTTTCTGTATATTATACAACGAAATGATATGCATAAGAATCCAAGAAGTACAAAAGAATGGAAATTGGGTTTTTTAAAGAAGAAATGTGAATTTATATGCTACAGCAAATAAGGCTCCGAAAGTTACCAATTACATTAGAAAACTCAGGTTGATTACCGTAAAAAAATGAAATATTATACATTAAATAGAAAATTGTTCATTGCATATCATAGAAAGAAAATTATTACTTTGAATTTTCATTTTCATGAGGTTAAAGAAAAATACAAAAAAATATAATTATGTATGCTTCCATCTAAAGCTACCATGATGAATACTGAAATGAAAAATAACCAAATTATTATTATAAAAACTAATTCTTTAACCAAATTACGAGTATGGTTGTTTTATTGGAATGTCAAGAAGTTTTCCATTTCTCTTCGTTTTTTAACTAACTTCATTTCAGAGACTTCATTTATTTTGAATTATTCCTTTTTTTTAAAAAAAATAGTTTTCAAGGCATATTACTTGCGAATAGGCTTTTAAGAAATTAAAAATAAAGTCCTATGCCCTCGCTTTTTTTTCATTCCTTCTATTCTTACGACGATTTGAAATTCATCTATTTCTTGTTTCACAAAATCCTCATAACTATATCGTCGTTAAATTTGGCAATAAACCTTCTTTTAGAAAACAAAGCGACATAAAGAACTGATTTTTTCCCCAACTGGTTTAAATTCTCGGGATATCGAAGATTTTGGACAACAAGAAGGGGGAGAGAATGAGACGAAAGAGAGGAGGCTTCCAAATATGATGCATTCCTTTCGCCAAGTGAATATAAATCGCGTTTCTCCCAAGAATGAAATCCACTAGCTCCGTATTTACTTCCGAACGAATAGGCATGACTTTTCCAAACTTCTCAACCTGGGATACATTTTCGTTCTTTCATTCCAGGGGGGTTGCCAGAAATTTTTATAACCCTGTACCTCTTTCTGTTTTATAACCTCATATATACTTGTATATCTATATTTCATTTTAGCTGAAGATTTATTTCATATTTCGGAGGCATTCAATAAACTGGTCAGAAAATGTTCAGAAATAAATGATTGACCACGTGGTACCAGGTGATCATTTCTTGGAAGAAATGCCATCAAATATATATATTGATTCTTTCGCTACCCTTCGCTTTTGTCGTACAAATAAAAAAAAAAAAAAAAAAAAAAGAATTTACAGACCGGTCGAATATCACACACACAAAACATTGTGTATCAAAATTGATTCGTGAGTTTTTCTATACATATAATTCAGTTTCGTGGTTTATTGCTAGCAATGTAATATCGGTATTTAAAGAATACGATCAATAGTGACAAAACTCTATCAACAACAAACAGTAAGAAAAAAATTGAGATACAAATATCATAACAAAAATTGGATACTTTTTGCCTAAAATCGAAAAAAATGTTCTTAAATCGAAATCTGGATAACACTTATTAGCTAGTTATTTCAAGTTTTACTGACGCTGAAAACTAGTAACACATTAAACAATAATACGACTCCTTTTTTTATAAGCTGCAGCTTTTTCTAAATTACTACAAAATCAACATCACTAGATAGATATCACGTCTTGTTACAATATTTACACATATTACATTTGAAAGATTAATATTATGTATTTGTCAAAAATGTTTCTAGTGTGTACATCGTACTAACCAAAACTAAGAGTGAAACTAATCACTGTGAAAATTTCTAAATAAAGTTTTATAAAAAGTAATCAAGAAACACTCAATTTATTAATTATACAAACCATAGTTAAAATAAAAGCAGTGATGCTTCAGAAAACAACTGAATTTTAGTAAAATCTACCAATATAGAATTTAAAAACAAATGAAAATATTTTTTTTTGTGTCACTTTGCAACAAATTCTTTCTTCCAAATGTCAATGATTGTGACATGACTTAAAATGTCTTGGGCATCAATGACAAACACGTAAAAGAAAAAAACCACTCTTTGTAAATGGCTGTCGTTCAAAACTTCGTCTTAAAAGTTAAAATTGTAAGACCTGTCTACCATTTCAATTAATTCTAGATGAGGTGAAATACGAAGTGGTCTACTTTTTTTGTTTGTCCGCCTTTTGTTTCCGTTTTTGCTCGGCTTGTTCACCGCCAAGAGATATTTTTATCAGCAGCAGCAGCCATTTTCGTGTTGAAGCGTGGAACATCCATCACGCGTGACAGGGCGGTTGCCACCGGGGAACACGAGATCACGTGATGGACGACCCCCACGTGCTTTTTTCCGCCATCTTGGAAAAAAGAGCAACAAAACGGCCACAACACAAGGTCTTTTGTTTCGCGCATTCACTTCTATTATTATGATTATTTTTTGTGCCGTGTTCTTGAACGCAGAAGCGAAAGGTCTCCGACATTTTAATTGAATATTCCTCCGTCAAATTAATTCCGTCCAGGTAGACAATTACAGCATAAGCCGCGCCTTTGTCGTCAATTAAAGAAGCACTTACTGAATTTATCAACACGCTTCGTTTTTATTTGTTCACTATAGATCGGTACGGTAAAGGTTTGTCGGAGGTAGAATTTTTGATTGATTGTTGACATTTAACGCATTTAAAAAAAAAAGAAGGTTAAACGCAGGCGAGGAATAATACGCGTTGTCCTTCCAATTCTTTCTCTTTACTTAACATCTTTCGATACCGGCATGGTGTTGGAAAAGATTGTATCAACCAAGGAAAAAAAGCAGAAGAAAACGCATCCAATTCAATTAATAAAAAATATATCAAATAATTATTACTAAACATTTTGAAAAAGAAAAAAATTTTAATAAGTGCTATGAATATGAAGTACCACGAAAATCGAGCTTACATATCAAGTTCAACATTTTATATCTGTATTCTCTTATCATATTTCAGTGGCACAATTCTGAAAATTAAACAATTTCATGGCAACTACTTAAAAAAGGCCGTTTTTTTAAGTATATTATAACTCATTACACGTATTTACACGGCGGTAGCAAATTTATAAATACAATTTTTCATGATAGAAATCCGTGATATTAGAAATCAATAATATTGCATGCCCTTTCGTTAGAGGGGCGTGATAAGAATTCTGAAATACACAAGCAAAATATCTAACATTTTTTTAAAAACATTATCTTAGTTCTCAAAATTTCCGTAACACAAAAAATAATTTTATAAAGACAAAAATTATATTCATCAAGAAAGCCGAAAAATCGTTAATCTAGTGACAGAAATGCACACGGATTATCAATAAATTAAAAGAAAATACGATGCTTTCTAAACATCTAATTAAATACCAGTCAAAGTTCATTCTGCATAATTGGGATAAAAACACTACTGTAAAATGAAAGCCTTGTTACATTTGGGTCTGAGATGCATACAAATTGAAGTTAAATTGCATAAAAAAAAGAAAAATATCAATATTATAGATCCAATATGAAAACTTATTTTTTTCGCCGAGCCCATACAAAATACTATAAAACATTTCAATTAAAAAAAACGAAAGAAAGAAATTTGTCTTTCGAGTAGCAACGTGGGAAAAGAAAGCCAATAAAATTGTTGATTGTTCCAAAAATATTGAAAAGAAAAGTGCGAGGCAATTAACTTATGGCACTTTTACATCCGAAATAAATACAACGAAAAAAATCGACATTTTATTACTAGCACTTTGAGTAAAAAGAAAAGAAAACATTGTAGCGTTTTATGCTCTTAGTTGGCTTAAATTTAATGGCCTTAGATCCAATACATTTCCCCTTGCGATTGCATTTGAAGGAGAGAGTCCAAATCGTAAAAAGAAGTTTGCATTCTTGTAAACAGTAATTTCCCTACTGGTAGAATATCATTGGCTCGTCTGACCTAGTTGTAGAGCCATAAATACGCAAATTCCATGTTAATTGGAAATAAATTCACAGCGTGAAAAAAAATACTAAATAGCACCTACTAACTGCGTGCGAATGATCAGAATCTCGCCAGAAAGTTGCGATTCATAGGAAGGATCAAGTGTTCTAGTGGAAGTCATGCTACTTTACAGATTTTTTTTCTCTAAAGAAAATTCCGAAGAGGTTTTTATGGGTATGCATAAAAGTTATCTCCTTCAGGCATAAAATTAGTCAACAGTATTAGCAAATGAATTTTTTTTTTTTGAAAAATACATTTTTTTTTAATTTTACGTTAACAAAAATGAAGCTATTTCTCATTATAAATTCTTCGCTACTAACTATTTAAATGAAAGCCTCTCACCGATGATCCTGTTTTTACGATCTATGAATATGTAAAAGTTACTCTTCATTAAGACATAATGCGGTATTAATTCAAGATATTCTTCCAAAATCATTAAAAGGGTTAAATCCGCACTTAACTTTTTAGTTGATTAAAATAGGAGAATTCAAAAATTTCTGTACAAGTTCTCAGGCTAGCTGAAGCAAATTCGTCAAAAAGCTTTGAGCCATTATCCTCCCTTCCCAGCAACCAATAGGGAAACTCTCTTCACCTAACTCCTTTCTCCAAAAATTATTCCGGAAGCCAAGTTCCAAGCAAACGTTGGGGTGGGTGTTGGAGCACATAGTCCTGTCGGACTCTAATCTCCTATCCCGGAATAAAGATGACTGTAACGAGTTATACCATTGCCCATTTTAGAAAGGAATTAAATTGAAAAAGAATTTAGAATAAGAAAAACATTCCAAGCCTTGAAGCCCCGCCCACTGGCCCGCCACCGCTCGTCCAATAGCCACGAAGAACACTTCTAGCATGAAAATTCCACAACAGCCATTTCATCTAGCAGACAATACAAATACCGGATTAAGGGTTCCTAGAAATCCAGATGCCCGCAGAACTTTTCGCAGATTGACGTAGAGAAGAGCATAATCGAGAAGAGAGACTGGTGATTCCTCGCTGACATGTTCTCTTCTGTTCCATCCGATTGTGCGCGAAATGGTCTCCATGTTGGAGTAACTAGGCTTGAAGAATAATAAAACATAAATATTTTAAAGATGTTTTCCTTCATTTATCAGCAGGCCTGGGGCCTGACATATATATTACCTGGCAATAACTTATTTATTGCACTCAGATTTAGCGCGGGCTCTGAATTTTCAAGTGCAATTTTTAGGCAAGTTACCTCTATTTTGTAATGGATTAAGATATTCATATCCATTACTTTCCATGGGTTTTTGATCAGTATTATTTACATAAAGGGGGAAGGTTGGCTGCCCAAAAACATGTTCAACCCCACTTTTACATAAATTATTTTATATATTAGCTGTCCTAAGTCAGCAATGATTATAATACTGCAGCATCCATTTTATAATTTTCAATCTAGTGTCCTTCATTGTATGATCTCTTTACTGTCTCTCTGTTTATTTCGAATGTGATTGGTGAATGTGTTTATCTCTTGTTTGTAGAGAATTAAGACATACATACATACATATATATATATATATATACATATATATATACATATATATATACATATATATATAAATACATATATATATACATATATATACATATATATATATACATATATATATGTGTGTATGTGTATGTATATGTATATAATTATATATTGAAAATTTTTATATTGATTATATATATATATATATATATATATATATATATATATATATATATATATATATATATATATATATATATATACTATCGTTCTTTAACTTATTAAATTCTAAAGCATTTTTATAATTTAATAAGCTTCATGCGAACTGATCTTAATTGGAGTGTAAGGAATTGTACTTAAGGAATTTGTCAGGTTAAAATCTATGAGATAAATGTAAACTAAAACTAACTGTAGATGAAAATTAAGACTAGAAGTCTTAATTTTCCGCTTTTACTATCCCAATAAAACTGTGAAACAAGTATCTCGCCAGTGGGTTTTTTTTCGAATTCCTTGAAAGTATTACAGAAACCTATTTTAAATTTCTCCATGTTTTCCACAGAAGAAACATTTTAGCATAAGGCATTGGATACAGAAACGTCTTAAAAATATTTGCGGCTCTGAGACCCTTATGCAAAGTAGGTTCCACTTATGATTTTTAAAACTGGACAGTATATAACATACGTTGTCAAATACTCGTACAAGTGAGAGCCCGAAACAAATGTGTATAATTTATAATCGTATAAACCATCTCGATCTACTGCCGCCTTTCGACCAAATGAATAATGAGAGTGTACAACTGTAGGTTTAAGCCTATAGATGGACGACGGCCATCACACAAAAATGTAACCTTAGAATTGGTGCCAGTTGACATGTAGTTCGAAATTCAAAGTTTTTCAGAATATGTCTTTGAATAATATTTGACCGTTAAAATGATTTGGACCATGATCTGATTGAGCGTGAGTCGAGAATATGACGAGGCCCTCAACGAGGCCGAGGCTCTGGGCCCAGGCCCATGCCTTAAGGCGTCCTTGGTTGGGTGCATTAGTTTTCAAAGGATTACCAAGAGAGTCATATGAATGTTTTCTACCTCTTTTTCATTCTTTTAATTTGTCTACAAAAATTCATCCTGTATTATATACAACTGTGTTAAGGTATAATAAAACATAAACTACGCTCAATTTCTAAAATACTATCCACATAGCCTCAAAAAAACCCTCAAAAATATACACAAAATAATTTATTATCAGATCGCTGATTAACATAGCAAAAACAAATAAACCTGAGTTAAATTAAACAAAAACGCATCTTTGTTCAAAAATGTGTGTGTGAGAAAAGAAAGAAATTAAATGGGCGGAAAAATATGTGAATTGCCATGATTCATCAACAATGTGCCACGATGCTCCCTCAAAAACAGAATAAAAGATTGCAAAGCAGATAACAAATAAAAGAACTGATATCTTTGACATGTCGGCTGCGTTGAGGAAAACAACTGCCAAAATTCGTAGCTACTAACAGCATGTATTAGCAGATCTGCGTTATAGAAAGAATGGGGTGAAAATTCCAGTATTCATTGTGCGTCTAGTGCATCTGACAACGGCATCATTTATCAAAGAAAACATTTTCTTTGAATTCTGATTGAATCAAGCCAGTCTGTCTTTGTTGGCTTTTCAATTTCGTGCAGCTCCAGGCAGCATATTGTTAAATTTTCTACTCGGATTTTTTTCTTTAGTGTTTTTTCCCCCGTTTCAATCAATAAATTCATTCAAGTTAAAATGACGATGAAACAGGAAAACGAAAATGTAATATTCTCTAAAAACACTGGAAAATGAATAATTTTAAATATTAGGCTATTCGACTTTGTTGATAATGTCATTTAGGTCAAAAATCGCATCTTATTTTTAATTCACCATTTCGAAATGTAAACAATTAATTTAACAAATCTGCTTCGTGATTCTGCAATAATTAGGAAAAACAGGTATTTAAAATTCTATTACATTTGACAAAGCAAATGTTTTGAAAAGTTCATATGCATTTTTCTCAAAATGGAGTTTTGGAAAGTTGATGATATCTCTAATATAATATTTTTTTAAACACTAATAGTTGATACCTCCACGAAATTTCTCGAAAATACTTTTAATGGTATGTCAATGGAATAAATCAAACGTGACGGTGGCTTTTATCTTCGACTGGCTATAACTTTTGATTCAACAGAAGTAATTTAAAAGTCTTTATTTCATTCCATGGAAATATATTTAAAGAATATATTTCAGAAGCTTATTTTTGAATATTTAGAGCATTGGAAAAAAATAAAAAAATTTGATTGTAATTTTTTTTAAATCTAATTTTTATGAAGATTGTTATATTTTATTATTTCTAGCAGACTTTTTTTTATATGAGACTAAAAGTGTAAAAACATTAGGGTTTTTTTAAAAAAAGGAAAAAAAGCAGAAAAAAGACTTATTGTGAGTGAGAGTATAGTTTAAATAATCTTAAAAACTAATGCTTCGAAATAAGACCATTCATTTTACTCTGTATTACTTAGATAAAATACGTGAAAGAACTTAACACTTTTTATCTCAAATAATTTTTCAGTAAGTTAACAATAAAGGCGTCTCTCAAACCAAAATTGATTTCTTTAAATTGTGCAAAGATCGATGCTGATAGCATTTTATGATGTTACGTGTAACTTAAAGCGCAAATAATTTTATTCAAAAATAAATACACATTACAATGTGCATTTAAAATATTGTATATAAAATAAGCTTTCCTCCCGAAAAAAATATATGCTTACAAAACAAAAATGATCTAAAATTTAAAACAAAAAACTTTACCTGAAATTTCATTTTATTTAAATTTAAAAAATAATTAAACACACGGATAACCTAAACAGCAGAAACACAAATGGTTTTGTCATTAAGTTTCTAACGTAAAACCTAATATTAAATAAATAAGTTACGCATTACATTCTTCCGAAAAAAATTGAGAAATACGATAGAAAAAAATTACAACAGATAATGAACTCTGCTGAGGATTTCACATGTCTAGTTGTCTCGGGGAGCAAAATATACATTAATAATTGTTACCAAATCAAGTTCAGAATTTTTATTCAACAGTCATGAGTGAGAATATGTACCTTGCTAATTTTATTTATAAATTCAAAGCTATTTTCAAATGTAAATTCAAGACTGAATTTGCATTTCTTATGTCGCTAAAAATCCTGTACTCTCTAGAATACCTATTATTAAAAGAATTCGTAAATATATTCAGAAAATTTCTCAAAATTCTATCAGATCTGTTATTACGTGCCATTAGAGAATACTGCGAAACAATGGTGATGTTTTAGCACAAATGTTTTTTGTATTAAATTTGTAATTCTATTTTGTGGCATATGACAGCATTTCTAATGCTCATTCTATTTATCTATATTTGAAAAAGAAAGGATAGATTTCCTTAATATGTTAACGAAGGAATACATTTAAAACAAGAAATTTAAATTTGTTCACATATTTTGATTTAAAAAAATAATTTTATTCTGAGGATTACAATTAATTCTAGTTTTATTTTCATTGGATGCGTGCTCGCAAATTTGAACAATAAATTTTATTTTAAACAAAAATAATAAAAAAAAATCTCATCTTCTTTAATTTTTTCCAATCTTTAAGCTATATATTAACAATAAATACAAAAAAAAAGCAAAAACGTTGTTAGTTCTCATTTCATTTTTTTAAATGTCTTGGGATGCATATATTCTAACGAATCATAAAATTGGAAAAATGACTAAAAATATCTGCATACAACTTTCTCATTTCTGTAGAATTCCTTATCATTCATCACTACAAATATGGCAATTTGAAACTGTAAAATCAATTTTGTTTGATAAATTCAGAAAACAGGGAAATATCATAAGAAAAGCCACTTAAAATACTTCAAACAATAACAACAACCCGTAATAGATATATAGTAGCTCATTCATCAAAGCATTACAAAAGAGTTTTTTAAAAAAAAATCGGTGAAATAAGTGAGGCGAGGTTCCTTGTAATGGTAATTGTATCCTGTATGTAATTCTTTGTATGTTTTTGTATCATGAATAAATTAAGAATATGATATAGCATAGTAAAAGATGTTGAAATATTTAATTTATATGTGCAACGATTTACCGTAAAATCCGTCAAATAACGCACTTTTAACACAATAAATAATTTGCGGGTGTGCGTTATACGCCGAGTATAAAAGTGAGTTTTAAAAATAATAAAAAGACGCACATAGAAAAAAAATAAACTTTTACATATATGGAGATACTGTTTACTTAAAAAAAAATAAATCACATTCCTTATGAACTTAGAGGATTGTAGTTCTAGAAGTATACTATCTCGAATAAATGATTTCAAAACATAAGAGCCTAGTGCCCGTACATTTCAGGTTTCTTCGCAAAAAAGAGGGTGCGCGTTATATTGGAATATATCTAAGAATTAAAAAAATGTGACTTGAAAATTTAGGTGCGTATAATACGCCGAATTTTACGGTAATTGATTTAAAAAGTTGGCACTAAATTATAATTGCAATTTGATACAAAATTTATATTCACGATTTTTAAAAAAAATATTATTTTGAAGCACAACAGAAATTTTTAAGTCATAAAGTGTCGATACAAGAGAAGAAAGGGATTTCATTTCTTGGTGTATTTTAATTCTACACTTGGTACTTGTCAGACACCACTTTCTTTCTATAACTGGAAACTCGACAAAATAAGCTAAGATTCTTACAAAATTAACAATTATAATTATTACGTATAAACCGAGGAGCAGAAAATGACAGACAATTTATCTGATTTTAAGGATTTAATGATTTCAAGCCTAAACTCAAACGGAACCTTAAATAAGTAGAAATTCATTAAAGAAACGTGCTGAGAAGAAGGCCTTAAAAGTATTGACCATCTTTCCCTTCGAAAATCATTCCAACTAACGAGGGGCACAAGGCTTGATCTTCAGTTTCCCCGCTCATTAAACCCTCGCAATTGGTAAAATTATAAAACCAATAACATTGATGCTATTTGGGAGTTCCGGGGGAGACTTCTTAAGGGTTTATTTCGTGGGCCTATCTTCCCTCCCTTCGTAAACTGATCACAATGATCCCGCGCAGAAAGCATAAAGACACCGTAGCGCCCTCTGGCAAGTAGTCTTTAGAGAGAGAGAGAGGCTGGCCTAATGGGATTTATTGACAGCAGGGATTTCCAGCGTTAATAACTGGTGCTCTAACATTGTCAATAAAGGACTGCCCCGAGACGTGGAAGCTATGATGCAGAGGACAATATGTTACAAAGGGCATGATTCGAGGTGTGAATCAAGTCGATCGCACATAGTAGAGAGGTGATGTTGGGTTTTCGAGATATATACATGAATACAATCTAAAATTACATTTGAGTCATGATCAAATGGATATACACTGAAAGTTTAACGATAAAAAAAATATCGTTCTTTGTTTCTTAATTCAATTTTATTACATATGACGTTTATCTTAGACTGTAACGATTTTGTAAAAATCATTAAGCACATTGAAAATTACCTTTGTTCAAGAAAAAAGAGAGTAAAAAAATTCAAATGAAGGAGATTTTTCTGTAAATATTAAGGAGTGTCAGGGAGGAATGATTACGAATACTTTCCAATTGCTTAAAATTACTTCGAATTTGTTTCTTAATACACAGTAAATGAGTATTAATTAAAAATACAATTATTTACTATATATCTAAGATGTTTTAATTTAAAATTTCTGATTTTAATATGAAAACATCATTTTGCGGAGGTAAAAACAGTTACTTCGAAAATATTGTACATATTTAGTTCAAAAATTAAATATATAGGGTATACGAAAAATACGGTTGGACTTTCAAAAATGAATTAAAAATAAACTTACGGGTTATTATACTCTATAAAGAAAAAAAAAGTTTATGTTGGATGAAATGCAAACTGGATGGATGTAACATCCACGGTTTCAACATTCTCGCTTCAAAATGGTTTCACCTAAGAACAAGCGCATGTTGTAGCATAGCTTATCGAATTTAAATAATTAAGACATGTACAGCCTAAATTTTGGACCACCTTCAAGATCCACAATTTATAAATAGTATGAAAGATATATTACGACAGGTAGCGTATTGTCAAAAACAAAATCTGGACGCCTCATCAGAAGTTGAGATGACGTTACTCATATAGACTCGATGTGTTGCGCATGGCTAACGGTTTTCCCATTGAAATCATGCAATAAAACATCGTAAAAACCTGGTATTTTCTTAATGGAACATAAAAAAATCGTAAGTGAATATCTTTTTAGTTTACTTGTAATAAAAATTTAAAAGTGTAGCTATACTTTTAGGATATCCAGTACTTGATAATTAAACATGCATAGAAAAAAGATATAGCATAATCAGGGTATAAAAAGCCTCAAAATCTCAAAGTAAAGCCTTATTCCTGAATAAGTAGCATTTCTTTCATGTCAAAACATCCTAAGATTTATTTTTAAGCTCATCTCTACTTTATTATCTTAATAAGTCCGGAATCCAACATTTTAAAATAGCAAAAGAACTGAAGAATTTTTTTTAGAATACCGTCCTAACTATCTTCTCCAAAAGACGCTTTTAAATTTATCTACCGACAAAACAGTTAAGTACAGAGTGAAAAGAGGTATTTAGGAAGCTATACATAAAGACTTTAGTGCAAAGGACAACTTTTACGTCGCAAGCTCGAATGAGACAGAATTTTTAATTAAGAACTCGGTAATTACTAAGGCATGTAAGAGATCTCCCGTTTCGTTAATTATGTTATTAAAAAATCGCACACTGGGTGTCTGAGCTCTTTTAACGACCAAAATTAGTCGAGATTGTGCGCCGAGAAAAATATCTTCCCTCACAAAAATGTCGTTTTTCTTTTTAAAATGGGGAATCTAGGAGAAAAAGATTGGGAATTGTTATCCTGAAACTTTTTCCGACGTCTTATCTCAAATCTTCCTTTAATTTCATTAGAATCTAATTTAATTTCATGATTACAGTTTGAAAAGATATTTTTTACCATCTTTTCTCTTTATAATCGATTACTGGGCTTAAAGGGTGGAAGAACCTATTTGCATCGTAAAAGTCTTTAAGTCTCTAATATTTTTTAAAAGTGACTGAAGATGAAAAGTTTAACTTTTTTTTATGTCGTGTTTTGTAAAAGAGCTGAAATAACTGAATGACTAAGTAGTAATTGAAGCCACGAAAAGGATAAAGATGTTTTCATATTTTAATTAAATATTATATATGCACAAGATTTTTTTCCCTAGTGATATCTTCTCGTTTCTTTTAGACGATACTATTAAAAATGACAGATGTTTTGGAACTGGTTTTTATGATAAATTTTAAAATGTAAAAATGCGGTACACTGTGAACTGTAATTAATTTTTCTTTTTGGAGAGAAACAATGTTTGCCAAAAAATTCATATTCCAAACTAGGATATTTTAATAATAATTTTTGTATTTATACAAAAATATTATTAATTTATTATATTTTACTTATTAAAACAAATTATTTCTGGTTTTTATGACAATTCACTCCCCCACTGTCGCATGTACTCACTATTTTAAATTACAACTCACAACAAAAAATGGCAGAAATTTCTTTTTTTTTTTTAGATATCTCTGGATGGCTGAATTACGAACTTTTGTTTATGAAAGGAAAAATGAAGTAAGAGTAAATGACTTTGCAAACATTGTTTCCTTTTATCAGAAATTTATAATTAAAAGTAATCAATATTTAAGTAATTTTATTGATACAATGGAAATTAAAGGAATATTAACTAATCTATCAGCTAGAATATTTCACCTTATATGTGTCTACAGCTGCGATTCACCTACCTTATTCTTACTTAAAATTTAAATAAACATACTTGATTTAGAATTACAGAAGCATTCAATGGATTGATTTGTATAAAACGAAAAAATATTTCAGCTTGCTTGCAGGATTTGAGTTCCCAATTTGTATTTGAAATTATTACATGCTTCCACATAATAATGAATGTAGTGTACACAATAATCTGGGTTTTTCGGGGGTGAGGGTGCAAGTTTAAAATAAATTTAAGATATTACCAACGAATGAAAAAATAGTACAAAATTATTATTCAAATTACACGAAATTGCATCTAACATTCGAAATCTAAAACAAGTTTTTTTTAAAAAAAATAGTCAAAAATACAAACATTTTTATTTTTATTTTAAATAAAACAAAAATTAAATATTCCTGGCTTCAAAGTAATTTTCACAATAGTTTTAATTTTATGATGAATGATGCTTTTCGGAAATTAAAATATAATTCAAAGATTAACACAAATATAAGAAATAGATAAATATTACGAATTTTATTAGGAATTACCTTACACTGGATTAATGTAATATTTCTTCTTTGTGTACTTAATATAAGAATTCCTCAAATAAAAAAATTTATAACAAAGTAGCGTGTGTCGTGTAATTTACAAAAAATAATTGATAGCTCCATTAAATCAATTTCAAATTTCAGAACACGCAACGATATTTGCCAAAAAATAATTATAAGAAAATTTTTCACGATTTCTTTTTTCATATAAAAGTTAAGTTCTCGATACAATTAGAAGCGAACTTCGTTTCATAAGGGCGCAATAAAAGTCATTAAAATATGATTAATGAGATTTAAATGTTTTACTTTAAAAATCCTTTTTTTATTTCTCCCAACGATCAAAATGTCCAATTTAATGAAGAAAGTCTGATATTTCTCAAGGGAAGAAAATGACTTTCGTACTTAAGAATCGAATTTACTTTTTCTTTTTCGAAAATAAAAAATGAACTTTTTCTCTTTAATCCGGAAATGATGATTTTATTGAAAAAAGGAGTTATAAAATTTATATGATTAGATCGCTTGATAAATGGTATCAGTGAATGCCACAATCACAAAATTGTTTTCATTCTATTTACATTCTTGAGAGAAGTAGACGTCTTTCAACTTTTTGTGTCATGCTTTTAATCAAACTTTCTTTAATTAGTTACCTTATAAAAATATGACGAAGACAATAACAGAACTGAAGATTTCCATCTTTGCCAGAATTTCAAATCTGGGTATCAAAAGTTCATAAAGTTTTTAATAAAAAAAATTTTTAAGTATTTTTAACGTAAATTGAAATTGAAGCTGAACAATTATTTCATGTTTATATCATTATATTGAATGAATTTTAATGCTCATTAACAAAGAAGGGAAGTTTATAATATTTATTGCAGGATTGTATAATTTAGGTTCAATTTCTTCACAATTCTGAAGTTCAGGAAACTAAAAATAATAATAAAACCAGACGAAATATAAAGAGAAAAATAAATTAAAAATCAAATAATCATCATATTTGTTTCAATATTAAGCATTTTTTAAAGCATTGATTATTTGAGAAAGAAAAAAAAATTCTCTGGCATGAATGAACCTTAATAAAAAAACGTTACTTAAAAAAAATCTGAAGACAAATAAATACTACTAACACTAAATAATTGTTAATGTAAGATGAAAATGCTTTTATTTAACGTAATTATGTTTCTGCTAAACGTAACCAGCGGTGCAACGGAGAATATTGCCCTTCCCCCCCTGCAAAATCAGGTTTTGAGCAACAAGACAGATCTTACAAACTACTGTAGAACCATAACATAGGCTTTGGGCAGCTTAGAACCTTGCCCCCAACGATGCTGGAGTGTACGTTACGTCACTGAACGTAAACCACTCGCTTAGCTGGGTATTTCATGACGCTCTACGACGGTATACTTTTTTAAGTTATTGAGCCCTAGCATTAAGCTTTCGATTTTTTGAAAAATACTTTTATAGCCTTAATTTTATAGCCCCCTTGATTTGAAAAGGACAGGACTTGAAATTCTTCAACGGAAGTATCGTTTACACCCGCTTAACCCTCTAAACTCGGATTCGGTATCCACACACACACACAAAACCCGATCTTAACATATCTCTTCTGAAAAAAAGGGCGCATGATTGTCAAATATAAGTCTGTAGGTTTATGAATTTAAAAACGCCAATTTATTTCCCTGAAGTTCCGTAATCACTGAAAACATCCCTAGAGAGTCGATTTTCTCAAAGCACGTTCTTTGCGGATCGCTACTCTAAAAGTCTTGCCTATGCGCTTAAAAGTGTGGGAGAAATGGAAGACAGACTAGCCATATTCAAAATCACTCAATTTGTTCACAATACTAACCCACAACCCAAGTTAGGGTATCCGACTACGTTCGGAACCGTGATTTTCAAAAGCGCATAAATGGATAATTTTCATACTATTTAGTGTCACTTAGATTAGAATGTATGCATAAAATTGTTTTAGGGACATTTTGACCAAAAAAATTAATTAAAATACAATATTTTAGCAAAAAATTAAGAATAATCTTTTTTCCAAATGTTCTTCCTTTTGTGAAAAATGCTCCTATTAGAATAATTTTTTGCCTGTACATAGCTCAGACCTCTGTTCAGAGGCTCAGCTAGAATTTTTGAGATACATAACTTAGAAGTGGGTTTATTCATATTTTACGACAACAGAGGAGAGCAATTTTAAGAAAAAAACGCCAATAATTAATGCAATTGGTGGTAACTCTGAAAATAATGTGAATTTTTCAAAAATTTTAGTTGAGTCTCTGTATGGAGGTCTGAGCTATATACAGGCAAAATATTATTATAATAGAACCATTTTTCACAGGAGAACATTTGGAAAAAAAGATTATTCTAAGTTAATTTTTTGCCAAAATATTGTACTTAAAAAATTTTTTTTGTCAAAATGTCCTTAAAAAAATTTTATACATGCATTCTAATCTAAGTGACACTAAATATCATGAAAATTAATCCATTTATGCACTTACTTAAAATCACGGTTCCGTACGTAGTCGGATACCTTAAGAGATGCACTCAATCATCAAATATGAAGACAATTAACCAGGTACGCGAAATATGAGAAGACTTTACTTACTTAGAACACTTACGTCAATTCAATCGCTCTGACTTCTTAGCGACTTAATCTAGATTAAATCTTAAGGGACAGATCATAAACTTACTTATAACAATTATCAATTACTAAACATCTGCGCCTCACTTCAAACTGATTAATCACTGCTCACTAGCAGTCTACCCTATCTCTCCTCTTCTGACCTGAAAGCTTAGAATTTATATAGTAGTCTTAATTTGCATGCTCACGATATTTTCTTAGGGAGGAAGCTTTATAATAAATCAATTTTGAAAGACCAAAAATTCCCCAAAAGAACTATTAGTAGAAGGATCGTAGATAAAGCCGTCACACTACTAAGATAGGGAACATAGCTGCCAAAGTTCAAGTCCGCTGGTCTAATAGTTACAGAGATCTAGTGGTGAATGAGCGAGTGAGTGAGTCATTTTCTACAAGAGAGAGAAAAAAAGAGAGAAGATTTAAAGTAAATTTATTTTATATATAATTCACGAATTTATCTTTTATAATGAAGTTATGTGAAAAGGGCGTTCAGCTAAAATAAAAGTTTTCAGGCAAATTAATTAATCGTTGATTTAAAATAACATCACTAAAAATAATTAAATGGAACTTAAACACAACCGAAAAATGGATAAGGATATTCAATAAAACTTGCTATAAATTATTGAAAACATAAGCAACTCCAGCCCTGGAATATGTTTCCTCATTTATTTAATTCTGGGTACAACATTAATTCAACATTCATTAAAAAAAACCAGCGCTGGAAAAAAAAACTAATATTGTTAATGGCAAACGAGAGCTAACACTAAAATTTCCCCAGTGGATTAAAAATAACAACAAAAAGGACGAGAGAGAATGGAAAAAAAGCCAGCGAGTTTCGACGTAAGAAATAATGTAAAAGTTTTCAGCGAATAAATGAAATAGGTAGTAACAAAATGACCACCAAGGGAATCGTGGATGTAAACTACAGAGACTCACGTCAAAAGGTCGTGAGAATTTTGCAATGAGAATTTGTCACGCTTGACTAGTAGTTTAGATATCACACAGGCTTGATATTGTTATAAATGTTTCGTTCCACTTTGCCAAAGAAGTGGGGAGGGGGCTTTTTATGTAAATACCAGTGTTTTTGTTAGGAATGTTTTAGTTTGGTTTGTGTGTGTGTGTAAAAATATCTTCATTTCCCTTGACTGCTTGACATGCAATTCTTTTGGGTTTTGTTTTTGGTGCAGAGGGATTTTATTGCGTTATTAGACAGTTATTCATTTGGTACTTCATTGGTCATTTATTTTTTACTCCAGAGAATATATAGGTAACCATGCAATCTTTATTTAAGAACTTCATTTATGACTGATACATGAGGACAAAATATTCCAACTCAAAAGAAAAGTAATTTTAATCTTAGTTATATGTTTAATTGGAATATTTATTATTAGAGTTTACAGACACATTTAACGGACTCTCTTCAATTCTTCCACTAATCGTCTAGGGAAGTGTTTCCCCGACTTTTGACATAAGTGTACCCCTTCAATAATTTTCGTAACGCTGAGTACCCCTCGTCAAAAAAATAGTTGTAATTTAACAACAATCACATAAATCTTACTTATTTTTTCCTTTTTCGTGACACACAATAATCAGAAAAAAGAAATACAATTATCCATAATAAAATATAAATATAAAAATTATATTATAAATAACATTTAATTGGATTAATGAGTAGGATGAAATTGTTTTCACTTGACTCATGAGAACGTAGAATTAAGTACAGCTATAAGCATGCTGCGGTGCATATTCCCACCAAACTCCGGTGCACAACGCGTACCCCTATCAAACTCTTCCCGTACCACACTTTGGCAAACACTGCTCTAGGGAAATTACTTTTCACACATTGTTTGATGAAGAACAGTCTATAATTGTGAAGGAACCGTGATTTATGCAAAATAGAACTACTATTTAAAAAGTGAATTGAGTTTGAGAGAGAGAGTAAAGACAGCAAACTGAGCCTGTTGTTGTGTTAGTTAGCTTGTAATATTATCGTTAGTATTCCAGAAAAAGGGATTGAATAAATCGTGATGGAAATCAAGGAGTACCACATCAAGTATCACTTTTTTCATTATATATAAGTATTTACAGTAGATTAAAAACTGACTTGCTTCCCAATGGCTTAAGTTAGCGTTGATAGTAATTGCAAATCTAAGAAATACAAGTTTTGGGGTTTTTTTAAAAAAAAATGACTCTTCCTTCTGTAAGCCTTCACACCAACGTGAGTGGAAATTCTGCTACAATGTATAAGAAAAATTTCTCGTATTTTTTCAGATTTGTGTAAAATATTATGAGAGAGTTGTATAAAAATAAACTCTCTATTTCTTTCTTAGTTAAGAAATAACGTAAGCGGATTTTTCAATTATAATTGAGATCATTCTGATCTACGAGTAAAGTAGTAAAAGAAATAAAAAAAAATCATAGTTTTTGAAAGTAGGCCAGAAATCCTTTTTTACGTAAAAAACAGAAATTTTGAATTATTGCCAATTTTATTTCTGAAAGTAGCTGAAACTGGAATAAAACGTAAGAGAAAATGAATCATTTAAAAGAAAATTATATTTTACATTAATTTATTTTGCATTACATAATATTTTTCATGATTAAAATAATGTACAGTCATTTTACAAAATATTTAGAAAAAATTATCAAATTTATCAATGTAAAATATATACAACGTAGTTTGATAAATTATTCAAAACGAAAAATAGTTTTTGCAATCTTGTTTCATACGCAGTCTAGATAAACGATCTAAAATACTAAAAATAGCAGTAGGATAATTATTGATTCAATTAAGATAGTTATTTGCGTCGACATGTGACAAACATTTTAGGCCAATATTTTCTTATACTTTTTAAACAACATTCTATATTTAACGGTCCGCTGTTGTGGAGTTTTCAAACTTGTTGCCAACTAATTACAGACTAGTCATCAAGGATAGAAAACATCGTTGCTGAAAAGAACTGGATGAAGAGAAAGTAGATAAAGATTCTAGATGAGATGTATTTATAAAGACAAGATGAAAAAATAAGAGATATCACAAAAAAGAGCCATAAGATTGTCCTCAAAGTTACATGGCATGAGAAGCGTCGTTCACCTTGTTCTAATCTTACTTTTGTTTTATTGCTACGTCAATGACTCAATGAATAAGAATTAAAAAATTCCAGAAATGACGGTCACTTGAAAAAAGGTTTCGCTCACCTTATGTATAATTTAGAAATAATGAAAGTTAATTTAGATGCAAGAGATTCCCTAAAGAGCACGTTTAATACCAATGTAATATAGGTCATAAAGATAAAAAGTTTCAGTGATCTTCAATAAAAATGCTAATTTAACGAAAATATAATCTCTTAATACCCTAGTATGACGTGCATCATTTCAATGAGGATTTTATTGATATAGATAGGATGGTTTATTAAAATTTTAAGTGAGCTCCGATAGGTCACTCATGAAAAATAAATACTGAAAACATTAATTAATTTGTACTGAAGCAATTGAAAAAAGTATAGTTACTTTATATATTTTTCCAATTAGCAATACTGATGCTTCCTAAACAACCATAATTTAATAATGTAACTATCACGAAATTGAATTACATTTATTAGAACTATAATAATATAATAAGCTAAATAATGTACTTGATTTCAATTTATAGATAAAATTTTAAGCAAATTTTAACTATAAAAAAAAAAGAAATGTCTAGGTCAGTGAAGGCCAGCCTGTAAAACACTGGATGATGTTGATTACAAATGTTGCAGTGAATCCTTGCGCCAACTACGTTTTTTATGTAGGCTGCATCGCAAAATCCATCTACTCAACACCAGTTCTCAGTTGTATTTTAGTTCAGGGCACGAACTTAATGTGAGTACATTTTTCAACAGTTTGAAAGCAATTTGTTTTATTTACAAATGATATTCTTTTAGGTACAATTTACTTTCATGTTATTTTTTTTTTCAACACTTTGATTTTCAGAGTTTTGCACCTTTCCCTGTTTTGTTTGCATTCCTGTGATCCTTCATGGTGCAAAAGAAAGTAAACAAAAAATTTACACGCAGTTTTTAGAAGCCAATATGTTCAGATGGTTAGAACCTAGTTGAACCTGATTTGGCGACAAAAATTTGGCGCCAATTTTTGGATTTTAGCACTATATTGGTAATTCTTCCAAATGGCAACCCTAGTTGGACCTTTTTTACCCTTTTGGAGATTGCTCATTCTTTCCCTAACAATCTACAGTAGACTTTGGCGGCGAATGTGAATGTGGGGTTTAGTGGCGCAAGGGCCAACTTTGGCCAAGCTGCGCCAAACACTTGTTAAAAGAGAGAGAATGTCATATTTTTTAAAAATATATATGTATAAAAATATATGTACACATGTACATGCATGCATATAATATATTAAAAATATAAAGAAACACACAAATCAAATCATATGTAAAAATCCAATTTTTAAACGAAGGCAAATAGATTTTGGTGGGGGGGGACTCCCGCACCAAGTCAGATAAGGTTAAAACAGATGTATGAAAGGTGATGCGATGGCAGTTAAAAACAGGACAATCTACTAAAATATGACAAACTGAATATGGGACTTTGCACGAGGGACATTCTGGGGCATTTTCACCCAACAGAAGGTGCCTGTGCGTGAAACGAGTGTGACCAATGCGAAGTCGAGTCAAGCGGACATCATGTTTTCGCACTGGTAGTGCTGCCCAATGAGAAGTGGAAGGATGAATGTTATGCAGTTTGTTGAGGATCTGCTATTCCCAAGTCTCTTGCCATACACGATGGATATAGTTCTGTGTAGAAGTTTTTAAATCTTGGTAACAGACAGGCCGCTGCATGTGATCAGACATGGATCGTGCAGCGGTATCAGCCTGTTCATTACCAAGTATACCCAAGTGTCCAGGTACCCAGGAAAAAATTATATCGGCATTCGGCGAGAAAAAAAATCAGGGGATTCAACTAGGACAACGTAACCAGACTAAGTAATAATATAAGAATAAGCAGTTCCAGTTCAATGATAAACACAATTCAGGTATAATCCAGTTATCAGAAACTACATAAAATGAGAAATAATGCTGAAAGAACGAAACAGCATTCTTCCAGAACAAATAAAACCAGCGTATTAAATAGAGGATTTATTTAACAGGTTTAGTATCTCCGTAACTATATTAGTTAATCATAAGATTTAAAAAAAACATAGGAACAGCTACATTTTAAATTCAGTATAGCAATTGACAAATCGTTATCTTCCAGTCAGCTTCAAAACTGCCCTGCTCGGTAACCAGCCTAAGATGATCCCCTTTTCACTAGCCTGCAATTATTGACAATGGAAATTTATGGCACTTCATTTAGCCGAAGCAGATCTCCAGATGAATCTCTTAAATTACCTTCTCGCTGAGACCTTCTCAATGAAAGGTGGGCAGGAGTTTTGCGTGCTGCGAGGCCATTTCCAGAACTTCGACATGGGCTTCGAATTAACTGATTAGACGGTACTGAGAGCCAAGGTATTTTGCTTAAATGCCGCCTCCCGCTGTTAAGTAACTATGGAAAGTGACACCAATGCCAGGTGAGCATGAAGATGTATGTAAACACAGATGTATCATAATAAACTCTATTTAGTTTCCTATTCCGAAGGCATTGAATGAGTGCATATTCAACTGATAATTGCATAAGAAGTCTTTGTGAATTTCTGCACTAGATAGTTCAGAGAAAGACATCTCTAGGTTCAAAGAAAAAAAATTGAAAAAACAAATAAATAAATTACATTAAAAGAGTACAAAATTTATGCACGAAATTGGGCATTGGTTATGATAAAAAAGCTCATAAGAATCAAATAAGTACACATTTTTAAGGAACAAAGAAGATCTTAACGTAACTAAAATGATTAACATTTTATTTGTGGTTATAGAATTCGTGAATTTTCAAATTTTCTGTTTCTTTAGGTTTTCAAATTTTTTTCTAAGATATGTTCTCACTTACTTTATTACCCTTAGTATTAGAAAGTAAAAGATTTTTGATAAAATCCATACTAACTCATTAATTATACATTTTCATTAAATCACAAACACCCCATGCCAAAATAATTCATAAAAGACAGTTATTTAATTTCTTGTGTTCCAATTGTGTTCTAGCAATAGCATCATTAAATACTTAACGATGTTTGAAAAACGATATATTAACATATCCTAATACATACTAATGTAATAAAAACACGCTTGCTGGTTTTTTTAAAAATTTTCAGACGATACACTTTTATACTGTTTTCTTAAACTACCTTGTATAGTTCAACAGTTGTAATTCGCATTATATTTAAGCATATTTATGTTACAGGAAGTGACGATAATTCATTGTAATTGAATAAAAACAATTCAATTAATACTATAAATCGAATCTAGTTCAATATCTTAAGACACTGTATCCAAACAACAAATTAAAAAAATTTCTCAGAATAAAGTATTTGTATCTTTATCCCGAGACACGAATTGTTAGAAAAATGAATACTCTGACATCCGTACTAACACACTTATTTGCTTTCTAAAGAAAAAAGAACCCTTTTCTAGAAACAATATATTCGTAGCAAATTCATTACATTTCGACGGTGGCATTCTTCAGTAACCCCTTCTCTCTTCGAAACTTTACGATGTTTGGAAAATTCTTTTCTAAAATTTCTCGACTCCTACTTTGTTGTTTACACTATATTGTTTGCTGTGATCCAGAAAAACTTCAACAAGTCCAACATCAGGGAGAGACTCAAATTGCCAAGTGTATTCAGAAAATGCAACTTTCTTGCAAGGCAACTGAAAAGGAGGATAAAACTTCATACCTTCCTCTTTTTTCCATGACTGGCTTTTTTCCCTTCTACAATCAAAAAGCTCGTCATTTTAGGTGGATAGCGGATAAAGAAGGGAAAAAAATTCTTTTCTTTTTCGCAGAGTGAAGTAAGAGAAAAAAAGAAGTCTTAAGAAAACTTCCTTCCGTCTTTGTAATACGATCGAAAATAATTTAACACTCCGTTGTGCCTGAATAGAGCATTCCTTTTTCTTGCAGCATGCATGCATCCATCGCCAGTGTTTACCAAGTCGATTCGCAAACACGCCTTTGGAACTCTTTTATTACGCGTGGAAAGATATCCATTCATGAAGTTTGGCTTAGCCTTGGCTATCCTCCGGCCATGCCTTTTGATTTCTTTTTAGTGAATGATTTTGCGTAAGTAGCTTTTTTTTAAATAGCAGAAAGTTGACATATTTAGAGCATTATAATAAAGTTTTCGAATTAGAAAAAAGGAGATTTGAAAAATAATTGGTGGATGGTGTTTAGTTTCACACTAAAATATATAAAAGAAAAAAATAATTTCAGTAGCATTAGTTAATTATTAGGTAATGTAAAAATGAGTTTATTTTGAAACGTTGAGATTTATATTAAGGTTTTATATTCAGAAATATATAAAGAATAAAATGAAATTTAACATGCTAATAAAACCTTTATATTTTGGTTTAATTTCTAGAAATAATGAGAATGTGAAATATAAATTAACATATTAATAAAACTTAAATGATAAAAAAATAAATTTTTCCCATCTTTCATTTAATCCAGTGTAACGTTTAATTATTCATTTACATACAGAACTGAATTTTAAACACACTAAAATGTTATTTAGAAAAATTCCAACGAAATGTTACAAGAAATTAATGCCAGTCATATTAAAGAACTTTGTACATTTGGATCTTTTAGTCAAAAATAGAGTTTTAAAATTTGCAAATAAAACTAAATGTTTTCATCACCTTCGATAACGTAACAAAAAACACGAACAACTTTATAATACATAAATATTCAGTTTTTCCATGTGTTACAAGTGTACAATAATTTTATACTTGTCAGAGATTTTATTATTCTAAAGAAAGATTTGACGAAACTAAAAAGATATACTTTTTCCATAAAATTTTATAACGAAAAAAAGTAGCAAAATGATTAAAAATACCTAATAATTTATGAAATGAAAAGCATAATCAGCATCTCGATTTCATAAATCTTGTTAACATCAAGATAAAATGCGACAGGAAAATAAACTGATGTTGTAAAAATGTAACCATTCTTTTGCTCCTATTTGAAATTTAGTTGGTTAGGAACATTTCATAATGTTTTCTGAAGCCCCGGTAAGCCAATATCCAGTTTTTTTCAGCCGCTACAATAGCCATATGTTTTAGTACTAGTAGTGTTTGTAATGCTACAACTCGATGACACACTGATCCCAACACACTCACTATTTATACTCTTCGCAGTGATGAAGAGGGGGAGGGGGCTAAGAATAAGATAAGAACAGTACACTTGTCTTATTTCTCTCTACATCTGGAAACCTTAAGTAACAGTTGAGGCATCTGGATACGTTAATGGTTAACATAGCGCGTAATACTTCATCTCTTGAACAGAGTATATTTGTTGCAAAATATTTTAAATACTTTGTAATTTTTGTTCTACAATAACGGCAAAATTCATATGCAGGAATTAAAGGATTTCTGATAAAAATAGAATTTTCTATCACGTCGCTAAATCTAATTTTTTGCCCGTTAAGTTTTTTAAAATACAAAAAATAATTAAATAACAATAAAAAAATAATAATAAAAATAATTCAAAGAATAATTTTATACATTTTACAAAATAAATTGAAAACATAAATATTTTTTTTTAAAAAAATGATTTTTTTTAACATTTGTTACTCAGAAAAACAAATTGATGTAGAAGAAAATATTACTATTTCACTACAAAAGTAGCGATACGGTAATAATAGTTTAGATACGGGTAATAATTTATTTCTAGCTATCCCCTGGCTATATATTTCTTTAAAATCAAAAGCAATATTATCTCTTCCATTGCTATTTCTTAGCTTCATGCTCTTCAAAGTAAAATACTTAATAATATCTACAGTATAATAACGGCACGTTTTGTTCGCTTGTTCCCAAATTTCGATTTCATTCGAATCGATTGTAAAACAATTGCTTCTTGATATTGTAGAAAATGGAAGGAAAAAAAAACTTAAGTGCTCTCTTAGAGGTAGATTTATATTGGGGAGAGCTGACAAAAAAGTAATAAAAATGTATATATCTATCCTATAATAGCTATACATGTAAGTATAAAATCTGACGAATAAAAATAAAATACAATGATTTCACATAGAACATGATTCTGAAAGTCCTTGAAAAAAACTTAATACCTTAAGACAATTGAATATGAATAGCATGATATACGATAACATATTAGCTGTACTTAAGTATAGTCTCATAAATTATTGTTAAGAATGAAACTTAATCCCAAATAAAGAGGGAATTTTATTATGTTACGCGTTACAGCGCAAAGATTTAAAACTTACAAGGAAGTTACGAAGAATATGTAATCTTTTTCAAATTTTAAAAAAGGTTAAATAAATAGCCTTTTGTGTATAAATTATATGATTTATGTGATATCATGAACTACATTTAACAATGATAATAAAGTTCAGGTTACAGGTTTCGTGGGATATGGAGCAACAAAGGCTATTATCCCTTGAAAAGAATATATATGTATGTATGCATGTATATATACACTGGTGTGCAAAAATTAAGGACGAAGTCGAAAAATTAGCATATCAGCTGAACGAAGAGGCAGAGCGGACAGAAAGAAGACCAATCAGGAGATTAAGTAAGGTGATGTACGGTAGCACATGCGCAGATATGCAGGTAGACGTAATGGGGGAGTGTCTGAGTAGTATAAAGCATGTTGTCGGTGTCAGATCAGTATTTCTGGCAAAGAGATTGCACGCCGTATAGCAGTTAAAATCACACCGAGTTGCTGCCTCAGCGAGAAATGGCGAATAATCAATCTGTTAGACGACATCTGGATGCTTTTACCCGAGGTCGAATCATTGGGAAGTTGGACGAAGGCCGCAGTGTGACAAGTGATGTTGCAAAGTTCGGAATTGCTCACAGCATCGTTTCACGACTTTGGAGACAATTTCAAACTACAGGAACAGCTATCCGGGGGTTCAGTAGTGGTCGTCCACGAGGAACCACACCCGCAGATGACCGGTACATTGTCTTACAGGCCAGAAGAAACAGGCGGCAGACAGCGGGAGAAATCGCTAGACACACGACACAGGCGACTGGACGGCCGATATCGCGTTTTACCGTGGCCAGAAGACTGCACGGTGGTGGTCTGTTTGCACGACGCCCTGTACGGTGTGTAACTTTAAAGCCTGCCCATCGGAGAAGGCGTTCTCTGTGACGCCGGGAACACCGGAATTGGAGAGACAATGAATGGGGACGAGTACTCTTTACAGATGAGAGCAGATTCAGTTTGAGAAGCGATTCTCATCGCATACTCATCTGGAGAGAGCGGGGAAGCCGTCATCATCCCTCGAACATCATTGAAAGGGACAGGTATGGAGGTCGCGGTGTTCTCGTTTGGGGAGGCATCATGCTTGGTAGTCGTACAGACCTTCACATCTTCGACGCAGGTTCAGTCAACGGGACCCGTTATTGTAACGAGATTCTTCTTCCATATGTGCGTCTTTTTAGAGGCGCTATGGGTCTGAAGTTCCTTTTCATGGACGACAATGCACCATGTCATCGCACAGTAGCTGCCGAACAGCTCTTAGAGAGTGAGGATATTGAACGTATGGATTGGCCGGCACGATCTCCGGATCTCAATCCCATCAAGCACGTATGGGATTTTCTAGGCAGACGCCTGGCAGCTCGTACCTTACCACCAGTAACGATTCGGGAGCTTCGATTGGCGCTGCAAGACGAATGGGCAGCAATGCATCAACAACTCATTGACACCCTCATTCTCAGCATGGGCAGACGCTGTGAAACCTGCCTAGCAGTCAGGGGAGATCATATCCCCTACTAAAGACCGGATGTTTCTTGCTGGACACCCATCACAGGGATGTTTCGGCCTTCAGTCGCATTGCGCTCCATGCTACTTTTTCAATCAAGCTTCTTTTTATCCCTCTGATTTCTCTTTTAGTAAGTGTTGCTTACATTACACATGTCCTTACGTATTGAGGATCTTACGGTATTAAATGTGTTGATTTAGAAAGCTTTTGTACAAAGTTATATTGAAAAAACCGTCTCGTCCTTAATTTTTGCACACCAGTGTATATGTATATATATATATATATAATCCAAAATATATAAATACACAGATAGCTATAGAACCAAAGATAACTATACTAAATAGGAAGAAATAGGCACAGTAGTACAATAACAAACTCCTGGCCTTAGGAACCAGGATTGCAGGTTTAAACAAGTTTTAGTGCTAGCCAACTTTCACCTGTAGTTTGTCATACTACCTACCGAGAGGAAAGGAAAAAATAACACCAGGAGAAATTTTAATATTACAAATAAAATAACTAAACTAATATATATATATGTGTGTGTGTGCCTTTCCTTTTCATTAAATATATCTCAAAGAACTTCATCTTCTGAAAAAAAAAGAGTTGCTTATTAACCGTTGTGAAAAGTTGCTTATTAACCGTTGCATGTTCCAAAAGTTCTCTGAAGGTAATTTTATTGTATGGATATATCTTCAGTATATTACACAAGTTATTTCGTTGAGAAGTACATTTGTGACAAATTAAGAGAATTTGTTTTATTTATTTATTTTCTTCGCAGGTGTTACATATAGGGTTATTCAGTAAACGATATTTATGCAGGAGCCTTGGAGTTGTTATCATTCTACTAATAATGCGAATACCTAGTATCTCTTCTCTTCTGTTAATGGTCCAATGAGATTAATTCTATAGATGGGATGTTTCCTAAGATACTGTGAAATTTTATGGTATTATAATTTTCAATGATTTTTTATCTATTCTTTATAGGAAATTGTTAGCATTGATATCTTCAGGGGCAATCTAGTCAATGTAAACATTAGATTACGTTATAAATGTACATTATACCTATATTTATAGCAACAAGAAGAATAATTACGCACCAATATTTTTATAAGCAAATTACATAAAATAAATTGGAAAGTTATACACGGAATCGACCGATGATATGAAAGATAAAATCATGCATTTTAGAACATTGAGAATGCCTGTCCTGATGTAAAAGAAGATGAGTAAAATGTGTGTGTGATCACATCTCTTCCATTTCTCTTCACTTCTGCATAGATATGAAACCAGACTAAATCTCCAACAAAGCAATCTGTAGTTTATCAATAGAATTCGCATAATATGCAAAGCATATCAGAACTTCTAGATAAAAAATGATCATTTGTTTTAATTAAATAAAAATAAGATATCAAAATTTTTCAGGTTTATGGGTTACGGAAGAATCCAGAAAGGGACGCGGTCTTCCCTTCAAGCATAATGCCAGCGTACCATAAATCTCAGTCAGTGTTGTTCATAAATGCACTTAATTCTGCCGCCTCGTAACAGAAGGTTGGCGTGGTTGTCTTGAAGGATGAAAGTGGGGAAGAGAAGCATCTAGCAAATGATTTCCCACCCCAACCGCCATCTTGATGATCATGATGATGGAACAGTAGCTTCTGAAGAATATAACTCTGGAGGAAAGTAGTGCAAGTCAAGGATAGTCAAGTCTAAAGTGTTAGTGCAAAATCGCACACGTACAAAATAATTAAAAATTGCAGCAAACGGTTCCCAGAAATATATTTAGGGGTTAAAACCACTAACTTTTGAATGGTAAAGTTTATTATACCTATTGTTAACAGCAATCAATGGTCGTTAATTTAACTACAGGTCAATTCAGATATATTCGAACATTCATCTCAAAAATCTTTATATATAACAAATCTTCCTTCATTCGTGATTATTTCCCGAGGTTTCATCAAGTTTTAAGTCAGATGTTAAAAAAATAATAAAGCATACATATTGCGAAAAAGCCGATAAATTCAATACATATCAGAGCCGTTATCATCTGGTTTCGGATTTTGGGTGGGGCCTGCAACGAATTTAATTTGAAAAAAGGGCGTGCACCAATTTTTCCTTGCTGTTTTTATAAAGTAATTATCGAATTATCTGATTTTGTTACGAAGAAGCCTGCATTTATATATTTTCAGTTATAATATAACAAAACATATAACCTGGAGTCTCTATGCGAGATTTATATTCTAATGATAACTCACAATTTTCAACTTTTTAAACAAATCATTTGTTTTTATATCTTTATAACGATCAGTTGATCAAAGAAATAGTTGACTTTTAATTATTGATACGGTTATGGTAAAATGAAGGGATAATTTTTAGATCCAAGCAATCCAGAAATGTTAACATTTCTTACAGCTTAAAGTGAATAAATAGAGAAATGAGTAGACAATATGAATCAACTTAAGACTTTTTTTTGCTAACATCAAGAAGTTGAACGTAAGTAAAAAAACAAACAAAAAGCATCAATGTTCCACAATATTTCCAGGGAAGTTAGTACTTTTTAAAGTAAGTTATTAAAAAAATTGCATTATACGAATTTATTAAGAACTGTACTAAGCAAAACATGTGAATATTAAGTAAAAAAAAAAATTATTTTTTTACATGGGGAAAAATGCGATACCTGACTTTGTCATTCTCACAAAAAACAAGTGGTAATAATAAGAAAACAGAAAAACTACGAAGAGTGCATTACTAATTTATAGCTGAGTAAAGGGATTTATGAAAACAAATCCACAGTCAAAACAAACGACCAAAATAGAAGCAGTAGATCTCGTATCTACACCATTCTCGTCCAAAGAAGTTTGCAACATCCGCTAAGGTGAGCTGGTGGAACCACACCCCGAGAAATGTGACATTGAGGGATTTTTCGCTGCCAACACCACTTACGGGTTGAGTGCCCTATGTAAACCATCGGCAGAAGATGCTGTTGCTTTCCAACCTTCCTTTTTAAGTCATCGTAGCTGCAGCAGCATCTAGGCCTTTTATCTTGCTCTACCACGCGCATTTAGGGATACAGCAGCCATACTTTACGAACAGGAGGGGGACAGGGATGCAATTCCCCCGAGAGAAAATGAATTAAAAAGCCCAGAAAAAATGGCGATGGTCCATTAGCATCGAAGCTCTTTGAAACAAATATCAATGACAAGGATTGGGAAGATAGTACAGCCAAAGGTTGTTCAGCATAGACGGCGGTGAAAAATTTCTAAAGGATAATTAATTTAATTCTTTTGCATTTGATGGTGATAAACACGTTTCTGTCATCGATTAGTTTCATTCAAAAAGTATTCGCGTTTCGTTCTCCGAACTGGCTTCAATGTAATTGAGAAATCGATGGTAGTTTGCATAAGTTTCGGAAAGTTTTTGATGTTTCTTGAAATGAATCGATGAGAAGAACGATGTATGTTCGATAAACATGCACAAGATTTGAAAGGAAATTAAGTAATTATGAAAAGTATTAAAAAAGTTGTTAGCACGAGGAAGATTTATACCGATTTTACTTGTTCAAAAAGAATTAAAACTACAATAATTTTTCCACTTAAATAAGGTAAGCGAACAATATAAAAATAACTCAAAACACAGGTGTGTGTGTGTTTAACAATTATTTATTTAGTTAACATTTCCTAAACATATAAATTCTTAATTAATAAATGCATACAGCATGCAGTGAAAAATGTTATAACCCCAATAAGGCATTTTTATTGTCAACGTATTAAAGGAAATAATGATTAATTGTGAGGTCTGATCTATTTTATATTGAATTAATTACCAATTAGTACAAAACTCCATAGTAAACTGTCGCAATCCCTTTTGTAATAGGTGTTTAATTTTTAATTATTTTAGAAAAGAATTACACTGAGCTATTGTGTTTTCTTTCAATTAAATATGTTTTAATATTACCTTAAGCCATCGTTATTTTTTATTTTAAGATTCTAAGAATATTCATGAAAATTATGAATTATAACATAAGCAACTATAAGGTGCACATTAAAGCTTATTTCAGAAGTAGTTTCCATCACTCAAATATAGTTGAAGAATTTCAGATTACAAATACCAAACAAAAATTCCCATTATTATTAAAAAGAGTTTGTATTTATAGTTAGTTGAATAAAGAAAAACTAAAATTTCTGCACCAGTTATTATTGATCCATTTTACTTATATAGTTGTATATCGACATAAATATTTTTCACTTAATTTAGGATGAAGTCTAAATAAGAAGGATTAGAAGCATCTAAATAAAGCAGTCTCTTGCAGAAGACGTGGGGGAAAAAAGGAATATGGTTTAAGACAGATATAAGATAAAAAAGTATAAGAATTATCCAACTGAGGAGCAAAATCGTGTCCTCATCCATACCAATTTAACAAAAGCAATAATTCCACATCCTATGAGAACCGAAACAAATGAAAACGAAATTTTTCAGACCCTAAATTGAAAAACCATCAAAGAAAGTAAAATCTATCAAGCACTTCTAGAATTCCAGCAAAGACATTATTTTTTTTAAAAAAAAGGAATGTCGTCCCCATAAGACACTCGGCAACAGTTCGGCGGTTGTAAAATTATATTATTCCTCAAATTTATCACGGAAAGCACTTTAAAATTTTCAAGAAGTTTAAGCACTCCACTCTTTTTTCTTCACCCCTGGGGTATAATGATTTTTTTCCCTTCTCCTGTCTTTTACAGCGAAACCGAGGTGGCTATTTTATTTAAGCACGGTGCGCTGCCGCCGCTGCTATTTATCTGAGTCACTTCTTAAAAGCTGGGCGATGTATATATTGTCTTATTACGCGGGGAAAGATTATTCAGAGTGCGCGTGGAAAAACACCATCTTGGAGAGAAAAATAAGCGCTGTCATGCACGCGAAAAGATGAACTGCTGAAATGCTTACCTGGGCTGGTAATTAAATTAAACTTTAGGACTTTTACGAAAATGTAAAAGAAGGCGCCTTACTGGGTAAGAAAGTTCGACGCTATTAAAACTTTAATTCAAAGAGGTGGAAATGTTGCTTCAAGATGTAATTATAAAGCTTCGGTGATTAAAAGTAATTTTCATAATGGATAGCGTACCTGTATTTACTTGAAAAGAAATATAAAGCTTTTATTAAGACATGTATTAAATAAATTTATTTTTAAAAATGTTATATATTGAGAAGTGTCTCGTAATGATAAAGAATCGGGGCGCTTATACCTAAGAACCTCACATGAAAATATTACTTTAGACCAAATAAAAACAAAATTTGTAAATAATGCTAACAATACTATACACATTTAGATTAATAAATTTCATATCTATAGAAATCATAATTTTAATTCTTTAGAAGCATAAAAACCTTTTCCCAAAAGTAAAATATACTGTAATTTACTCATGCATTTGGAAAAAAAACTAAAGAATACATTTTTGAACAGCACTGAATGTAATTATTGATACTTTTAAGTTAATTTATTATTAAATTCTTTTGTGACCATTGCGACGAATCATAAATCATCCACAAGCACAAATGAACCATCTCTGGGCTGATGGAATTTATTTCTTGTACATAGGCACTCTTCTTGCTACAAATTTTTTCTAGTTCCATATTCTACGCATATATGCACACACACTCACAAATATTGAGAGAGATTCCTGCGGGTTGGAGCACACCAGATCTCAAGCAACCTAATGATTCACTCTCCCGTGGCTTCAGTTCCTCCGTTAGAGGAAACCGTACAAGTGCTCGTCAAGTGGCACCATCATGCAGTTAATCTTTTGTCACTGGTTACAACTTTTAAATGATATATTCTTTATAATTTCAAAAAAGTAACAAATTAAAAACATAGTAACATTTTCGAGTAAATTATAATGATAAAAACTATTTATCTCGCCTGTAAATACTATCACACTGTCCATGACAAAGATTCTAAAAACTTGATTAAAATACAAATTAATCATAGTAAATAAAGACTTCTTGGCTTTTCTTAATTCAAGAAATTTCAAAACAAAACAAAAAACAGCAAATGCAATACTTAATAGTTCAAGATAGAAAAGAAATAACTGTTTGCTTAAACTTTTTATTATCCTCATCAAAACTTCAATATTTACTCATTAAAAATATTCAGCAATAAATCAATTTTTTCTACGATTCTGAAATCCCCCTTTCCATAACACAAGCGTGCAGTTCATGTAGATAACATCGAGGGACGAACACATTTTCATAACTTTCACTCTTTCAGCTAGCTCTTCACATCATAACTTACATTCTCAATACACTTTATAATTGCAACCATTTATGGAGAGTTTCTAAAGCACCGTTCTCACAATCAACGGTCTGAAAATCCATCAGAATTTTTAATTCTACAGAAAGATCGGCAACAATGAGCTTTAGAAATTCCTGCAATTAGCCCCAAACTTTTTTTCCTAGCATCAAGCGTTTTCCTAAACAGTACACATTAAGTCTTTTTTTTTAATTTTATATTTGCTTATTTAATCAAGAGCATGAAACCTTTACGGCTTTTTGAAGAGTTGGTATAATTATGTTTTCAATGAGCGAAGCGTGAGGGAGTGAAAAAAAAAAGGTTTTGTTATTTATTTTAATATTTTCTATTTTGTTCTTTTAGGCTTTGTTTGAATCGATTACACGAAACTTCAGCGTAAAGTGGAAATCGATAACCATAAACTAAAAGAGTTTTTTCTCCCCTGCCATTTTTACGAGTATTGAAAGATACGCTTGCTTTACGAATTGGATTAGCAAATTTTCTTCTCTTAAATTTAAGCAAAGAACAAGACATGAATTGATGCCTTTTTAACAGCGATAATTGATTTTACTTCGCTTGAGAGCAATATAATTCCTTATGTATATTTTTATTAAACGCGAACTTTTAACATTTTTTTTCTTTTTACAGATTTGACTCAATGCTTTAATAGTCAAAATTGTTGCTCTCAGATATCGAAAAAGTAGATTTGCCAAATGAAACATCTTAGCAGATGAATCATTGATTGAATATTACACAATTATACAATACAAAGCATATTTTAAGTAATGAGATATTAGAGTTAATTTTTTTAAATTTCTTTTAGATTTCATAATTCTTTCTTTTTTTTTTAAATAAATAAATATAAGAATTGAAGAAAAAAAGGAGAATAATGTTTTGAAAAAAAAACTCATCAAAGTTCCTTGTTTAACGAGATAGCCATCTTTTGCAGTATAATTATAATTTCCTCCAAACAATAGTATAAACTATTCATGGTAATGATGACCATTCATTCAAATAATGCAAGGAAAAAATTAACGGACTATTCTTATATCAAACATTATTAAATTTTTTTTACAGTTAGTTTAAAAAAATCAAGTGCAAAATAAATATAAATCCGTTCTATCAATTATTAGTTAAAAATAAAATTTTTGAGAAATTAAAAGCGAACAACTTCTTAAGTAGCAAATAATATTTTTTATCGTGGCAAAAAGCATATATAAATTATTATTTAACAGACAATGTTAACAACAAAACAAAAACACTTTGTTTTGAGCTTTTTACACGTTTATAAATAATGCTCATTAAAGAGAAGCAAAATTCATAATTAAAAATACATAAAAATATAATTATCCAATTATCAAAAATTGTTTCCAAAACATTCAGCAAGTAATTTTTCCATTGGAAAAATAAAGTACATTGATTATTTAAAAACTTCTGCAATTTGAAGTATACAATAGCATTTTTTTTAAAGCAGCAAAATTAAATAATTTTTTAACAATGTTTTTAATTAAATATCCTTATTCCAAACTTCTGTCTTCAATCTACTAGGCGTTTTAAATTCGTGTAAGTTCCATTAAACCATTAAAATTTCTACTTACTTTTTCAAGACTAGACTATTGCAGACAAATATAAATAAAAATGCATTCGAAACATGAAGAAATCATGAAAATTTTCGTATAACTTTATTATTTTTTTCCGATTTAGAAAGTGTTTAAATAAATTACAGTCGGACCTCTATACAACGAAGTCGCTAAATCCCCGAAAAAAGTTCGTTATATAGAGGTTCATCTTTTAATATACTTTATAAACCCTCATAAAGCAAATTTTTAATTCATAAACACTATACATTAAAAAATTAATTATTCACACCTTTTTTTGAAACTAATATATGTTTATTTTATATATATCTTACCCATCAAAAAAAAAAGAAGAAAGAACGAAAAACTGCAAGGAAAACAAGAAAAAGAATGTCGAAGAATACTCTGCATTTTCAATATTAAGAAAATAATTTTATATTAAAATTAATGAATTTGAAGGAATTTTCTAATTTAAAACATACAAATAATATTAAATATACATTTCATAACTAGAACAAGGGGACACGGAACAACTCCACTAAGTATGAAAGGGGATATCTCGAAGATGTTTCTTCTGAACTGTACAATGGGGGTTAAAGATTCACTTCTAGAATGAAACGTCCAGAACTCGATTGCTCTCGGCGAGTTAGGATCTAATAAAACCAGTTCAATATTTATGACCACCATAAAATGTGTTGAAGAAAGAATAACTTGAAATGTTCAGAAATACTTTAAAAACAGGGAGAAAAAAATTGAATCACAAAAGAAAAAGTGCGTTACATAGAAAATGCACTTCGCTATAGTGAGGTTATTTTACGAAGAAAATCGTGGAATGTTCAAGATTCCAGGAAAAACTTTGCTTTATGGAAAAATTCGCAATATAGAAGCTCGTTATATTAGCTCGTTCGACTGTATTTTGAAAGACTTGAAAACCCTTGAGACGAAAATCAGAAATAAAATTTTGCGCTTATATTTATTTTCTGGACGTACTTAATTCAATGCAAATGGATACAACAGAGAAGGTTATTTATTGAGAAGGTTAGAAGAAATTCTACAAGATTGCATTCAAAACAGTTGGCAGAAGGGGGCTTTTAACGAATTTTTGTATATCCTTTTAAAAAAGTACCATAAAAATCGGTTCAATGATCAATGATAACCGAATTTCATTGATAATTTCTAGAAATGTCTGCTTAGGTACTACAAATTGCAACATAATACCAACTCCCGTAGTTCTAACCAGTCACAGTTCGTCACTCAAACCCATCAATCAATCTCACATTAGCATGCAACAGCCACCTCCGGGCACATATTCATTTAAAAATTAATTTCCAACTATCCACCTTAAAGGGAATTACAGGGAATAGTAGCATAGGAAAGAGAGAAGAAAACCTGATTATCTATCACTTCACCCCTAATGGACGCGCTACAAAAAAGTAGGTTAGGAAGGGTTTTAGAGAGTCACCCTTTTCCCCACCCGTTATACAGGTGACTCATAAAAATATACTTTCATTTAACAAACAGCTGTTTGATTGGCTGGCAGAATGAATCACTAGATGAATCCGGTGAGGGTAAGACTGTTGAGTCAAATATCGATTCGGAGGTGACGAAGCTTATTAAGAGCCATCGAGTCCACCCCTTGATGATTGGAGTTTAGAATGTCCTTTTTTAAATAAAGGAAACACAATACGAATGAAAAATAATAAAATTAAGGGAATGAATAATGAAACCTTTTTTTTTTTGTTAAATTCATACCAAGTTTTGCCCCCCCCTCCATCTGGGTATAATACTAAGAAAAAAAGGCACGTTGGAATATTGAATAATGCTACAAAGTATAAATTATATATACACTTGTAGCGGATTCTCAACGCGTTTCCAAAATGAACTTTGAGGGAAAATTTTTATGGATTGCTTGATTGATTTTGAGAACCTAAGCCTTGTGAACGAGCCGTGAAATGTACATTAAGATAGAAGTGAATAGTGAAGTTATTGATAGTGCAGTTGATTGTTTGATTTTCATTTACGTTTTATTCTGAAGTAAAGCGAGGGTTATCAGCGACGGACTTAGTGATTTTCAGCCATAATCACGTGAAGAGAACGACACCTAAGCAGGCACTTGAAAACCAAACTTCCACACCACGTCAACGGGAGGACTCTAAGTCTCGACAAATTCAACGTGCATCAGCGACTCTATATGGCGGGTCTTCAGTAACACCAGGACTCGAACTCGTGATTCGACAACGCCGGCTCCGAGCTGACCACTAGGCTACCACGGCCATAATAGTGAAGATTAAACGGGAGATGTTGAATGAGTGAATATTAACGTCACACTATTCAGCTACTCGAGGGCTTTCGGCGACGGACCTCGTAATTTTGAACCATGGGCAAGTGGCGAGGATGATACCTGAGCTGGCAACCCCTTTTCATAACTTCCGCACCAACGTAAGGACGTTTGAGCTTCCGACAGATTTAACATGCATCGCCGCCCTACACGGCGGGTCTTCAGAGGTACTATGCTCGAACTCATGACACGCCGGCCAATAGTCCGTTACCTTGGCCACTAGCAGTGTGAGGAACCCATTACTGTAGGGGGGGGCAAAGTCTGACTGACGCCAAGTACGTACCCTTTGTAACCTCCGGCTTGGGACACAAAACTTGACTTTGCAGGGGAGCCCTAACATTCTCCGTTACGCCACTGGCCACTAAGCTACCGTGGCCACCGTAGAAATGTTGAGAGTGAAATTGTAAGAAAGTTTAATAGTATAATTCGAATGTGACTTGACACATATTTGCGTCTAGTTAGTGAGTGAGACTTGGACTCGCAAGTTTAGAGCTGTAACATGGAGTGAATATCAAAAATTAAAGCCTGTGCGTCTTTATTCCAAAAGAAAAGAGAATTTTCATTATTATTAGCTAAATTTTACAATGATTTCTGTTGGTCCTTTTATTAGTATTTCCTGTGACAAAGCATATAAATATTAAACGTGAAATGCATCAATTGAACCGAACCTAACTTTTTTCAGATTTTCATTAAAGGTAATAAAAATATATGAAATCAAATTGTTCTGAAATGGTATGCCAGTTTATGTTAAAACGTAACGGTGAATTGTAACTAAATTTTGTTAAACAAGAAAATAACAACAAAGTCTAAAAAAACCAATTGACCATCTTATTTTTTTAAAAAAAAAAAATAGCGTGGTTTTTGGAAAGTACATCCAAATATATTGCATATTTACCGTATTTATTCGAATCAAAGCGCCACTTTTTTCCCAATGTTAACTCTAATGAAAATGGGGTGCAGCTTAAAATCGAAGGAAGCAAAATTTGTTGGGTAAAGGAAATTGAACAGGATACTGACGGTTAGAACATTTACAGATTCATGTATTTTCTTAAAAGTTTTCAATACTGGTAAAATAATTATTCACTTCTTATTGGTTCTCATTTTAATTTTTTTAAAACTTCGTACGCATCGGATATCGACAAAAAACCCCTTTTTTACACTATCTTTTACTTTTTCAGATAAACGTGTTGAGAGTTTGGAGTGCGGCTTCGATTCGAATAAATACGGTACGATTAAATTACCGTTGATGCAAGCAGATTAATTCAAAATTTCTTTAAGAAATTCCTCTTTTGTGAGAAATAAATAAAATGATCCATCTAACACCTCCATGATTTAATTCCACACTTACTAAACCCTCGTTAACAAATATTATCAACAGACTTTAAACTTTTTTTTAAAGTCTTTACTTAAAAGTCTTTACTCTCTTAAAGTTAGACTTCTTCAATTTTTAATTAGGATTCAATTAGGATTTCAAATTAAGATAGATGCCTTATGAATTTGAATGCCAAGATTAGAACAAAATAAAACGGAGACTTTTTCAGGAAATGGTTTTATTACCAAATGTAGTTAATATAATAATATTTCTTACTAAATTAATACAAAAAGAAACAAATTAAAAGATTTTGTAATGGTCATTAGATTGAAGAAGTATTGGAACTCCGACGTTCTCAATCTAATGTACCATAAACACACAAAATAAACAATGGATTGTTTCATGTCTTCGCAAACAGGAGATAAAGAGTCATTCATAATAATGAAAATCTCCCATTAACAAACTCACATAATAGAATCAAACATATCAGAAATGACGTTCCAGAACGACCCTGACAAAAAGAAATGCAACAATGATATGTTTTCCAACATACTTTTTTTGTGTGGAAACATCATTTATTCTCTATCATCATAAATGTTTTGTTCCATTTTTGGCACCAGAGACGTCTTCTAGTATTTTTTCCCCATTGGATTTATCTACCATTGCAGAAGTCATTTTTTTCCCTTTTCTAATTCTTCGGCTAGCATCCAAATATCGTAGTGACCTCGCCGGTGTTAACTGAAGAATGAAAAACTTATTTTTTACTCATTGCATGTGAAGAATTGTAAAAGTATCTATTTTTTGAGTGGATGACTAACACTGGAGTTACATGTGTTTCCCTTTCTGTTTCTGATGAATCAGGCTTCTCCAATAGTGCCAAATGGTCTTGGTGCAACAGGTGCAGTTACCTGCCTTTTTTTTCCCTTTTCATTTTATAAATAAACGGATTATTCATGCCAGCTGTATAAACCCAATGCGTTTTGAAAACAATTACGTACAATCACTTTTAAACATCTACATGGGAAAAAAAATTTTTTTTTCTTCAGATCTTGGAAAAGATTTTGTCGTTATTTATAATTCATGCTGAGATTATAGAAATTGCGTATCACGAAAATGATTCAAAAGTTAAACTTTAAATATAAGTATATAATCATAGTTGGCAATTATTTAATATTGTGGAAAAGGTTTTGTCGTTATTTATAATTAATTCATGATGAGATTACAGAAATTGTGCATCACGAAAATGATTCAAAAGTTAAACTTTAAATATAAGTATATAATCATAGTTGGCAATTATTTAATATTGGACGCACACATTAAACATTATTCAGATTAATTATTCAAGGGAATAAAATATTAATAATTTGAATAATTATTTAACATACCGTAAAATCCGGCGTTATAACGCGTACTTTAAACACAAAAAAATAAGATCGAAATTTACGGGTGCGCGGTATACACCGGGTATGAAAATGGTAGCTTCAAAAATAAAATAAAAAAAGAGATGTGCAAAAATAAAACTTAAGACTTCTACAAAGATCGGAATAGTATTTATTTAAAAGAAATGTCATACCTTATGGACTTAGAGGGTTGTTTTGCGAGAAATATACTATTTTTTCAAAATGCTAAGGTAATGCCTCGAATAATTGGCTTTAAAACATAATAGCATTGCTAATGTATGTTGCAGATTTCTTCGTTAAAAAGGGGGTGCGCGTTATACGGCGAATATACTTTAAAATTAAAAAATGCAGCTCGAAAGTAAAGGCGCACGTTATACGCCGGATTTTAAGGTAATTCATTATTGAACAATTAGAAATTTACTAACATCATAAGATTAATTAGCAGTTAATAAGTTTTTATAGTCATTCAAAATAGAATTATATGGTTTTTAGATACAAAATTTACAAAATGCTTTTTGTACGTATTATATGTGAAAGCTATAGATAGAACCAAAAATAATGGTTACAGTTCTAATTTTAGTTAACCACTCATATGCTATCATATGATTTTTCCATTTATTTATTAATATTCTAAATTTTTCTTTTATTAAATCGTAAAACTAAAAAGTCATTGATTTGGAATTAAAGATTCTTAAATAGTGATAATTGCAATGTAAAGACAAAGATGCTTAGGGTCACTCGCTACGGTGATCAATGCATTATTAATATTTCCTCTATTTTTTCTATTGTGTTAAAAAAAAATGCTTTTTTTTTCTCAAACAATTTAATACTTCTAAAGGATATAATAATTAGTTTAACATGTAGTGCATTGGATGTTACAAGATTAAACTAGAAGCGGTTAATTTGGGGTTGGGTTTAATCCAAACTAATTTAGTGTAACAATTATCTATTAAATTAAGAAAGGTTACACGAAAAAAACACACATTAACAAAAAAAATAATGGGTAAAGAACATGAACGGTTTTTCATAGTCACCACATTCTCTCCTCACTCGGTCTTTACTGAAAGGTCACTAAAGGGTGCTTCTGCTGTTTTAGGTATCAATTAAGGTTATTATGACAAGAGGGGTTGTGAACACGGAATTATTAATTGCTGTTTACATTTTTAAATTTACATGTGACTTGTACAATATTTTTCAACAGAAATATTTTATTAATCACAGATCATGTTTGATAATAACGAAAATGTCATTTGTACAATTAATTTATTTATTCGCTCACGAAATCTAATTAAACCAGGTTATCACCGTGATATTAAAATTAAATATTCGATCATCATCGCAACGTTTCATGGATTGTACTTCATATATATAAAACATAATTTTAAAAGAGTAACTCTTAAATCATGAATGAGTGAGAGTTTTACTAACGTCGCACTTTCGAGAAACATAATGGTTATGACGACAGACTTGTAATTTTTAACCAAACTTAAATGACGATGAGGACGATACCACGTTAGTTCAAACTGCCACACCAACGAGAGAACATTGAGCCTCGACAGATTTAATGTGCATCGAGTGCCGGTGGGTCTCCAGAGGCACTTCGAACCCGCAACACTCAGTTTGACAATAACCATTAGGCTACCGTGAACAGTGCCTGTTTAAGCTCATTTCGAATCCTGTACGTCGAAGATCTACAGGTCCTCTTGGCACTGGCGGATCAAAATTAATAGCCAAAAATCTGGTTATGTCCAGCTTATCGGGGGGGGGCGCCCGCCCTAAACTCCCAATGGATTAACCGGCACTGACCGTGCCCACCAACTCTTGTCACATGGTTTGATTCTTGGAAGCAACACTTCATATTGAAGCATAATTGAAATTTTTGCTGTACAATATTCAAATATCCAATTCATAACAGCAAAAAAGAAATTTTCAAAAAATTAACAGACGGAATTTTACAAAATATATTTTAGATAGCTCTCTACTTATTTCACGGTAAATGTTCACAGAATTCGATTCATATAACAGTATTTGCGAGTATCTTTGTTAGTTAGAAAGCTAAAAATAACTTAACAAAGTGTAAGCAAAGTGAAGCAGAATAACTAATATCTTAAAGAGGAAAAAACTTCCCAACCTACACCGGTAGCTAGAGCCCTACACCAAACTGGTGTTCTCACCCTTTCATCTCGAGTGATAATCATATTGTGGCTATCTTCGTCCCGAGTTCCACGGATAGCAGACAGCCTCTTTGACAGCTCTCTTTCCACCCCAAAACCAATCATTCATCACCATCAGCGGAACTGTTTCTGTCCGTCCAGCATAATTTCGCAGATGATTTATTGCGCCGTTTGCCCTACTTCGATCACAACTCGTCGCGTCTTGGAAAGTGCGAGTCGTCCTTTTGAATAATTTGATAGAGATTAACCCATAAATGGGATGGATGTTTAAACTCTATTGGCGAACAAATGTCGATTTATGATTTTCCTCTGACACACGTCTTTAATTTAGAAGACCATTAAAGAAAAATAGTTTCATCTGATATGATTACTCAGGATGGTGCAAAAGTAAAATGGTTAATGAAATCGGTTTTTTAATTTATAGGAAATTTTGAGATCCGAGGACAATTTACATTATGATGAAAAAAAAAGATATTTAACTCGTAATTAATGTAACAAAACAATGAAATGAAAATCTATTGTAATTTGAAATAAACACGTAATATTTTGAAATAAAAATGTACACAAGAATCCTTATTTTAATTCAAAGCAAATGGCTTTTCTTAATCGAATTGAATTTTATTACATTTATTATGGCAAAGTTATGATCACGGGTAACTGACGGTGGATCTCAGTTTTAACGCGATGGAAATGATGGTGGTATCTGAGATATTTCATACTTGAAATTTCCTCAACGTGATTAGTGAAGATTTTAAGACCTATTCGCATTTAATAAGAATTAGAAATGAGAATTTCACATGACACCATTTTTGATTTAACTGTAACACAAATTCACGAACTATGGGACATGAAGTTGGCACTTAAGTCATCCCGCTATTGTAATCTTTTATTAAATTAGAAGGAAATAAATGAATATAATATTCACTGTACTGAAAGTATTTAATTCAATTCAAGGAGAACACTACATAAAAGTGGATTTACTTAAAAAACCATTAAAAGTGGTTTTATTGAATAAAAACTAAAAGAACTTTAATAAATGAAATACAATACAATCAATGACGAATTTAAAATTGATTTTAAAAAGGCTATAATTTTACGACTATATATGGACAAAATTTCCTAAATATTCATTTCAAAACAATATATTTTTACAAATCAGTGGTTATCGAAAGTTAAAACTTAACTTGACCATTGACTTAAATTTTGTCTGAACTGTAAGATTAATTTTACCGAGTTTCCCATAATATGCAAAATCTTCTTAAAATTTTCTCATCATATTAACGGTAATCATTAGAACAGCAGTAAAGTGGTGGAATATTTATTGGAATTTTGAGGAATTAAGTAATTTAGTAATCGAGTTCCAATAATCACTGGGAAATTTTAAGATGATGTTCAGAACTCGTTTTGTATTAATGATTGCATCAACAATTCATATAATCATTATTCACATTATTAGAATACCTAAAGCAATGAATTTGTTTCGAAATAAAACAAAGGAAGAGTGAATTTCCTCCGTTCTTTTCCCTTGAAATGGCCCCAACATTAATTAAACCATTAATGATTTTTCAAATAAGATTAATAAATTTATTTTGTTAATGAATGTAGTCTCTCTTAGCTTCCAGAAAATTCCTAATGCAGAAATTAAGTGAAATAAGCGCTAATGACTATACGCTAATGAATTGCTCGGAACAGAATGCTTTCTTTTACATCACACACAATTTTAAATTCTTATGAAACTATTCCGTCAATTTTTAAATTAGTAATAGGAAGGAGGTTAATTTAAAAGTTCCAGAGATGATTCTAGTTACAACAATTTTTGTAATACGTCTCTAAAGTTCTTTAATATCAGCGGTCTTATGAGAAAACTTTTCACAGCGAAAAGCGCTTTCTCCCGAGCTTTTTTATTTTAAGAACTTTTCAATAAATCTTTTTGTTAAATTACAGTTTGAGAAATAACTTTTAAATCTTTTGAATGCGTAATTACAGATTAGCTTATTCGATTCCTGCGCTTTATAAGAAAAGGAAGAGAAGAGGGGAAAAGATTTGCCGAATATAATTCTTTCTCCAAAGTTTTAAGTACACTTGACGCGACGTCTTATTTTATTTCTATTTTTTTTTCAAAAACTTAAGTCTCTGTTTGACTATAACAAGCAATTTATTCTTTTTGAAATGGAATGCAACGGGGAGAGCGTAATTACGACCAGAGAGAGAATGTAGGATTTTGAAAACGGTCATAGGGGTTGCAGAGAACGTCGCAACTGCTTTATTTTGTCGCCAATCTCTAAAAGATTTTCCCACTAAAATAAAACGTAAGTTACACTGAGAAAATTTTTATTTAAAAGCAATGTCACAAATATTTTTTATTAAATACTATTACTTTATATTTGTACGTTAAAGAAGACTGTTTTTTACGGGCTTGATTAAATTTTTACGCATATGTATTTTTTTGATATTTAATATATTATTGAGAAATGGGCAGAAAACTTAAGTACTCTTTACTTTTGAAGAATAACAAATACTTTAAACGTTGAATAGTATTCTTTTTTTTTAACAGAAATGAATGACAGTCCGGTTACAGATTAACATTATAGTCCTGGTAAAAAAAAAGCTTCGAAATTCAATTCCTCAAGAGATACTTGAACAAAATATTAAAAATTAATTAAATGCGATGTAATTCAGTCTTGGATTCATATAATGATGTGTTGTAGAAGTTTGGGGATTGAAGTATTTACTGAGATATTCCATTCAAGTCTTCTGACCGTTTTGCTGAACTACAAAGTCATGTATTTAATATAATCATTTAAAATAACATTTTTTTTAAGAATCAGTGCTTGTTGGATGGAGCTCTACCCTAAAGCATAAGTTAGTTATCGTGAATGGTAACTAATGTGTACGCCGGATAAACAAATGTAAATCTGCTAATATTAAATTTCAATATCAGCCAACAATATACATGTGCGCGCGTAATGAAACAATTGATTATCTTACACCTATTACAGAACATTAAATGATTAACTGTACAAAAAGTGTTACTGTTTTTAATCATCGTACACTAATGCTGAATTTGAAGCAGAACTAAGAAATTGTTTTAAGTAGTTTTTAACAAAACAATTTATGCATACAATTATTATATAATACGAAAAAAATAAACTCTCAGTTTTTGTATTTTATTTAAGTATTTTGCTCTGTTACTTAGAAGAACAATTCTTTTACCTGCCTAGTAACCTTAACAAACAAATTAGAGTAAAAGATGTTTCATTGGCGACGTTTGAGAAAATTGGCGACAAAAACCAAATGCCTCCACTTGAACAGCTATTTGTTTTGGAACCGGATTCCTCAGATAGAGATTCCCTACATCTTTTCTCTCGGTAGCAATCTCCGGGTTGCTTGGTAACAATGGCGTCCCGTTACAACATTCAATTTGTCCGCATAGTATCTTTCGCAGGAACTACAATTAAATCTTCTTGCAGGTGCGCTCCCTCGATAAGCAAGTTCATGTTCGCTGAGTAAATTTACTGAGACTCTTCATTAAACCCAGTGGGCGGCGCTTGGATTCAATGATGGACGTCTCGGGGCCGGTTGATGGATGAATGATGGGCCGCTTGAGGAGAGCAAAGGGCCCAATCGTTAATTATTAATTAGCGCCTTTTGTATGTGGAGGTTTGGGGGTCTTTTCAACGATAGCAGGCTTCTTAGGACCCTTTTAAGGAGTTCTTTTTTCGCCGGATTTCAATTTTAGTGGTATCATATGGCTCGTAAAATGAAAAAGCGAGATTAATTATTAGAGATGGTTAAAGAGTGAAGATGTTGAGTGCATCAGCTGTTAGATTTTACAGGATAAAAGTATTGATAATCCATATTTCATTAAGCTGTCGCGTGCAATGCCGGAAAACCTTTTTAAGATGATTAAGTGCATGCTATTTAAATAAAAAGGAGGAGGGGGGCACTTTTCAGAACTGTGTCATGAGATACTTAAGCATAATTTAAAATTATCAACGCACATTCTGAATATTCACAATACCTTAATTCACGATCAAATAAAAAGCAAAATATATTTACATAAATACACCATGTTAAAGTACAATAAAGAATTTCAAGAAATAATTAAAAACTCTCATCCATCATAAAATATTGAAATGTATTTTTTATACAAGCTTTGAGAAAAATGAAGTAAATTAACGAAACATCCATAATTTAATTATAGAAGTCAATGAAATTTAAAATGGAAGTTGTGGCTACTCAAACCAAATAATTTTTTACTGCCTGATATAATCTGTATCAGAATCAAAATAAATTAAATTAAGTTTTAAAAAGCATTTATATATATATATTCTGTAAATTATTAAAGTATATAATTTTTGTATTATAATTTACAAAAACCTGTTTATGGAACTACCATTATTTCATTTTATATTTATTTGAAAGCACTCAGTTTTGTTTGCACTTTGTAAATATTCTTATAAAATTACGATATTCGTTAGATGAGTTTTATAAATTAAGATTTCACCTCTGAAGACTAAAGCATATTATTTTCTTTAAAATCGTTTCTTGGGCCATTTTAGCAATAACGATTTTAAAGAGGGAAAATTGTAGAATTGTGTGTGTGTGTGTGTGCTTTTTGATTTAATGCTATAGTTTATTAAACATTTATTTCATTTATAAGGTTTCATTTTAAGCACAAAACTGCGTATCATTATTTATCAACTCATTCGTTTAAGAAACGGATGTATTTTTTTGTATGTATTAAAGATGTATTAAGAAAAGTATTTAATTTATTTATTTTTTTTTTTAGATTTTAGGGTTTTCTTCACATTTACACCAGTAATTTTTAACTCAATATACAATAGCTGAAAAAAATAGGAATAAAAATTAGAAACACAAACATATAATAATAACCAAAGAATTACATAATTATAGTTTATAAAAATTACTGAGAAAAAAAATCATTTCATTTCTAATATGAAAGTTAATTCATCATCTATATATATAAAAATGTTGTGATGGTTTGTGTATGCGCGCATAACTCAAAGTGTTCTGCATGGATTAATCTGAAATATTGACACAACGTTGCATTTGTCTCCGGTTAGGATCTTATGTACTTTTTATTTCGAAATTCTCTCTAAATTTTTTAAAATTTAATTTTTAAGTGATTTTTTGGTGTTATGACGTCATACGACGTCTCGATTCGCTCTGAATGCGAAAATTTAAACTTTACGCTTAGAATTTTCCAAATTATTGTATAACTCTTCTATTGTTATGTTTATGCGTTGTCATATTTATCTATTTATTGTCCTTTGATACGTAATTGGGATTATTTTTCGAATAAATCTTTTTTTAAAAATTATTCTTTCAAGAACTCAAATTTTGTTTTGTAGGTTTGGCAACAGTCGGATAGCATTATCGCGGGATGTTGCAAAGTTGGCCATTCCATTTTCGCAGATGTTGTACGCGCGGAATTGGCAATCGTGCTTCGTTTTATACAATATCGCTAATAGGTTGCGATAATACGTAAGTACCTTTCATTTGATGTTAGTATTGAAATACAAATGTTAAAACTAAGATTTTCTGATTTTGAGTCATCAAAATATTGCACCTTATTTTGTTTTTCATTGCTTATAAGATTATTACCTTCTTAAACAGATTCCATTAGTAATTTGTTAAAAAAAATACTGGAAGTTATTATGGTTTGTTTTTGTCAGGGACGTAGAGCTACCGCTGTATCAATGATGCAGGAGCCCCAACGAATGTTATTACAATTCCACTTAAATGGTGCTCATATCTGAAAAAGGGCCACAAAGGAATTCGGATACAAGGCCCACTCAGAGCTGTTTTGTAATTTCATATGTTTTTCTTTAAACCTTCACTTTAACTGCAGTCAATCAATCAATCGGCTTGAGTACATAAAATTCTATTGCAGAAACTCGAACTTAGGTCATCATACCGGCCAAGCAAACGCAGTGCGAGGGATAAATGCTGATCAAATTAGAGTAAGCATCAGTGAATGAGCAAAACAGACAGATTGCTCAAATACATGTTGAGGAAGTAGGTTGTCATAAGATTGTAATTATTTTTTCAAATTTTACTTTCGAGTTGATAAAGATAGTACAGCTCTTTTTATGTCAATCACTGTTCGTATTGTATATCATTTTTCAATTTATTTTTAAGCACAGAATATTTACTTTGGATAATTTTTATATATAAAATACTAAATTTATAGTATAGCACCTACCGTAAAAATAACGCGCACTTTGAACACAAAAAATAAACGAAATTTCTAAATATTAAAAATGAGGGCTTTAAAAATTAAAAAATATATGAGCATAAAAAGTTAAACTTCTAAATACTATTTATTTAAAAGACATGACATTCTTATTGAACTTAAAAGGTAGTAGTTCTAAAAGTATACTATTTTTGCAATTGCTTAGATAAACACCTTGAATAAATCGCTTCTAAACATAACAGCATTACATTTGTACATTTCAGGTTTCTTCGTAAAAAAGGGGTGCACATTATATAGCGAATATACCTAAAATTTAAAAATTGCAGCTTGAAAGTATGGGTGTGCGTTATATGCCGGACTTTACGGTATTTTATATTTCTGCAATGAATCTAAATTAAATTAATATATAATTTTTTATGGTACTTATATTTTTTCTTTAGTCGGCCATTTACCTAAAATCAAAAGACATCGCCAAATACTGCAATATGCATTCAATAAGGGAAGAACATTCTATGCCTGTTTGTGCACAATAATAATACTTTTTTGCACTTGGTAGTGAATTTTTCCACGAAATAGTTATTGTAGTTTTTAATAGTTGGGGCAATAACATTAGACTCACGAAATATCTATTTTGTGTAATTTCAAAATTTTATTAGGTGTTACTGTGAAATATAAATGGGAAAATTAAGATTTTCTGATGTATATTTTGTGTTTGTTTTGATATTTATGTATTATTGCAACCATATTGGCAACATTAGCACTTAACTGCCAATTCACCGTGTATGATGCGAACAAAATCGGGGTTGATATAGTTGTGACAGTACCCAAGTACCTTTGTTTGCAACTTTATTTGGTGATTTTATCAAAATGATAATTTGTTGTTAATAATTGGTTTTTGAACGCTTTTTATCATTTAAGTTATTTATAGCTAGCTGTACCCAATCACGTTTTCCTGTGGCTCAGTCTGGTTAAAAAGAAAGCACACATTTCTAATATCTTTAACTGCTTGCACTTGAGGTATGATTTTTTTTATAAAAAAATGTGGAAATATACATTAACAAAACTTTTCTAAACATATTTCATTTATTATTTGTTAACAGAATACTCCCAAGTTATTATGGTTTTTTTGTCATGTTATGAATCTAAAATTATTTGCATTGTCTCCATAGAAGAGGTGCTAAGTTTGAAAACAAATTTAAAATGACTCTTCTTGAGGTCAAAGGGTTAATTTTATAATGCTTTTGAGTAGACGTTTTGTGTTGCTTCATTGTCTGTATATATACAGAAATTGTCTGCTGAGCGTACTTTAGAGCAGTAATTGCCATTTTTCAACACTTCATAAATTACTTAATGTATAACTTTATATAATTAGCGTTTCACTAATAGGATTGACCTCTATGTGGTGGATCACTATAGCTATATTTACGTCTTTATTTAATCTTCTATGCCCTGAAAATAAGCTTCATGAAAAGCCATTATAGCTATATTTACGTCAACATGCCCTGACATGAAAAGCAACAATGTTTTGCCTACAATTTTCCAAAAATTGGATGAGGTTACCAAAAATCACTAACCTCAGGAATTTTGTTTAGTTATTTAGGTAACTAAAAGCTTTTAGTAAAGAATAATTCGTATTTCTTAATATGTTATTTTGTTGTTCATCTTTTTTTAAACTGAATCTTCATAAAAGTATAAATAATTTCCCAATTTTTCTGCATATCATCCAAAATTTTTCACGCATCACCAATTGGTGACTGCTGCTCTGTAACACACATCAGTAATTATGTATTAGCATCACTGTAACAAAATTGGTGCCATGTGTATCGTACCTTAATATCTAAACAATAAAGATTCTAACATTTTTTTTATGAAAAAAGAAATGCGAGGGAAAATGTTGCGTTTTGCATGGCGGTAATTTGGCTGCGGTGATGCTAATATTTAAGAACACAGATAACAAATAATTGTCCATGTGAAATGTTGTCTGTGTCTAGATATAAGCCACTCTGTTTTAAAGATAGGCCCTTAACTTTGTTGATAACAACTGCTAATGCTAATCGAATTGTGAATTGCAAAAATACTCCATCATTATTAACACTTTGTCGTAGTTTTCTGCTGCAAAATCTGTTGTTTATATTGGAATTTTCCTGGCGTATTCGATTAAAAATACCTTCAGCCTCTCATTGCGTTGAATTTCAACTGTGTCAATTGATGCACGTTTAAAGTTAAATATTAGCATTAGTATTTTTTATTTTTTCCTTTTCTTTTTGTTCCTAATTTTTTTTAATGTTTTGAAATTTTATATGTTTTTGTTTTAATTTTCTTTTCTTTTTAAGTGTACTATTAAGTTTTTAAGAAATTTTATATGCTTTGTTTGAATTTTTTTCTTTTTAAGTGCAGTTAATTGGCTTCACTAGATAAAAATAATGCCTTGCGGGAAATCAAATTTAGGTTGTCATACTTGCAAGGCAAAAGTACTACAATGAGTGTAATTGCACATCAAACTGAGAAAGAATGGATATCAGCAAACGAGAAAAGCAGACAAAGAATGTCACAAACACAGGCTGAGGGCGCAGCAGAGCAACATGCAGCCAGACTTGAGGATGCACATTTGCGAGCACATCATTCGTGTTTTACAACATCAGAAAGATGTTAACCAGAAACAGCACATCTGCGTCAAACATGATTTTGTGGTGAGCAATCACACAATAACAGTCAACTTTCATTCCGGTACAACCCAGTGAAAGATTCTAGCTTCCGGCAGCATGTTCTTATTTACACAATGATGGAAGTGTATCCTTATTGCAATGCTCTGGAATTTATGGAAGAAACCAAAGGAATGTTTTGTACCACTGAAAAAATTAAACTGTCTCAACTCAGAGAACAGAGCCATTACAAATTTTGCTTGCTAGATATACTGCGGAATCAAAACATTTCCTATATAACATCAGGAAATACAATTCATGTTTCCAAGTGACATTGTTTGGATAAATGTGCATTTGTGAACACACCTCTGATTTAATAAAAATATCCATAAGCATTGTAAAACTAACCCAATTCCCTCAATGAATCCAGAGTGGAGCCATTTAAAATTTATCTACAAACTTGAGGTCGCCACTTTAAAGACAATGTAAATATCAGTTTAGGAAAAAGTTTTTCGTATATATATTTATACATTTTTTTTATAAAAGATCATACCTGCAATGCAAATTATTTAACATACTGAAAATATGTCCTTTCTGTTTAACAAGACTGAGCCACAGCAACGTGTGGCAGGGTACAGCTAGTATTAATATAAAAATTTTATAATAATTTATTGTTAAAAATATACAGAATTCATCAAATGATTTTAAATATCCCGTTCAGTAAAACGATTTGAATAGATCTGAGTGATTGATTGTTTCTATCAACATCGGTCTTCGAAGCAACACGAGGGCTGTAGGGCGACGGACCTAGCGATCTTGAACCAAGCTCAGGTGAGGAGGACAACACTTGAGCTGACACCCAAATTTCCAACCTTCCGCAGCACACTAACTTGAGGTTTTTGAGCATCGACGTATTTAACGTTCACCAGTCCTTCTGCACTGTGGGTGTTTCCAGTGACATTAGTACTAGGATTTACGACTCGATAGAGAAAAAGGGCCGGCTGTGAGAACCTGACCTCTCGGGTGATGCGGCCTAATGGCTTGAATTGAAATGATGCATAATGTGCTATACTAATCTGTCGGAAAGCATAGCATAATTGTGTAGTGCAATTTATTTACCACCGATATAGAGAGCAGGAAGAAAGCAAAAAAAGTATTTTGTGTTCCAAATGTAAGTATAAAAGGCTCCTCCCTCCACCCCCAAAAATAAATAAATAAAAATCAACATTTTTAAAATTAGTAGCACCTGAACTACCATAATTGGAGTACATGTATAAAAATATAATTATTTCTTTTCTTACACAAAAACATGAAATTACTAATCCTCTTTTTGTCTTAAATGCACATGCTATACGTTAGTGGTTCCCAATCCCCGGGCCACACAAGGAACATTAAATTATTTCCATTTTGTTTACTGTGGTGTATTTATCTCACTTTTGTGAGACTTTTTGAGAAAATCAATTTATATTCCATGTTAAATCCCTTTATATTCATTTTTTGGTGTAATTGTATTTTACTATGAAGGCATGTTTAAACACAATTAAATTAAAATTGTTTGAATCAAAACAATCTGAAGTGTAAAAAATCAACGTTCCTCCTTAGCGGGCAGCAGTAAAATTATCAAACATTAATCGGACTGCGGCGATAAAAAGGTTGAGGAACACTACACGGCATTTACTTTAATAAGGAATCTTTACTTATTGCATTAAGATGGTGCATTAAACTGGGTTCATGTGCGTGAAGGAATTTTTTTTCAATTCCTCTATTATTTGTTCACTCTCTTCCTATATATATATATATATCTTGTTTAAATTCTCAATCGTTAATAAAATACATTTTATTCATCCACTAAAGTTCAAGTACATTTGATAAACTTGTAGTGGATGACACTTGATGTTAATAAAGTTTTTTCAAACATTAATTCATTAATTATTTTTTTTTATTTTAAATTTATTCTGTGTTATTTCTGACGAAGTTAGAACTCTTACCAACAGATGACGCCAGTAAGTTTTCTAACGAGTTTTTTCTTGGCTTCAAATATATTTTTTAAACTTGTAGTGGATAGCACTAGATGTTCATAAAGTTTTTTTTAAATATTAATTCATTAGTTAAATTTAATTGACTAAAACAAAATTTTTATTTTCAACCTGTGTAGGAATTGACTTTAATTTTGTTGTATATTACAAGTTTTTTTTATATCACGTATTCGACACATGGCGAAAATTTGGCATAACTAAACAATTTTTTAAAAAAATATGTGAATATGTTAAGAGGAATAAAAGGGTATTACACACCCACAGCACTAAATACGCTCCAATTGTAAACAAAATCTAGTTCTAGGTGTGTTTTATAAATCCTACCCTTTATCTCTGGGCATCCCCAACGGAAATACACCTTTTCCCGTACGAGCAGCGAACCCTTTTAGTAAGACACTCCATCCGCAAACCGACAACGGCAGGCCTTTTGCCATTTATCAAGAGCTCCCGACATTAATCATTTCCGAAAATTAAACTTGGCAATGGCCCGTTTTCACAAACATTTCAATGAAAGATGGCGAAGCATAAATCACGGACGACGGACGCAAGCCATTGTTTAATGCTTTGTGGAAATTGTAATCATTGTCAGTGCAGTGGAGATACCGGAAGTAAATGGCCGATGAAGTGAGATTTTGAGAATATTAGGAAATAAGGAGAATGCAAATAAAGCATTTCCTATGCGGTATTAAATCAAATCTAAACGACCATCGAGATGTAGACAAATGAAGTGGCTTCTATGTTTGTTGGCGGAATGAAAATGACATTGCCTCGATCGATTGTGAGAGAGTTATTAATACGAGATCAATAATTTATTAAAAAAATAATGTATTGCACATATATAATATCCAAATGTGTTGTAATATGTATACATATAGATAAAGAGATGCTACAAATTAAAGATTTTTACATATAACCTCTAATTCATACAACTATAACACTTCTTTAGAAAAAAGATTATCGAGTAAGGGTATTAATGAACATTTAATATCAACTTGCTCAAAAGTGTTCTTATAGTACAATAAATACAACATGCATTCATATAATTATAAATATTTTAAAATATTATTTATACTTAAAAATAAATAGTTTTAATTTCTGTTTTTAATTGATATGCTTGCATTCATAACAGAAAGGTGAATCAGTTCTGTCTATAATCAATCCTTGAGAAAAAAATGCCGGAATTTAATCCCATTGTATCGCATTGAAACCCAGTGTCTGAATGGTAGTATATCGCGCTTTCACGCTGCAGGTCCGGGGTTCAAACCCCGGACTGGGCAAGGTTGACTCAGCATTTCATCCCTTCAGTGGGTCGATAAATGAGCACCAAGCTTGCTTGGGAACTGAAAACTGGGGGTTTTTACGGCAGACTGACCACTTGACATCTGCACATGTACCCCAGAGCCTTATGTTACGTAAACTGAGATAGGCACAGTAGGATTTGGTTCTGATGGGCTGTTGCGCCACTGATTTAAGTTCAGTCTTTCTTTTATAAATATTCCATTTACACTATCTTTAGATAGTGTAAATGGAATATTTATCGAACCATATTCAATGAAATAAATTTCACATCATGAAAAATTCAAAACCATGGCAACTATGTTTTTTTAAAAATATATAAATCTTCTGTTTTCATCATACTGATTATTTGTGTTGAAATCAGGAAACTGATGACATTATTATGTATTGTAACTGCTTGTCATTAATAACTGTAACTGTCCAAAGCGGCAGAAGCGACCTCTAACGACGACCCATCTTCTGAAAGAGACCATGTGAGAGAAGTATGTGGTCGCGATGAAAAGTCATTCATGTTCTTTTCCCATTATTTTTGTTATCGATATGTGTTGTCTTTGTGTTACACTAACGGAGACTTCATTGAACCCAAATCCAAATTTACCACATTTAGTTTAAACTTTAACTTCCACCGCACTACAGTACTCATTGGTTAAAGAAATAATCTAAAGATTATTTCTTTGTAACAAATATGCCCATTTAAACGCACATTAAAATTTTAAAAGTGAGAAACGTCCCTTTACATTTTAATTCATAATTTCTTCATTACTATAAGAAAACTTAATATTATTTGCTTAAAAACAAATTAACAAAAAAGAAAAGCAGTGCAAAATAATACTAATTCCCCTTTACACGGCAGTACACAATTCTTTTCATCAACTACATCATTGAAATTCTGAATGAATATGTTCCCAACTAATTCTACACTAATTTACATAATCCGCACAACTATTAACAACGGTGTAGCAATCAATACTGAAACAACCCAATCAGAAAGACGTAACCCCTGAGCGTACATTTCCAGGACAAAAACATGAAATGTGCCCAGACACAATGAGGGGCTTAGCATGAAACCGGATCCACCACACATAACAGTGATAAAATACCCCAAAGGGAACCGTAAGTTTCATCCATTAAGGAAATTAATTAGCGCAATATTAATTAACGAACAGATATTATTAATATTCATAAGCATTAAGCCCCGTGGACGCTTTGGGGGATCCACCACTTTCCTGTTCCTTGTAATAAGCGCTTGGTGACTTGGGGAGAGTAGAATAGTTCGAGTTTTAATCCCACTCTCGTCCGAGACTGAATGGTTCGTTATTAAACTGTACGATCAGCAGTATTATAACAAAGTGAAGTTCATTAGGTCATGGAATTAGTGAATTTAAGAAGACATGGAGTACTTTCTGTTTCAAGGGAGGGGGCGTAACTAGAAAAAAAAGATAACAAAGGTATGTATTTGATCGTCACTAAACTGTACAATCAGTAATGTAACAAAGCGAAGTTCACATTAGGTTATGGGATCAATGGATTTAGGAAGACATGTATATTTTTTGCTTAAAGGGAGAGGGGAAAAGAGAAGATAGTTTCTAGATAAACATAACGAATGTATATAATATTTATTTATATATGCATACATTTGTATATATATTCAAATAAAAATACAAAAAAGTAGCTTTGTATTCATTTTAAAATTCTTCACTTCCATACTCTTAAGTAGGATTTTCAAAAATTCTTTCACATTTTATGTTGTCCATTATTTATCTCATCCATTTATTTGGGAGTTTTCACTCAATACACTATTTTACAATTTGCATTTTTTGTCTATATTCTATTTGGAATTTTTTATCTACCAAGCCACAAAGAGGGAAGATTTGATTGAAGTTTGGTACGACATCAATCAACTTAACCCCATTTTTCGGTCCAAAGCCCGAAATTGCTTTTTAATTAGCTGGGTATCTTTTTCATTTTATGTGGAATTGTTTTCCTTTTTTTCCTTTTATATATTCATTATGTTGTTTAGTATTTATTGTATTATGTCTCTAGAATTTATTCTTAGATGTTTTTGATATTTCATATAGATATCACATTTTCGTTCTAAGCATGGCTATAGAAATATATTACTAAAATTTTGTTCGTACAAGTAAAACAAATCCTGTAGAAGTGTAAACGGCATAAGGAGTTTTAATTGTGTACAGACTGATTCCCTTTTTATTAATTTTTCAATATTCTATTAACACAAAATAATTTTTATACTCATGACGGTATGACTATATATATATATATATATTTTTATTGAAAACAATTTTAAAATCCCCGTGCACCACAAAGTATCACACGGGGCTTACAGAAGTAAGTCTTAAACACACATTCAAGGGAAATAAACAATTAAAAAAAAAGAAGTTAAGAAGGATTACAAACAGTTGCAACAAATTTACAGAAATTATTGAAAGCACTTCTGGTGGAAAGAAATTGGTGAAAATTCGGTGGCCAATTAATGTTGAGTCTCTTGAACGCCAGTCTTATGATCTTTCTCTCTCTGACATACTTGGAACACAGAAGGATCACATGTTCTACATTTTCCTCGCCACCAATATTACAGTCACAGAAAGATGAAGGAGCTAAATTAAATTTGTTCAGGTAGCTTTTGAAATTACCGTGACCAGTGAGAAATTGGGTTAATTTGTAGTTAGTGTAAAAATGATGACATGATAGTCTCTTATTAATGGTGGGAAAAAATTTCTTTGTTATGCTCCCCTTATTAGAAATGAGATATTCTTGGTTCCAAGACTTCATCATTCTTTCATTCGTGATCTTCTTGTAAAACGATTTAGGAATATTAACGTCAATGTCAATTTTGCGCTTGGTTGCAGCTTTTGCAAGCCAATCGGCTCGCTCATTTCCAAGAACGCCGGTGTGTCCGCGAACAAATGCAAAATCTATTGAGATGTTTTTATCTCTTAGGCTTTTAAGTTGCTTCTGGATCTCGACGATTATATTTGATTTGACTATATATTTGAGTTTGTTTTCAATAAAAGTCAGTAAAGCAAATTTTGTCCATTATTTCATTATAAAAGATAGCTGGTGATGGTTGAACTAAATTCTTAGGATATATTAAAAAATCTTTTGAGACACATTGCTGGTGGAAGATAAATTTCAACTAAATTAGCTACTAAAAATAAAGAATATAAACAATGTTAAAACATTCATTTCTTAATATTATTTATCATCTAGAAATACTATCAGAATGTCAAATTTTTCGAAATATAAATGTTTTATAAGTGAAAAATGATGAATACAAATTATAAAATATAATCTATTTAAAAAACCCTAATTTTTCTCACATATAATTTACAAATTTATTTTTCAAGTTTTATACTCATTATCCAACTATACTATTTATTAGAATTAGCAAACAAAATTCTTGTTTATTTCGGATTTAGTACGATAAATATATAAAATAAACACTTTGTTTTCGAAATGGAGAAACGACAAAAAAAAAAAGAAAAGAAAAAAAGTATAACATTAAATTTTAAAAAACAAATTACAAATTATTATATGCTTCCCTAAACAACAAATTCCGAAACAAAAACTTATTTTTATACCTGAAACAAATTAAATAAACATACACAAAAGCCTTTAAAAATAGCTAATTGTTTAATGGGAAAACATGAACAAAATGCTCTCTTTCAACAAACATTTTTATAAAGAATTCATTATCGAAAAATATTAATGGAAACTTTTCAGCTTAGTTTTGATTTTTCCTGAAACGTAACAAGACTGGGGACCATTAAATACCCTTAATTAACTCAACTCATTACAAAAACTGAAAGAGGTTGTTCAGATATGACTTTTTAATAATTTGGTCTTTGCCCTTCATTTATGGAACAAAGGCACTGACTGTTTCTTCCCTCTCTTTATCGGCTTTGAGCACAAGCTTGGAAAAAAATAACTATAAAGAATTTTTCTTTCGAATATATTTTTTTTCTTTTCATACTTTTTTTCTCCATCTCATCTCTATGAGACACATTTTTCCCAAAGTGGGGAAGGGTTCTTAAACTTTTTAATTATTATTCCCCCCCCCTCCTTACTCTTTTTAACGTTTTTTAATGAATGTCTAAGCAAAAAAATGGAATAAGACCTTTTTTTTTTTTTTCAGTATGTGCTCTGAAAAACTCTTAACAATAACGAAGAGATTTAAAAATATAAGGCTAAACATAGAAAAAGTCTGCAGCGGACAGCAAAATGATTTTTTTTCTTTTTCTTTTTAATAATCCTGTTTTTGTGTCCTCTTGTTTCGGCTTCCAGTAAAAGGTCCACTTAATGACTACAGCGATTTGACAGAATTCGGTTTGTGTGTGTGTATATGTTTTTTTTTTCTTTCTCTCTTTCTTGTTCTTATTTAAAGTTTTTCCGTCAACTAACAATGTATTATTTGTTTCGGAACACAAAATGACAAGCATGAGAGCAAAAATATTTTTCCCGAGTCTCTTGTTGCCACAAAGGTCTTATTATAAAAGAAGGCCTTGGAACGCGGATATCGTAAGGATGTCTACTACAGACAATTCGAGGTGCTCAAAATTCCTCTTGCTGATAAGTGGATTGTCTTTAACAACAGAAAAATGCATTTTATTAATAAAATTTTTAAAAATAAAAATGCTTTAAATCGTTTAATATGAATTGTTAGTTAAAATTTGTAAAAAAAAATCTCGAAATCAAGATGCTGAAATGTTAAATGACAAGCACAGAATCTTGAATAATTTTAAATTTAAAACAAATACTGACCATTGATATTGGGTAAATCAGCCGAAATAATGTACTATTATTATCGATCATGATTCAATTAAATCATTCAATATAACTTGAGTAAAAAAAAGATTTCTAAATATAAATTTTCAAATTAATAAAATAATATTCTCATATATATTAAAGCTTATAAAATTTCAAAGTAACTGACTTAGTCGAAATCGTGACTTTGAAATAGCGCATAAATCAATTATTTTTTTATATTTAGTTTCAATTTAATTAAAATAGACCTTTAAAATTCTTTTAAGAATAGTATTACAAGAAAAAATTATTTAAATTCAATTTTTTGTCAAAAAATAAAGAAAGAATGGCATATTTTCAAAACATTTTCCTTCTATGAAAACTGCTTTGATAGTAATAATATTTTGCCTATACATAGCTAAGACTTCTATACCGGGGTTGAGCTAAACATTTTTGAAAATTCTCATTCTTTTTAGAATTACAACCAATTGAAGTAATAACGTGGGTTTTTTTGTTAAAACTGCTCAACTCTGATGTAATAAAATATGAATAAACCCACTTCTAAATCATACACTTCAGAAATTTTCGTCCAACCCCGAGATAGACATCATAGTTATATTTAGTCTTAATACCATTGTTATAGATGCATTTTTCCTAAAAGGATAATATTTTGAAAATATGTTACTCTTTCTTCTCCTAAAAAATCAGATTCTAATATTTTTTTGTTGTAATAATATTCTTATATTAATTTTATGCCTATCCTTAATTCAAATGACACTAAATATAAGAAAATTATTCATTTATACGTTTTTTTTTTCAATTCTTAACGTATAATCAGTCACCTTAAATTTAAAATGAAGGAAATATATTAAATGTGCGCTAATTTTTTTCCATTTTAAAATATCGACCCTTAATACCCTGCTCTGATACAAAGTTACAAACTTCTTAACAGCAAAAGAGATTGCTTGAAGATATAAAAAAAAGAATGGAATGTTATAAATCCCACTCTCACCTATAAAGAAAAACCGTAAATTACTTTTGCCGAACATTTAATTTCGACATGTGTTTGCTTAACTCTCGAGCTTATCGGCTTTCTAGACTAGTTTCACACACCGTCACTAAAAGCATCAAGATAGTGAGTGGAGGGATTTACACATAGTAGACAGTGATGCCGGCGCGACAAGGAGAAAAATATCGTGACCTCAAAGATTCAGGCATCATCGTGTTTACGATGGGAGATGAAGACTATCATAATTCAATACCCAACTTATTTTTTTATATTTCCTTTTTTATTTTACGGTTCTTTGAAGAGAGTTTATTTTTTCCGAGATTTGCTTTCTTTTGAAAAGCAACTTCTCTTGGTGAGACTGGGTAAAATTTGTTCTTAGGGAAAAAAATCACTTTTCGTGCTTCATACATTCGACTCCATTAACTCATGCGATGCGGGGAAGGTGTGATGAAAGGGGGACGGCATGCAAATTGTAAGGCGCTATTCGTATGACAGGAAGTAGGTATTTGAAAAGTGTTCAATTTACAAATAGAATTAAGTTCGTTAAAATTAAAATATTACAACTGCGTCTGTAAGAAAAATTCAATCGTAAATCCAGAAAACTATCAACATCAAAAATTAAGTGTATATACGTACTAAAGATTAAAAATAGGCTTTAAAATTATTTTAGCCAAATTCAATATCTACGACAATCAAGCTAATATCTTAGATGAGTGTACGAGTAAATGAATAAGTTTTAGCAACACTTATATTAATATATAAAGTCTTTTTCGCTATATTTTTCATTTTTTTTTTTCAAAATATTTCTCTGTCAGTATAAAAAAATCGGTTATAATTTTGTATTTGAAATCATTTAAAAAAAAGAAAACTATAACAAAATTATGAATGATAGGAAAGGAAGAGAAAAAATATATTTAGAATTAAAATATATTACTATAAATATAATAAAACATATTAACAAAGAGCCTTATACCTGAATAAAATGCAGTAAGTGTAAAATTCATCAAAACAAATTTTTCGAAAAATATTACAAAATGTAAGTAAGAAAAAAAAATTGTGATTTACGATAACGAAATAAAATATTAGATTCTTTTAGAAAAAAAATCAACGGAACAGAATTAATTGGATTCATAAATTTTACAATAAAAATGAAAATAGAGAAATAAAATAAATAAAAATATTTCTGTACAGAAAATGAGAGAGAAAATCCTTACTAATATTGAAAACGCGAAAGTTTGTAAGTATAGATGTACGTTTGTTACTCTTTCACGCAAAAAACAACTGAATGGATTTTAATCAAACTCTACAATAATATTGCTTATACATCAGAATAATACATAGGCTATAATTTATAAAGATATTGTGTGAAATATCCAAAATAAAACGATAATCTTCAAGTAAGTAGGAAAAAATTCTGCCATCTGCAAAATCCTTTTTATCAGCTATTAGATCTACAGACTCAAAATTTAACAAACTTGGGTTTTTTTGTTCGCCTAAGATATTCAAAAAGCTTTTTTTTGCTTAATTTGCAATTCACGTAAAATTAACTCTTTAAAAATTTCTTTATCCTTCAATTTGTATTGTCTAATTTTTCAATTCACCCGTGCGAAGAACGGGTATACCAGCTAGTTATAAATAAACAGCAAGTGGAGATTCTCTATCTTGAATTAAAGCGTTTTCAAACTATGTATATCAATACTCATCAATAAAATTAAATGTGTAATGCGCATAAAAGAGAAAAACTCGCTTAGAAGAGGGGAGGGCAACTATTTCGACTCGAGGGACACTTTGCAGAAACGGAGGATTCCGGAGAGCCACACCTTTTTAAAATGATTGCATGCATTGGTTAACTTTGTATCTCAGAAAAGGTCACTTGTATCATAAAAATCAATTAATATAAGTTAAATAAAATAGTGGCTATTTTATTCAGTTCATTTTTTGTGCTAATTTAATATCTTCTATAGCTGCAAGCCCATTTAATTTTAGAATTAGTTTAATCCTACTAGAATTTTTTTTTGAAATAAAGAGTGAGATTGTTGTTGAAATTCTCATCATAACCTGTAAGTTAATGTCAACCAACTTACGTCTCTATTTACTTTTGTTAATCTTCATAAAAAAAATTGCTGACAAATATATGTTGACCAAATATAGAGAACATGTTCTGTCTATTTGAATTTCAGATTGTCTTGACAGGCTGCAAAAAAACTCTTCGCGGGCCGCTAGTTGCCCACCCCTGGCTTAAAATATGAATTTACTGTTAACCAACGAAATAAAAGAAAATATTTAATTGAAATTTTTGAGCTTTATTAATTCTTAAGAGAAATGAGAACTGATTCTTTTTCAACATCAGACCTTTTCATGGTCCTCTTTTCATCAGAATACTATAGTGCTGAAATTTATTTCTAATAAAATATGAAATATTTATATTTATATTAAAATATTTTAATACCTAGAAAGGGACGTTTAAAATCATTGTATCCTGCGCCTTTCAGTGTAGCATACTTCAAATTATCAGCCTGTCTTCAATAACCGAGCACAGTATTTTTTTTTCTTTGCCAAAAAGTAAGGAATCTAAATTTAACTCCTATTCCTCCTAAAATGAACTCCTTTCTTTCAAACGGAAAAGAAACGTCTCAATGTTAAAAGCAGTTTTGTAAGAAAATAATAGAAACATTATTTAACCACATTAGATCTTTAAAATTTATAAAACTTTATATAAAGGTAATTGCTAACACAATACATTACATTACAATAAAATACAAAGTTAAAAACCTTTTAGGTATTAAAGCATTAAAAAAATAGTTGAAATTATTGCACTAAGAAAAAAAAATATTAATTTAAATGCAAATAATTAGCAATAATAAATGTATGATAAAATCGTTTTTCTGCACATCTTAAGTGAATTGAGTTACAGGCTAATGTTATAATATTTTTATTTTGAAAAATATCTTTCGATGGTGATAGAATTAGATGGTTATTTATTAACACCACACTTCGAAGCAACTAGAGAACTATTGTCGATGGATCTTGCAGTTGTCATTCAATGTCAAGTGATAAAAGACAAGAACCGAGCTAGAAACCCACTTTCTAAACTTCCATACCATGCAAACGTGCAGACTTTGATTAATTTAACGTCTATTAGTTCCTCTGCATATGTATTTAATGGTATAAGGATACGAACTTACGAATGGACTAAAGTTACATGAAGCATGAGTTCGCAATTATTACCACTTGGTTACCGCGGGCACTAAATTTGAAATGAAGATATGTTTAAAATTCCTAAAATAGCAATGGAAAACAACTAAAACGGTTTGATTTAACTATTTAACATTCACATTACCAAGTACAGCTTGATAAATACATACAACTTAAAGTTAATAATAAGTCTAAGTGTATTTTCTCCTCAGGAAAGTCGTTGGCAGTTAGCTCTTGGCGGATAGCGTTGCAAAACATCATTCCAAAACTGTAGTTGGGTAACGGTCCCCGTAGACGATGTAATGCCTTTAGAAATCACTTATTTCTTCGGGGCTCTATCAAGCGGGTCATTTACCCACAATCCCGAAGAACCCCGTAATCTTTCCCTGACGTCACCATTCCTCCCCGGACTCGCAAAGAATCGCTTAAATTAAAGGGCACAAAAAGTGCATAAAAATTTAATATGGAAGAGAGTCCTTCGAATAAAAATAAGGTAAAAATAAAATAATAATAAATGCGCACGAATTTTTGATGATCCCGTGTTCAAGTACTATGATCGAAAAAATGGAATTCTAATGTATTTTTTACGAAGATTTAGCTTAGTACCCGTTATAGGACATAATCATTTATTGTCTTTTAAGTGAAAGATTTCACGTAGGAATCGGAAGAAGCAATCTTGATTTTTATCAACAGAGGATGAAATTCAGAGCATTGTGTGAAAGACATTATTTTACTGACCTTTAAGGAGTTATAATATTTTTTGACCTAACAGCATTGAGTAAGAGGGATTTTTTTTTTTTTTTGCCGTTTCAATACTGGGTCACTGAGTATAGGTTAAAAAATTTTCTAAACTTATATTACAAGTCTAAATTTATGTACAATGTGTTTTTTGATAGAAACTAATTCGATGAATATTTAAAAATAAATGAAAAATTATTTAAAATTCGAGTGAGAAATTGTTTAGTTCCTTAAATGTTTTTAAAATATATTTTTTAAATGTATCTAAATCATATTTTCCAGGGTATATGTGAAATTATAAACAAATTCACTTAAAAAAGAATAGGTGCGAATTTTAGCTTTAGTTCTAATAACGTCAGTTGAAGTAATTAAATGGATTAGTTCATAATTTATTTCTATGAAATAAAGTATGAAGTTTCCTTAATAAAAAACACGAGAACGTTTCTTCATTTGTCCTGACACATAAAATGTATATTTATTATAAAGGAATACTAGTAATGATAAATTTCCACAACCTTTAATGATACTTTAGAAAATAGAAAGTCATCGATTTCTATGACAATTAAACTAGAATATAATCACAAAAATTTCCTTAAAATCGTTTCATTTAAAATATATTATAAGAAACAGACAAACATTCGACAAATAACAAAAATAGCGTTTTTTTTAAGTACGAAATATTAAATAAATCAGAAAATGTGTGCCATGCATATTAGTTTAGGGGACACGAGACACACAACACAAATATTTTTGCTATGTCTCATCAATATCAAACTAAAATCTTGCATTTCATGCCTCGTATCTCCTTAATGGGATAAGATTGTTATCACAAATTGTGTGATTAATAATAAATAACTGCTGTTACTGCTCAATAATATCAGTTAATACTTTTAAATAGTAAGCCTGTACCATATATATGTTAGAATTATTAAAATGCACATAACTCTTGATATACACGGTGAAGCCAAAACATAGTGACGACCGGTTTAAAACCTTGTTGGTCTCTCCTTACCTTATGATTGTTCATGGAACACCACAAGCTTTAAGCATGTGTCCACAACCAACGTGTACCATGTGTACAGTTGCAAATCAGTAAGTCCCGCAAATTGCGTGGCGATGAGAGTTTTATTGGATTAAGATCCGCCGAATACAGGCCATGTAGAGGAACTGATGCACGTCAAATTTGTCAAGCGTCAAAGTCCTAAAGTTAGCGTTGTGTTGAAGTTTGGAGAGGTGAGTGACAACTCAGGTGTCGTCCTCTTCATTTGTCCATGGTTCAAATTAACGAAGCCAGTAGCCAATAGCTCTTGGGAATAGTGGAAAGAAGAAAAATACAGTAAACTAAAGTACCTTACAAAAGTGGTCCCTAACCGGGTGCCGGAAAGTGGTGTTGCTTTATAGTGGGACGTTAATAAATGCTCATTTACCCGACGTCGAACACTGCAGATAGGATGCATTGTCTTTCTGGATCATCGTTTGAGAAAATAAACGCCATTAACTGATGTACCTGGTTTGTAATGACATCAATGTAGCCAATAGAGTACATGGTACTTACTGTCTGTAATTATCGTAGGACATAAAGGTGGTTATGTGAACATTGCCCACAGCATGAATGAACGGCCAGCCTTAGTTCCACTTGTAGTGAATTAGTACAGCTTTTCTTTATCTGGCAACCAACAAATTCTGACCTTGCCTCAACATTATGTATACGAAATTGGTGTTAGTCAAACCAAGCAACACTTTCCTCTTCGCAAAGGTTCATCGGCATATCCATCCCCCTGTGTAAGCGTAAGGCACGATGTCTTGGTGACAAAAACGGAATCTTGTTGGATTAGTGACAGGGGAGTTCCACATCTAAAACATTCACTAAATTATGTGCTCTGAATTATACTTCTGCTTTGCCCTGTATAAATTTGTGGTCAACAGAGCAATGAAACAGCACCGATTGTACTTTACAAAATGTAACGGCGGTAACAGTATTTGCCGAGGTTTTGACGGCCAACACCATTGTATCTACTTATTATTTCAGTATTTTCTAGTTGTTTCAGTAGTTGTATCCACTTTCTGTAGATACTGCATACAGTAGCACGCTAACAGTCAACCAACTGGGATGTTTTTTCCAAAATGTTTTATCTCAGTCGCACACACAAGTCCACGACGATCTCCCCTTTGTCAGAATCAAATCCTTAAATTTTGCCTTATGTCATTACCATAACACGAAACACTACGAATATTAGCTCCCATTTCTTAGCCTTCCTTATACTTTTCTGCAGTTAACACGTGCACTTCAGGACGGTAAATTTATTCTATTCTTCGGCGACAGGAGTAGTCATAATTTTTCGTCTCATAAGTGTTACATATACAAAACTTTACATAAATTTGCAGGATTAATTAAAAATTAAACACAACAGAAATAAAAATAATTTATTTCGTACATTTATTAAAAAATAAACAGGTATAATGATCATAAAAAATATCCTAATTAAGATATGTTAAGATATCAAAAGCCATCTGACATAATTTTTTACAAAATTACAAAGAGAAAAATATTAACCAACATCAGATCTTATCCGAGTTAGGATCCCATCAATAAAAGTCTTTATTGCATACCGCAAAAAGACCTCATCAAAAAGTCGATTTGTAATACTAGGGCTCTCACCCGAACTGTAATAACGTTTCGGGGAAAGATGTAATCATGCGTACAAATTATCAGAGGAATCTTCAGAGGGGTCCGTCCTTTTGCAGATGGTACAACACACCTGCCACGTGGGACAGTTCTTAAAGAAGAGACATGTCTGCATACGCCGATGCCTTAATTTCTCAAGAGCTTGTGGAGAGGGGAGAGTTATTATCTTCTCATTAGACAGTCATAACAGACAGTTAGCACTCGTCCAGAATATGCATGGCTTATTAATATTCCAGTCCGGAAAAATAGCTGTTCATTATATTGTTTGACAATCGGCCATTAAAAATGCGTGTTTTATTGCTTGCGAAAATGAAATAAATCCACATCGTTTATTTACTGATTGTCATTAATGACTTTTCCTTCGCTGAAAACTCGTAATCAACGGTCTGTACAAGATGATCTATCCAGTGAGATGAGATCTGAAAAAGCCGCTGGCAGCGGAAGCTCACGCCTTTCCTGAATTGCTGCACTAAGTCATTAATAAAATATTTTCTTTTTTTTTCATCTCTCTACTTTTATTTTAAAAAATAAACTAAATGATTAATATTTAATTTGAAGTATTTTTAGTTTAAATAGATTGATCTTTATATAATGAGTGTATTCCAATCACTGTATTAGCTACTTATTAATTTGAAATTTTGTCATTGATCATTCATAGATTAATAATGGAAGTGATTTTAATTTAAAGAAGACTTTTTTTTCCAAGTTTCTTTTATAGAATTTGATGACAGGAAAATAAATGCAGCGAATACAAATTATAAGAGAGTGTAGAATTTGCACATCATCAATTATAAATGTAGTAATAACAAGCATTAATTAATAATTAATGTACTAAATTTTAATAATTATATTTATTTACGATTACACTTCATTCATAAAAAATGAATGACATAACATTAGATACATTTTTTACCGCTCAAAGTAATCACATTTATCAGGGTAAATTAAAATAGGAAAAAATCACCCGCACTGTTTACATTTGTCTATACCACCAACTATGACTTCGTTTAAATCATTTCATAAAGCGGCATAACAACAATTCAACACTTCACAAATAAAAAGTTAACATTTATTGTGTTGTCTATCCTCAAGAGCAGTGGTCAAACTGTAGATTCACGGAACCCTTTGAACTAAAAGGTGTTTAGTTAAAAACCCTTCCAACAAAAGCATTAGAAGAATGTATCCTAATATAATATTTAACGTGGTTATAGGTACTTTACATAAAAGTAATTAAAAAAAATACCGTATTTCTCATTCAAAATTTTTAACATATTAATGTCTTGCATAATTTACTTATTAATTCGTGCACCAGATATATTGCATTACATTTAATAACTGGGATATGTGTTTGCATTTTTTACATAAACTATCAAAATATACTATATCGAATTTCATATTCTGCGTTAATTTACTTCTATATTTTCTTTTTGTTGCCACATACGTTGAGAAATATTTTTAACTTAAAAATACTTTCAACATAATGACATTAAAATGTTTATAATTATATCAGAAACTTCTGTGCATTCTGCAAATTTGCATCCCAAAATTTAGGAGCTGTTCCTGCTTAAATTTAGATACTTCGTCGAAGAGTTCGATTTCGTTAAGTTGCTCCTTCTCTTTCATTGACAAGTTCACTGACTTATCCATTTATGTTTGAAGCATGTGACTTTTACGAAAATTTAAGATTTTATTTCATCCATGAAATATTTATATTTATTTTTACAAGCAAACTGCCTTTAAGAATTCAATCTTTTACAAAAATCAAAATTTTACTAAAATTGTAGCGCTTTCATTAAGCAAATAGCGATCACTTGCGGAACCTAGTTTGAAGACATCTGCTCTAGTGAAATTTCAACACAATGATATAAAAAATTATGTAACCCTACAGGAATTATTGGAAAATATTTTTCTGAGTCAAATGTATCCGAGAATTATTCCATTTCAATATTATAAATATGTATATAATCATTCGCTTAACCGCAAAGAAACATCTGGCAAAATTTCTGATACACACAGCGTTCCTTCGATTTTTAGATTAACATTCTTTGACCTCAAGGAAGAGAAGCCCCACCTGGTTTTAACTTATAATTCCCTACTTCCTTCCATCCATCAAATCAACCGAAAACCTTTCTTTCAAAATTTCAGGCATATGTTCCCGGGAGGAATCTTGAAAAATAATAATCAAGAACTTTCTTGTTCCTTCACAGATATTCGAAACGGGTCTTCTGTTCAAGGACCGTCTGCCATGGAACAGCTGTTCCAAGTTCCTCGCACACTTCCTTTTCTGAGAAGAAAGTATAAAGAGCAAACAATTTTATGTTTCATTAACCTCTAAGATGAGTATAAATTAGTGAAATTACGAAAACTTCATTTGACAGGAAAGCTGTTTCCCAGTATCCATAAGACTTATTCAGTTCACAGGGATGGTTCTATCATCAATATGACCATCAGGAAAAACCGTAACAGAGCTGGTAAGCAGATGCAGCAATCGCAAATGAAATGATTAATATTCTTTCTAAATCTAAATATGTTAAATTTTTGGGTCAGAAGCCAATCTATAACTTGTTGTTGTGCCAACAATTTTCGAACACCTTGAAGAGTTCCAACGTTTGATATTAATGTATTCTAGATGTCAAGTCTTTCTATTTTTTACAGCTAATTTTAAACACAAGGACTGTTAACTTTTTCAAAGACAAACTTTGTTATAAATAACGAAAACAGAAATAAAAGTTTGTAAGTAATGCTTTATTTTAAAATCAGCATCCTGCAACCTCAATTTTTTTAAGTCCTGAAGATGTTAATGAGTATGAATAAATAATAATATTTTCCCTCTAAATAAGTGAAAAATATTATAAAAGTTTAATCATAATATTTTTAACAATAATTTATTTTAGTAATTTATTAGATAAAGATTCATACTTTTTTAAAATTCTACAAATAGAATATATAAAAGTAAAACTCAAAGGGTTTTGAATCACATTATTTAAAAAAAGGAGCTTAAAAAAATTATTATACTCATCTACAAAATTACGTTAGTGTGTGTGAGGGGGGGGATCTAATTTTACTCTGATACTCTAGAATTAAATTCAAGATAATAACAATTTGCTTAAGACATCTTTCTAGGGGCTCGTAATTAAGGAACTCTTCCTATTTGTAAAATGTCAAGACTAACTTCACATTAAGTTTTCTTCATACTTTTTCTTCAGGACGGGGTGGGATATTCTACAATTTAAAACAAACTTCTCTTTGAAAGTACATTTACTACAGATAAGACTTACATGATGAAAAAAGAATCTGCAAAATATTGAAAGAATTGACCTTTGTTCCCAAGGAAATATGTTTTATTACAGAATTCGAAAAATTGAGATTCTGTTACGATCAATCACGTAAACTGACTATTAAACTATAAGTATTTTAATACTGTAAGCTAATGTCTTATTATAGAAAAAAAATTTCGAAAAAATACAATTCAATAATATGTAATATTTTCCTCCCCTTTACACCAAATAGATCATAAAACAGATAAATAGCAGCTAATTATTATTAAATCACTCTCAAGTAGTTCAGAAATGCACGCAAAAAGGCCATGATTAAAAAATAATATTGTACAACAAAAGAATAAATATTCAATAATATGGCTTTACATAAGAACAAAAGTAATATTTTCTTCAGTCGAATCTCATTATAATTAACCAATTATATGAGATCTAATTGCTTCCTTCTTTTAAACAAACACGCCGATTCTACCACAATCAAATAATCTCAAAGTAAATTAATCAATAATTGGGCGTTACAATATAAACTTGGGAGATTATCATTAATGATACACCAGTAAACGATTGCTACCGTAAAAAAGAAGCTAAGCACTAAACCAAACAACTGCAATTATCAAATTTGACTCGCTTCCACATAAAACGTTATATATCAACAAATGAAGCAGGAAAAACAAGACAAAACTATTTAGGCCACTAAACAAAAGATCGGCAAGGTCAGAGATGGAAAATTATATGTTAATTCGAACATTTTTTATAAAGATTAATTTCCGTTTGATGTCGCTTCCACCCTTTTAGTAGAGACGTCCTTGAGAAAAATGAATAGCATGAATACGTATTACAAGATGACCTTATTAAAAATCTGATGTGTTCATGTATGAGTAAGGAAATGTCACAGAAGATAAAATATTTGTACTGTTTATGGACCGGCACAGAGGATTAGTCGTAATAAACACACACACAAATGTGAATCATCAAACATTCGAGGAAGAAGTAATTAGAAAAAAAGACCAATGGGCGAGTGTAAACAAGGCGGATGAACTGAGAGATTACGTAACAAAAAATAAAATAAAAAAAGGATGGGGCACATATTAAATGTGATATGTTAATGCTCTCGAAAAGAAAAAAAATCGCGTTAATGTAATGTAAATGGGTACCACTCAATTAATGCCAAATCCAGCAGCTGAATAGGGGACATGATACACAGATAAATTTTTGTTGGTATAAAACATGTCTTTATCTGTACGAAAATATTTCGTAGTTATAGCTTTACTCTAACTATTATGAAGCATTGCTAATAGTTTGCAAACATTGCATTGGTAAGTGTTTTGTAAAGAATGTTTTTTTTCCAGGTATAGAAGTTTAAGTTGGCATTACTTTCCAAGATGGCGACCGATTTAACAGCTGTCAAGTGATTTATTCTCAGTTTGGTTTGGCAATTCATCAAAACGATCATCAAGCAAGGCGCAGATTCGTCGAATGAGCCCAAAACGAAATTGCCGTTGTTCCCGATTTTCATAAGCGAATTTTGTTTAGCGATGAAGCGCACTTCTGGTTGAATGACTACGTCAACAAACAAAACTGCCGCATTTGGAGTGAAGCTAATCCACAAGTGTATGTCGAAACACCGTTACATCCAGAAAAACTGACTGTTTGGTGCGCTTTATGGGCTGGTGAAATCATTGGTCCCTACGTCTTCAAAAACGATGAAGGCCACAACGTTACAGTCAATGGTGATCGGTATAGAGCCATGATTACTAACTAGCCATGACCAAGATCTTGTGATTTAACACCGCTAGACTATTTTCTGTGGGGCTATGTAAAGTCATTGGTCTATGCGGATAAGCCACAAACGCTTGACCATTTGGAAGACAACATTCGCCGTGTTATTGCCGATATACGGCCACAAATGTTGGAAAAAGTCATCGAAAATTGGACGTCCAGATTGGACTACATCCGAGGCAGGCGTGGCAGTCCTATGCCAGAAATCATATTTAAAATGTAATGCCACAAGATTATCTTTCGAATAAAAAAAAATTCATGTCAATCGAATAATACATCGTTGTTTTATTGCAATTTAAAGTTCTATACCTCTAAAAAAACACCCTTTATTAGCACAGGGAATATACCGCACGTAATAAAACGAGTTTAAGTATTGATACTGCGTACGTAATTTATACTTAAAAAAAGATGCATTCGAAACATAAATTTCTTCAATAGGATATTGTCAAAACTTGCATTTCCTATGTATATTGTAATTTGTGGGTAGTTATTGTGTATTGCCTTTTCTACTTATTACGAATATTAATACAAATCTGTTACTAAACATAGTCCGATATTCATTAAATACTTAGGGACATGTTAATATAGCTGTAAATGATATTCTTGTCATAATTCAATAATATGTTGCAAAAATTTTGAATTTAAACAAGACTTATACAACCTAATTTATTTATCAATATTATGACATGAATATTGCTAAGTTGTTAAACGAAAATTGAAACAATTTACATTTGAAACTTTTTGTTCTCTTTTTGTATTATTATACTGCCAGCATGCATTTATCTGTAGTAAATATTTATTTTCAATTTCATATTATTCCTTTAAAACTATAGTTTTAAGTATAAGAAATGAGAAAATAATATATAATTTATAGTATTCATAATTAATTCAGCCAATTATTCCATTTGTATTGATATTATTCAAAGTGCCAAAAAACCAGAAACGAAACTCCAGACAAAGGATGAAGAAAAGATAATTATTATCTAATACAGTATTTGGGTCGAAAACATGTATGTGAGAGATTTGATTGTGAACTCAGAATACTGCAAGAGGAACGAATTAGAAATAAATACGAGAATATAAGACTGATCTGCAAATGCTGGTATTGATTCTACTTTTAAACAAACATAGGTACGAAGAACGCGGAATACTTACCAAAATTTCTTTTTAAAAATTAAAAACTATAAAAACCATTCCATACCTTTTTCATCCAAAAAGTGCCAAAACAAAATCATTAAAGAGTTCCAGACACAGTTGTTGAGCATAGAAATCAATCCCTTACAATTGTGCATGCCACAGAAATATCCGGGCATCCTGTCAAGAGTCAGAAATATATTTCTCGTAGTATGAAGAATGACATGGACGTCATATGCCATACAATTGGAAATTGTGTACTACACCCATCCGTCATACACGCCAGATTCAGAGCAGTATAAAGCTAAACTGGTTTTCCCGAATCCTGTCATACTCTTGATAAATTCATAGTTCCAACGGAGGAAAAAACCCTTTGTGAATCACGCATGAAAAATTGCTTTCGATTCCAGAGAACATGCGGAAAACTTTTGCAGCATTAATTTAAAAAATCTTCAACAAGAAGAGATTTTTAGCCATTTTTAAAGCATTTATATTGAAAGATGTACCAAATAAAAGTGCTCCTTAAAGTAATCGGAATAAAACTGCGATATTTTAAATAGAAATAAAATATCATCACATACATAAGCACTGCAAATTAATCAATACTTACCTATTAAATTAATGAATGAATTTTAAATCAGATGATAATTCATTGAATTAAATATAATATAACCATAAAAAAATTATAAACGATAGAATGCGTGCTAATCAGCACAATAAACAATAAGTTATTGATTTTTCTATTCAGTTACATATGACATTGATAATAAAGCGCGTCTGGGGTTCCTTTTAACTTGAAATTAACTTCGTTTTCTTCTCCAATAAGCATGCATGTTTATACGAAATAGTTTCTTTATTTGATTGGAAAAACATCAATGAAGTGTTAAACCATCAGGTAAAAAAACATATAAGAGTTTCCAAGGAATAAGTATAAATAATCAAATACCGTTTATTTATAAACGATGTTTTTCTGCACGAAAGTGACCTGCATTAAGGAATGGAATAAATAAAATTTTTTAAAAAGTTTGGATAATTTATTTAATGTATCCCCCCATAACATTGACTACACTACGGAAACTCTCATAATCCTATGAGAAATTCGTTTAACAAAAGGTTTCTTATCTTTTTCAGCGATCTATACTTTTCAGAAGCATTTCAACCATTTTTAAAGCTGTTATTTGATCATTTAACTTAAAAAAAAAACAACAGGCAAAGCGATTAAAAACCCATGGAAAACTGGAAGTTAAAGATTATCCTTTTCATTCTATTTTAAAGACATTAATTGAAACTATAGAAATAAACGCTGATTAAATATTCTTCCTTGTATAAGAGATAAGTAGTGTACTCTCCAAGAAGGTTTGAATCTTCAGAAACTCCTCCTAATTCGCCAACCTTACCAGAAGTAGAAGATCAAACAATAGCTTCCAAAGTCATTAATTCTTTCCATTGTCTTTTAAATCAGTGGCTGCGTTGCCAATGCGAATTAGTGAATTGCATTTGCAGATCCTATTTCAACAAGATTCACAGTTGACTGAGTGGGAGGCCTTAATTTGGGGGAATTTCGCAGAAGAAATCTTGCCCAGGTGGGGTACTTTAACATATTCTGTTTCAAGGCTTTAGGTTACGTAGAGCGCGAGGGTAGCACGTGCAGTGTTGTTTCAATTTGCCAAGGTTTGATTTATTGGCCACTATGCCAGGAAAGAGCAAATAATTTTTTTTTTCAAAATAAAAAGTGCAGGTGATCGTCTAAAAGAATGTACACTATTTTCAGACATCACAAAAAGAATTTTTCTTAGACTTATCTAATATTCTTATGTTTACAATAAGAATCCGGAAATATATTTTTCATTATAAGTCATCCAGTCAGAAACAAGGAGCAGGCTAAAAATATCTGTGCCTTTTATCCGTATTTTCAAAATTAGTTTGTGAAAAAGTATCCATTAAAGTACAAGCTCACTGTACATAAGATTTTAGAGTCGAAATATCTCATAATGGTACTACTTTCAATTTAATGTCATTAAAATGAAATGGTTAATCTTTCTATCTTAAATGTACCGCAAGGGAAAAAATAATACTGGCGATGAAATTTACAGCGGACAAGTTCAGTAAGTTTTCCTCCAAGGTATTCGCAAAAATTTACTCTAAGATAAATAAAAATATATAAGTACCAATATTAGGAAAGTAGCAAAAAATATTTATTACACAAAAAGGAGGAAATACACAAATTTCGTGATTCGATTAATTCATATTCGTGTTTTTTTTAAATATGAGAATGTAATATTTTGTTTATTTCCTTAAAACGATGAACGATTCAAAATCAAACATTTGTTATTGAGCTCTAATATAAACAATAAAACGAACCCAAAATTTTTGGAAATTTATTATTATGAAAATTAGATTAAAAAAAGGAACATATTCATTTAAATATTGCAATTATTTTTTAAAATAAGTGTGTAATAAGTCTTAGTAAAAGCAGAAAAGCAAGAAAATTTTCAATTATAATTTAATTACATTTTCCTACTTCGAATTATTTTTATGAATCCTGCCATTTATAAAAACTAATGACAATTTATAAAATTATAAAGTAATATTGCAAAGCAGCCCAACCAAGTAATTTGGCATCAATCCCAAACGATAGCATAAATAATTTATTTTCCCATAAAAACTTTAAATCCTCAAATCAATAATGACTTTTCTTATCTTTGTCTTGGAATTAAAGGAAAAAATTTCTCTTTCCCGTAAAAGAACTGCTGAAAAGTACATTAGTTTTGGAATTACTTTTACCCGAACTCTTTAAGTGACCACAGATAGCTGAGAGGGAAAAGTAGAGACGAGTTCCTCCTCTTCGCCTAACAAGGTCAAGCGACGGCGATTCCGATTAATTGTGTTTCTGTCCTCTTGCTTGTCTTCCCTCATCCTCTTACGATCCCTCATCCGCATCCTCTTGTTTTTCTTCCTTTAACTCAGAATGGATTGCACATAGAAGGGGCGGTATACAATGAACGATATTAATAGTATCCAGTAGAAAAACAGGAAACATTGGATTTTATAATTATCAGTTGCATATAGCGTCAACTTCAAAAGTACTAATACAGCATAACTACTTTAAACATAGAAGATAATTGGATGCATTCTATTGGCTCATGTATTCTGTATATGATGAAATGGAGTAAAATTATTTAATTTTAATTTCAAAAGTAAAAAAAACTAATAATAATAAACTAACGAGTTGTTGAGTTTTGGATCCTGGATATTAACAGAACTTACAGTAATTCTTTTTGGATAATAAATATTAAATTTTAAATAGAAAGTTTATCTTCTTAAATAAGAAGAAAATAGCATAATACATATAACTTATTCTCTCTAGTTAAACAAAGACAAAATAAAAATAAGAATTAGCTTGTATTTTAATATTATTAATTTGTAAGCAAAGTCAGTGAATCGTAGCTTCATGTGTACACGGTTCATATAAATATATTTAAATATAGAGGGAACACTTAATGCAGAAAATGCAGCACCTAAAAACCGTAAAAATTTAAAATTCTGAATTTATTTCTTTACACACCAGTGAATCTTAAGGAATGGATAGCGTATTTATGTATTTCTGAAATCGGCATCTCTTTAAAGTAAATACATTTGAAAAGAGGGTATTTTTTCATATAACTTCGTTTCTGCTTTGAAATTTAAATCCGGAAAATAGCCACGATTTTTCTTAAGTTTGCGAAATGGGTTCAGAATTTTATTGAGTCCTTTTTCTTCATCTAGAAGAAGAAAGAATTCACTAGGAAAGCTTTTGAAAGAGATTGAAATGATATTCATATACAAGCAAAAGATAGATTATTCATAATCGCATCATGCTATCATTCAAATCAAATCTATTGAGTAAAAAAGTATGTGATACATTTATACTAGCGATTAACGAATAACTTAAATATATGATATTTATAATAGCTGAAGGCATTTATACAAAAACAGAATATTATTCTACTACCTTCTTATTTCACTTAAATCACGAAAAAGTTCTAAAAAGCAACTACGATGTAAAATTTCAATATCATTTATAAAATTATAAATATTAAATTGAAAATATTTGAAAATAATCAAGATGATATGTCTAACATGATTAAGTTAATTAACCCCAGATAACTCACGCTCAAAATAGAGAGAGAGAGCGAGATGTCTGTTTCTATTAAATTAATTAATAGCAGTATTTTATGGTTTTAATTCAATAGCACTTGCATCATTTCGAGAACATGTTTAATAACTGTTGAATTAAAGAATTATAGGTAATAAAAGATGCTACTTGACTGATAATGTTTAGCCATTAAAAACATCCTCCCAATCATTACCTTATTTTTTTAAAAATTCATGAATCACGAAATTTAAAATAATTTCTTCAGAAAAAAAGGCTCTAATTGATAAATAATCATAGCATTGTTCAAAAGACTATTATTGAGTTTATAAAAATCCAGCAGAGAAGAATATGTGTTTATAAAAAATGTTCAAAATCACTAACCGGAGTATACACGAAGTATTGCGACACAACCTAGCACATAAACCGAAAAAATCAGGTCTAAACTAGAAACGAAACAATATTAACCTATTTGAAGTATTGCCTAGGAAAAAAAGAAAATAACTGAACTAAGAACCAACAGACCCTCACTCTTAAGCCGCCCCCGATGTGGGGACAGACAGTAGACCGCCTTTTGGAGCGGGTCACTCAAGACGAATTTGATGTCATTATTTTTTCCTATTATGGCTTAGGGCATTCCTTGCCAGTAGAGCTAACATTAAGCCTAATCCGAGACAAACAAAGCAAAAGAAAAAGAAATCTAGTTTTCTATTAAGACCACAGAATTGGACCCGAGAGAGCAGCAACAACTACGTTGGCCCCATTCATTCTCGCTGATAAGCAGGGAAGTGACACCTCCACTCCGCTCGATCTTTGTCGACAATGTAAAGGAAATTAATCAAAGACTGAAAGGAAATTTTTTTTTCCTTTTCATTCCAGGATCAGTCTCTGTTAAAGATTTTTAAAGTATGTGTAGAAGAAGTAAAATAAATAATAAATGAAACTTGTTAGAGAAGTTGCTATTTGAAGATATACATAGTATATAAAAAGGTCCTACTAACTTAAGATAACATTTCTAAAAAAATCATGCATATATAGATAACAGTTAACTCCTCTTGAAAAATGTACTTTTTATCTAATATACACAGTTTATTTTCTATTGTAAGTAACAAAATAAAATCATTTCAAAAGAAATATTAATTTAAGAAATCCATTCACTATATACTCACATGCTAAAGCTGTTTAATAATTAAGTATGTTAAGTATAGCTGAATTGCTTATTCAGCTTAACTGATCACAGAGTTTAAGATTAGGAAATATCTTTATGAAATCGAAAAATTAATTTGTTCAAAACTGTCGGATTCTCATTGCATATTACAGAAGTATCTAAATGTTTTTGTGCCTAAAATATTTGTTTCTTGGGACTGTCTGTAGTCTGTAAATTTTTTTTTCCAAATTTAAGGCAATAAATTATTACCAGATTTAAGAGCAACTTTAATTTATTTTTCCAACTTCACACAAATATTTTGAAAAAGCGCTTTTTATGAAATCATGGAGTATAAAGATTATGTATAAATGTTATTACTACATTAACTAATCTGTATAAGATAAGATAATATCTTATATACTTTGTATACTTTATTTCTCTCAAACACATTTTTACAATTATAATAAATCTTACATATGTCAGTTGTAGTTATTTTACAAATATTTTCCTTTACTAAACGTTTTATTTTTTTAAAAAAAACCTTAAGGTAAAAGCTACGCGAAAAGAACTAAAAAATAAATTCAGCCGACATACAAAAATTCAATGCTACACTTGAAAAAAGGAGAGATTTAAAAACTAGTTCCTCCACACTTTTTTAATTCCTCATTTTTAATATGCAGGATTTCAAAAGTTTCTTTTGATGTACGGAATATTAATTTGCGCAGGATGTCGCAGAATTGAACGTCCAAATGAAACATCTGGAACACGACTTTTGGCATATCCCCCCTTTGATTTTAATTACTTTCATGGCTCAAACACTCTAAATTGAAAAGGTAAGTTTGAAATAAAAGTTGCATAAAAGTGTTTTTTAAAGAAAGAAAAAAGAATACAAAAAAGTTAGACTATTCTGCACAATATAGGGGTTTTAATTAATCAATTTACGAAGCAGGTAAAAAAAAGTTCAACAGAAAAGTAATGCATTTTAATTTTGTTGATTTTATTACGTCTGAATTTGATGTCATTCAATAAAATATTTTTTTAAAACTAAAACAGAAATAATGATGGTATAATTAATTAACTTGGAATTAAAATCATTTATTTTCAAAGCAGTGTTTTAGTGAACAAAATTAAAGGAGAGACCATATGTGTTTATTTAATTTTTAGACGAAGAAAAAATTGAAAATGAAACAATCTTTCTTTCATTCACTTATTTTCGTCAACATTAATAATGCAGTTTTAAAAAAAAATGTCATACCCCAATATAATAAAAAGTATTAAGTTAAAAGAAATTAATTTATATATATTTTACACATGTTAGTAATTGACCAAAACTCTGTATTATGAAAGAATACAACTTTCAATTTGTTAGAACTAAAAGATAATTAAGGCTTTTTAAAACTTGTTAGTTACTGACTCAATGAAATATAATTTTTATGATGGAATATATAGATTAAAAACTTCTTTTTTAAAATAAACAACAACTGAAGCGAAACTTTAATTTATTTCAAAATATTAAACAGATATGGAACTATATTTATACACTTAAAAGCTTTTCTAAGAAATAAATTTTGGTAAAATAGAAAGAGACAGAAAAAATATTTTCTTCTTTTCTAAGTAATTATGCAGTTTCTATGAAAAATTATCTATTTCAAAGATTTGAATATATTTCATTTTGTCTTGCTTATTTCATTAACCTTATTAGTGTCGTTGAAAATGACACACAATTTAATTTGAATGTCAATGTTATATGAATTTAACGGCAGAAAAACATTACCGTTTTAAAGAATCTTTGCTACAGGGTGTTTGTTGAGAGGTATAGAACTTTAAATTGCAATAAAACAACGATGTATTATTCGATTGACATGAATTTTTTTTTATTCGAAAGATAATCTTGTGGCATTACATTTTAAATATGAATTCTGGCATAGGACTGCCACGACTGGCTCGGATGTAGTCCAATCTGGACGTCCAATTTTCGATGACTTTTTCCAACATTTGTGGCTGTATATCGGCAATAACACGGCGAATGTCGTCTTCCAAATGGTCAAGCGTTTGTGGCTTATCCGCATAGACCAATGACTTTACATAGCCCCACAAAAAATAGTCTAGCGGTGTTAAATCACAAGATCTTGGAGGCCAATTCACAGGTCCAAAAGGTGAAATTAGGCGGTCACCAAACGTGTCTTTCAATAAATCGATTGTGGCACGAGCTGTGTGACATGTTGCGCCGTCTTGTTGGAACCACAGCTCTTGGACATCATGATTGTTCAGTTCAGGAATGAAAAAGTTAGTAATCATCGCTCTATACCAATCACCATTGACTGTAACGTTGTGGCCTTCATCGTTTTTGAAGATGGATTCCACCAGCCCATAAAGCGCACCAAACAGTCAGTTTTTCTGGATGTAACGGTGTTTCGACATACACTTGTGGATTAGCTTCACTCCAAATGCGGTAGTTTTGTTTGTTGACGTAGCCATTCAACCAGAAGTCCGCTTCATCGCTAAACAAAATTCGCTTATGAAAATCGACCATTATTTTCGAAATAAAATTGCACAATATGAAAGCGTTGTTCAGGCGTGAGTCTATTCATGATGAATTGCCAAACCAAACTGAGAATAAATTACTTGACAGCTGTTAAATCGGTAGCCATCTTGGAAAGTAATGCCAACTTAAACTTCTATACCTGGAAAAAAAACACTCTGTACATGTTAATAGGTTTTTATAAGAAATCAATTGTGATTAAAATCACTATGTATTATAAATGCCTTGAAATTAGATACAAGACCAAATGTACATATATCTCGTGTAAATATAAAGATATATAAATTCACTGCATTATTGGTTATCTTCACTTAGAATTAAAATGAATATTAGGATATATACAATTCGCCAGATGTTCGATGCAAGCATCTGCTGCTGCTTTTGTACGAAGCGGAAGTTATAAATGACATTGAAAATCAAATATGAAATAAACTCTAGTTTTCGTTTTTACGATTTTGTTCAATGGTTTCAAATGAGTCATTTTTAATGCATAGAATAGAATACTAATTAGAAATGAAGGCGTAAGAAATTTAAACCTGATTTGCATGACTGTATTTTAAAATTTTAATGTGCAATAATAAAGGTTTTAATAATTAGTTGTTAGGTAGAAACTGTTTTATTCCAATCTTCAGTAATTCAATCTTCAAATTAATATTAGTAAGCAATTAAATATATTGCCACAAAAGTATTGTTTCATCAAAATCAAATTATTTTAGTTTTATAGTTCAATATAAAATATCGTTTTCACATCCAAATAATATCTAAAATATGGAAAATTCAAAAGTAGAGAAGTTTAAATTTCCGATGAAGAAACAAATTGTAGTAAAATTAACAAATATGTTGAACATAGACACTGGTATACAAATAAAAATGTTTGCCAATAAAGAATGTTATGCAAAAAATTATTATATATTTGTTTTATATATACTATAAATGCATAAGTAACATAATAATACAAAACATAGAAAATTTGTGTGCCATCATTCATATCCATATTCTTAAATAACGACTCAAGCCTTAGAAAACATTGAAATATTTCTTTGAAGGTTTAAAATGGGTTAGAGAAAAATTCACAAAAAAAAACTTCCACCTCCCTTTTTATAAATTGATATGTACCGCCTTAACTTACATGCATCAGGGTTCTTTTAAATGTTAAATGGAGTGAAATTATTTAGAATTATTGTTAACTGGTAATTAGTTAACAAAAATGAGGTCACATTATTTGTCTCAAAACATTCAAACTGTTTCTCCTTAAATTGGCTTTCCATCTCGGCATTTCATTTTAATGTAACAGTAAATTCTCGTTAAAAAATGTATGTTTTAATTAATATTTTTATTACAGACAAAATTTTAGCATAACTATACATCTGCAGAAAAACTGAATTAATATAATTTAGACTGCTCATTTTACAGTTTCTAAGATTAATATATTTTAAACACAGAACAAAGTTTTATAAAAAAAAAAAATCCGCGCAACGCAGAATATTTCCTACATAAATTGCTCAGTAAATTTTGCATTTTTTTTTCTTAAATCAGACCAGATTAAATTTTATGCAGAAGTTGCTAATGAATAACTTAAGAAAGTTCCATTTAAAAAATAATGATTTCAAATACGAAGTAAATAAAAAAATTAAGATGTAACAAACTAAAAAAAAGAAGGAAACATTTTATATTACTTATTTAGTATTTATTAAACATTCGCGCACATTTTCCATGAAAAAAAACGAAACTACAAATAAAATGCTTCGGAAAATTATTAAATTTTTTTTCACTCATAGTTATATCGAATTGTTTCAAAGATTTATTTGACAGGTTTTTTGTCACAGTCAAAACAATTTAAACAGTAGAAATTAGTTATACTGATCTTTCTTTGTGTAACTTTTATTAGTAAAAAAATGAATTATCTTAAGAATTATACGTATAGTTTTTACGTAATTTTAATGAATGTTGATAGCTTCATTTCTGAAATCAGAAAATTCCATTCCCGTCACTTTTATTGTCATTTTTGCAGCAAGAGTTTTTATAATTCATACATTAGGACTCACATGAATCAACTATATATTATTCTATACATCAATACAAGTTATTTCTTCGCAACGATATCATTTTTAATACTTTTTAATAAAAGCTAACAGTGACTAGTTTAGAAATGCTTTAAAATATGCGAAGTATTTTTTAACTGATAATAGTTTAAGTAACGCACGAGCAGTAGCGCACACAGGAATTTTTCAGGGGGGGTCCTGGGACGAAATTCCACCATTCTTGTATCATGATCCTTTTCATTTTGTCGATTTTGGGGAACAAGAAACAGTAAAAAACTAATTATTGAATAAATAATTAACATTAATTAATAAAATTAATCATTAATAACAAATGTTTAATTAAATTTTACGTACCATCTACTTAGAATTATAATCAATCGGGAAAAAAATCAAGGGCTTTGGGAGGGGTTCGGACCCCTAGGACATCCCCCTTGTGTGCGCCACTGCGCACGAGAGATATATAATTTCACAATTCATCAAATTAAAAGAGCTTTTAATTCTTTTAAATCAATCACCATATTTAGGGAAAATTAAAATGGAGATGCTTATATCCTAAGCGATAAAAATCAAATAAAAGAACCCAATTATTAAGCTATCATTGATATTTCTTTTTAAACTGGAAAGCTTTTCAAATTTCTTTCTTTGGCCATAACATTTAATAAGCCAAATTTTTTTTTCAAGTTTCTTAAAATACGCGTTCGAGCATAACTTTATACGATAGGGGGTGAAATTTCCTTTCCTCTTTTTGATAGAAAAAATTCTTTACCTTCCTTGAAGAGAAAACATCGGGTGTTTTCACACATAAAAACGGAGCGGCGTCTTTTGATGTGTATTTAAGCTCTCTCAAGCGGCAATAAGCTATGTTTTTAAAAGAGAAAATACAATTATACAGAGACTTCGAAAGAAGAAAAAGTAATTCAACTTTCACCACGCAAGATGACGATAGAATTTAAGGGTATTGATTCTAGTCTTACTTAGCTTTCTATTTTTAATTTCATCCATCTCCCTTCTTCTTGTCCTTTTTTTCTTGTAACTAAAAATGAAAAGATCACTTTTTTCCTTGTTGGAATTGTTGAAAGAAGTTAATAAATGCTGTCGTTTTTTAATCAAAGGAAAATTTTTATTAGTTTTCTTTATAAAACCTCACTATTTGGGGAACATATTGTAAAATAGAGTTTATCGAGCAGAAAAACCCTCCTCAGAGACGAAATCGCTAAAATAAAGGAAGATTTCAAATGATTAAAAATAATAAAAAAGATCAAATGAACGACAAAAAGTTTTAGTAAAGAACAGTCATTCAAAAATTAATTTCATACCCGTATAACAGTATAATATTTTCCTCTCAGAGAAAGTATCACATACAAAGTTGTATTTGAACAAGATATGTTACAGGATGTTACAGGAAAATGATCACAATACTAGTTTAAAAAGCAAACAAATGTAATTAGTAAAACTCAGTGATGGCAAAATAAATTCAAAGAAGCTATTATTTTACCTTAAATGATTAAAGAAACGCGGAGCAAAACACAAGAAATAATTATTTATTCTACTGAAATGCATTTCTCTTTCGATTTAACGCATCCAGAGTTTTGCAACTTAACACACACATTCCTTTTTTATCATAAATATTCGTTATCAACAATAGGTTATCAAGGAAAATTAACAAAGTTATTTTTGTATGAAATAAAAAGTAATGAAAGAAAGTGATTTAGTAATATTTTTTTTAACTTTCAATCTAATGCATTTTACATAAAGAGCAAACAGATATCTTTTTCCATTAACAACATACTATTTCGCGTACAAATAAAATCAATGTTAAAGGACAAACACTTCATTAAAATGCACAATTTCTAATTCCCTTAACCTCTTCAGTGCCGCCGGTGTATATATCCGCCTTGCTCAACCAGTGTGTTAAGTGCCGCGAACGGATATATACGTCCTTCCGAAAAACGATCCTTTTATTTGCGCAGCTATCAGTAAAACTATTATGAAGGCTTTGGAATGTAATAAAATGATCTCGACAATGTGTGCGCGAAGGATTTGCTTATTTGAGAGAATATTTTCTCATTTATACCTTTTCTTTGTCCCTTCCGTAAACTACACATATTAAAAACCAATCCAAATAATTAATCCATATTAAAAGCAACATAAATCCAAGCATAGAAAACTACTTTGATAATTGCTAATAAAAAAGCCCATTTTTATCTTACACAACCTAAAAAAAAATTGCAAACACTAAACGTTAAAAGGATGTCTCTGCTAAGGATTGCAGAAGACATTTCCCGAAGCACATTTTTTCTCTCTCCGAGCGAGATTTTAGTTCTTCTCTCATCTCGATAAACAGTCTTTCCATTTCAGAAATAGACCGTATGTTTGAAAATTTTAATCCCGATGGGAGATATGAGATAAGTTGCGATGAAACATTCTTTCCTGAGGTTGAGTTTTTGTTGCTTCTTTTTGCGAAAAAAAGCTCTTTTGCAGTTGGAGAGAAAATTCACTCTCAGCGAAGTATTTTATCTCAACCAAGAATGGACTGTGTCCACTGCTGGGAATATATCCATCTGATAACGTTTTATGTGAAATTCCGGTAGGAGGCAAAACATTTATGGCAAAGGATTGGAGATTATGAAGAGATTCGGAAATGGTCTCTAAAAAAGGATATTTTTTCGATGTATAGGGATAGTATCGAAACAGGGAATATTCTACGTTCAGATATGTCGCTAGAATTTGAGAGAATTCCTGTAACAGATCAAAGGAATAATCCTTTTTCATAGATTAACGTTCTCTTGAATAGTTCTCGTTTTTAAATGCGGCCAACATAGATGAACCTTTTGTATTTTTATAAAGATGAAGAAAGAAAAAATTTGCCATAAGTCCTTCTTACTTTTGAATAAATTGTTTCGCCAAATAAATAAGATTTGGTGAATAATCATTTTTAGTATTTTTTTTCAACAAAAATCTCTGAACTGATTCGTAGAAACTCCAATGAAAAAGTAAAATTCACGCAAGAAAAGAAAAAAAAACAATTTTTTTTTAAAAAATAAATTCAGAAGTTTTAATGATATATTATTTGTAGTTAAAGACAAAAACCTTCGGTAAATCAATTTTTTAAAATAATAGCAACGATAGTTAAAAAATATAAATCCGGTTATATAAATTTAAACAAATGCTAGAAGAAAAAAAAGAAAATTCCAAATAAATTAACTATTTTTTACTTAAATTACAAAAAGCAAAGGTCGTTTTGTTAACTTCGAAGTACGTGAATCCCATTAAACAAACCATCAATTTCATACCCTAAGATACTATAAAAATGTTTATTTACTGTAAAATTGGTAAATTATAAGCAACTAATGCATGTTTATTTATTTATTTCATTATATTTATTTTATTTCCTAATTTACAAAAAGGAGTATTAATAAAGAGTGAAAAGGACCTTTTGATACAACTTCCACAATTTAGACTATAAGGTTTTTAACTTTTTTTATAAAAGTGTTATGAAACAAGAAATAATTTATTTTGAAACTTATTCAACTATTAGCGAATATAAGTAGGGATTGCAATACCGGTATACCGGGATACCGAATATCGGTATTTTGAGCCATTTGTATAATTTTATAATACTGGTATTCACAAGCTTAAATACGATTTTTGGTATTTTCTAGAAATTTTTTTAATTGTTTCCATTATATGTTCAGGAATCCCCAAACTAGCAAAGTAGTATACGTTTTTGTTTTTATGTTTCCTTAACGGGCGAAATTAATTAGACTGTGAATATAAAGTGGCATCGTACAATAAAGAGAAGTGGTAAAATATGTGAATTATCCAAATAGGTGAGCCAAAACTATTCTATAACAGCTCAGAGCGATACTGCACACACGCAGGATTCGTAGTCTGATATTCGTATCTGTGAAAACAAGGCTGTACTTGTGAAGAAAGTGCGCAATATTTCCATATTTTTAAGTTGGGAAGTTTGTTATTCACATTGTATATATTTGCATATCATACTTGTATTTACATACCATCATGATTTTATAAATGAAAATGAAAAAGAAAAAAGGCTAACCAATTCAAATTTGATCAAGTGTATTGTAAATTTTCTTAAAATTTGTTACCAACAAACCTTATCTACATTCAGAAGAATTCGGTATAGTTATCGAAAATGATTATGACACTAATGTCGATAGTGAAAAGGATGTGTCTCTTGAACAAAAATTGGAATTAGCGATAACTAAAAAAATTTCAACAAACCAAAATACAATACAGAAATCAGCTATATCCAAAACCATCCGATGAGAAATCGATTTATTTGAAGACGAGAGATTTAGAGGTAAATACTTGGAATAAGTATATCGCATATTGCTGACAATACCACCAACTAGTGTAGATGCTGAAACAGCGTTTTCGACTGCTGATAATTTTTGATCATAATTACGTTCCAGGCTTAATGACCGTACAATTAAAGCATTATGTTTTTTATGATTACATTTGAAAAATTTGTAATAGAACCAGAGACTGAATAGCGATATTTACACTTTTTTGTGTGATTTAAATAAACAAGATGAATAAAAATTACAAATTAATTTTTTGTGATATTTTTACACTCTCTAATAAAACTAGCAAATAAAATAAAGAGAGAGAGAGAAACACCTGTATTTCCTTTATTTTCTTAAAATTTCTACCACCGGTATTAAAACCAGTATCCCGGTATTAAGATCTAAAATATACCGAATACCGGTATTGAACTTTTGGTCCGAAATTGCAATCCCTAAATATAACATAACAAAAATAAAATTATATTTTAGGAGAAACTAAATGTTGATATGAGAAATAAACTTAAACATTCCTCAAACCGTAACAAGTTATAATATTCACCAAAATTTGTATGATTTAAATAATTTTTATGATTTGCAGAGAGAGCATTTTTTTTTCAAATGCTTTAAAAGTAATATAACCTTAGATTACGAACAAGTTAAAATATTATCTTTTTATATATTTCCTCTGAGCACTCAGACATATCTGATAACCATAGATCTAAACCTGTGACAATAGGTCATCCGGTGTACTTTTTTATGCACGGCTGATTTTATATGCACGAATAAATGAAATATCCTTTTCTCACATATCCAATTCCAATATATCATTGTAACTATTTCTGAAGTTCAATAAAATCTCCGAATGAATACTCCTCACCATAATAACTTAGTGGAAATGTTCAAATAGTTTTTTTTCTGTGTGAATTACTTCTTTTAAACCAATAAAATGAAATATTTGAAAACATCAAAATAATAAACCCCGCTGAAGCAACAGTTAAATCTATATGGATAAGAGAGAAGCATGATATAGTTAAGACTAAATATATACTTCATTCCACTTTTAAAAGACCAGTCAAAATCTAATTAATTCATGTTCATCAGGTAATTTGACTTTATACATTTAAAAATGTTTATCATGATATTTATATATCTCATATATTTCGACCATATATATATATATATATATGATTTGATCTAAATCTGGAAAAGGCTCGTTTTTCTCACTGTAAATATTTTTTTAAATACTATAAATACACCCAAGAAAAATAAATCTATATGATTATGAACATTCATTCCATAAAATTGCTTTTTCGATATTATGTCGGCGAAAAAAGTAAGAACAAAAGCGCTTTTTTAAAGAAGAAATCAGTACATTCTATATATTAATCTTAGAAATTAAAAGAACAGTACCTTCAGAATTCCACACATCGAAATGCAATAAATTGTCTTCATTCAAAAATGTTCGATGCAAACATTAAAAACGTATATAATTCTTTCTTTTTTTCAATATTATGTTCAAAAAACTTATTAAACACATAGTCAAACATAGGCATAAAATAAAAAAAAGATCCACATTAAAGCAATCTGATTATCTAGATAAAAAGTAGCAAACAAAATCGGTCTAACTTTTGAATAAAAAAATACAGAAAGAACCAAATTTGTTTAAAGAAAACTTTAACAACACAGAAACAACTAAAAAACTTTAGGCAAATTAACAATAAAATGAAACAACTTTTAGACTAAATAAAGAAATAAAGGAAAACAATAAAACGAAAAAAGTATTTCAGATCAGCCCCATTCACCTTGAGAAACCTTGAAGCACCACAGGTGATGCCACAATTACGAGACCAGTTTGATTCTGAAAACGTAAGGAGGCGAAGTATTATAAAATAACAACACAAAATCCAAAAAAAAAGAGAAAAAAGCTCAGTGTCGACGGCCTTGTATGTTTGAACCGTATTAGCCATTTGGGAAGGCGGTACGCATGTAACAACAAAGGAATGCCATTTATCACAGACCCTGTCTTTCGAACTTTCTTTCTTCGTTTATTAACTTTGGAATTAAAGCAGTTCTCTACCCTTTTCTTACCGGTTGATGTACCTAGACTAAACAAATATTTAGCACTGGACGGTGGGGTAGGAGAATTGTCAATGGGTCATGCCCGATATACAAAAAGGAAAACAAATAAGATGAGCTTTGGAAATATTGTTCGAATGCAGTGATTGCTTTATATCCTTTGCTGTACTCGTTTTCCAGAGAGAGAAGTTATTTCAATAAGACGCTCTCTTAGAATGTAAACAAGGTTCGCAATATTTGATGATCATGGGAAGAGTGAACCAGATTACAGTAGAAGATTATTGAGACTACAAGTTCCTTTTAAAAGAAATTGGATGAAGGGATAAAATTGCAATGTTAAATTAACTTTTAGATCCCTTTAGAATTAATTAATACTTTGAAACGAATTAACTATTTTCAAAACTGTTAAAAACATTCGCTCAAAAAAGGCTTGTTTTTTTTTCTTGTAAATTATGAAATATAGCTGTAATGGGATTCCGTAATATCGATTCATAAAACTCTATATTATAAAGTTATAACAAATACGAATAATTTACAGCAGCTATAACAAAATTTTAAATTTTATAGGAAATTCTCGTGAATGAATGTTTTTTAAACTTTTCATTATATTTTACGTAAACTTGTTTACTAGAGGTTAACGAAACCATCTGAAAAACAGAACATTTTAAATATACGTACGTTAAAGCACATACAAATAAGCTAAATTCATGTAAGGTCATAGTTACTCGATAAATGCAATCACGTGCTTCTAGCCAATTAGTTCATGCGCTACGCTGTTGAACAACATTTCTTTTTTGAGCAAACTTTTTTTTAAAAAAAGTACATATTTGTTAACAATAATAACGTAAACAGATAAACAAAATGCTCTCGATTTAGAAGTACACATATAGTATAAACATACATTTTAGTTTTGAAATTTTTTTTAAAGAATTTTGACATTTGAACATCTTTACTGAATTAACCAAATTAAAAATTTTATCCACATTTTACAAGTAGAACCAGTACAAGTCTAAAGTCAGTTTGTTTTGAATTCAATGGAGAACACATGATTGCATTTATCATGTGACTGACCATCATAAATTGAGCCTATTCCTAGCATATCATTCTTTTTTTTTAAAAAAAGCATATAAAGAAACTAACTTACCGAAGCCTCACAAATATCTTTGACGTTCTGTGTTAATTCTTGCGTTGTTTCCGCAGTCGGAGCGATGACATCACAGCTAGTAAACATTTTAATTTCAACGTCCGAAAGCCCAGTCTCGTCCATCGCAATGGATGTTCTGTCACAGCATGGACAATCAAAATCATCACTTTCGTGTGATTTATTCAAAACATCTACCACAATATCACTATTTTCAATCTCTTTCACACCGAGTTCTTTTTGCTTCGTTTCCGCATTACTCAGTTTTAAATCATACTTTTCGGGTCTTTCAACAACTGCGTGACTTTCTGGTGCCATGAATCTGCCATTCCTCGCTTCTGTTTGATGTTGATCGCCTGAGCAGCTTTGAGACCTTTCGTTAGCGTGTTTGCATTTTTTAGCATTTGTACTTGTAACAGTCTCAACACACTGGTTAGGAACAGACACATTCGGATCCTTTCTGTGCTTTCGCACCGCATCTGGATATTTGAGAACATCAGTATGGTCTTTTCGAGGAATAAGTGGTTCTCTCTGAATGCGACGTTTCGGAGACGGAGGTGTTATCTTTCGTCTTTCTTCAACTGGCCGCAATCTATTTTCAATCTCGTGGACACCAGTGCGTATTTTGGTATCTTCTGAATTGAATTTCATGGAACCATTATCATTCGAGTGGACTTGAACTTCTAAAAAAATGCAAAAGTATAATTTCAATCAGAATTGAAATGAATGGTTTTTTTATCATTACAAAATATGATCATGGATATTTTCAAAAATCATTTAATATACTTAAGAAAATTTTATGTAGAGATAAATACCATTCACACAAATACAATAAATTCAAAAGTAAAGAAATAATTTTAGTACAAAAATAACCCAGAAATATATATACATAATATATTTGTGAATAAATAAGGTCTTATCTTTTTCATACATTACGTTATATTCGAGCAACTCATAGTCAAATATGAGTTTAACTACTATAATTCTGTTTATTTCAAATATTACAGACTCTTTAGAGAAACATTATAAAATACTCTAAATATTTCTTTATTATTCTAATTGCAGGTTTAGATAAGGTGCGATGAATGACTGAAGAAAACGATAGTTAAAGCATAACATTTTCTTTTTTTCATATTTTATCAATGATAAGAATATTTAATGTTTGGCATAATATATTATTGAGAAAATACATATATGTATTGCATGTGTGCATTACACTCAATGTTTTATTGTAAATTAAACAATTAACATTACACGTAATGTTTATTGTGATTTAAGTTACATTACACGTAATATGATCCAGTTTTGCCCCCGAGGCATAACACTATGTGTAATTATCTGTTTCAGCCTTATTTTAATTCTAGAAATCTTTTAACACCAATAAAGATAAAAGACAAACTTTGAAAAGTTACTTTTCAAATCAAATACTAAATCAAGTCATAACAAAATTAAGAGGAGGTTTTTTTTCAATTCTACCTTCAGTGTTCTCTTGACCATTCTTGTCTTTTTTGTTCTTCACCAACAATCCTTTTCCAGAGCCTAAGAGCGGAGTTTTAGGTGTGGACGGATCGGATTCCTTCCTAGTGGAGTTATTTGGGGGTCTTTTCTTGGGCGGCTTTGAAGTCGGCACAATCTTAGCGTCTGGAATGTAATCTTCTTTCTGACCAGAAGCGCAACAGAAAGAAGTACTGCCCAATAGAGACATTTTGGCTTGACTTCGAGTGGCAACGACATCGTTGCTGTACTCGGAATCCGTGTCATCCACATCCGGACCTTTATCACCTTTGCCTGAATTTTTCCTACAAGTTAAATTCAGAGCCTTTAACAAAAATTTATACGCAAATTATTTTAATTTTTAATATGTTACGATTTTTTTTGTAATAGTTAACACTGTTACAATAGTTAAAGCCCTTGATTTTTTATTCGATTGGTTATAATCCTATGTATATATTGCGTAAAGTTTAATTATGCATGTTATTAATAATTAATTCTATTAATTAATGCTAACTATTTATTCAATAATTAATTTTGTATTGTTTTTGTTCCCGAAAATCGACAAAATCAAAAGAATATGTTGGGCGGCGTATTGGAGCATGATACGAAAATGGTGGACTTTCGATCCTGACCCCCTTTCAAAAATTTTGTGTGCGCTACTGTCCATTTAAATTCCTATATCTCAGAAATAATAACTTAACAAAAAAATCTTTTGATCAGAATCAAAATATATGGAAAATAAATAGCAATATATATATATATATATATATATATATATATATATATATATATATATATATATATATATATTATTGTTATTTGGGTCAAACTTGGTTTAAAGTTTTTATGTTTATGACGCAAAAAAAACATTAATTTAGAGCATTTCAGGAAAAATTGAACGTCTGTAAAATATTTTTCAGAATATATATTATTATATGTGGAATTCAAAAAATAAAACAAATTCTTACAAATTTTTTATAACATTTGTGCCAAAAAATGTATTGGATTCAAACTTACTAAACTTGACTCTCAAAAAATTAACATGTGTTTTTTAAGCAAAATAAAATTTGGCAGCAATGAATATGAACCGTAATGTAATGATTTATTTAATTACGACAAAAAATTATTAATAAAACAATCTTTTTGTCAAACCCACGCAATTTTTTACTCCTTTATAAAGTTATTTTCTGATAACTTTATAAGTTAATGTATCATTTTACAAAGAAAAACAAAACTACAGCTCTTACGTAAAATAATGAGTTAAAATATTGACCTTCATGAAACAGTTAAATTTTGTCATTTTGACATCTGCAATAAATCAATATTAATTCTGCAAATGTAGAAGGTAGATATGTGATTAACACACATAAATATATATTTGTAATTCCTTCTATATTATTCCCCAATGAACATTTCCACTTTTCAAAAAATCGAATTTTATTATATTTCGTACTTGAATAATACGTTTCCATTTTTTTTATGAGAAAAGAAAAATTGGAATGAAAAAAACCTGACATTGTATGCTACTAGGCACGAGGTCAAAGAGAAAACTAGAAGATAAATTACTACTACGGAATTCAACATAAATCACAGACGACAGTGCTTCTCAAAGAAATGCTTTTCAGTGAATGTTGCTTTTCTTTTGCCACGTCCTATTCTTCATACTTTCTATCTTTTTTTTCATTAAAAGGAACCTCTTCATAGCACTTGGAATTCTGAGATACGCACCAACTTTAAATTTATGTTCGAGTAAATTTCATCTGCCCTTAACATTTTGGGGATACAAAAAATTTTTAATATTACTTCTAGTATTTCAGGTGCATGAAAAAAAATGATAACAAAAACATCAAGGATGTACATGGATTTCTGAATCATTAAGAATAAAATCAACATTATCGTAATATTACACGAATTTTAGATAACATTGTGTAACAGCACAGTAAAATACACTGAAGTGCCAAAAAAAAAACTTCTACACCTGCCTAATATCGTGTAAGGCCCCAACGAGCACGCAGAAGTGCTGCAACACGACGTGGCATGAATTGGATTAATGTCTGAAGTAGTGCTGGAGGTAATTGCCACCATGAATCCTGCAAGGCTGTCCATAAATCAGTAGGAGTAAGAAGGGGTGGAGATATCTTCTGAAGAGTACGTTTCAAGGCATCCCAAATATATTCAATAATGTTCATGTCTGGGGATTTTGGTAGCCAGCGAAAGTGTCGAAATTCAGAAGAGTGCTTCTGGAGCAACTCTGTAGCGATTCTGGACGTGTGGGGTGTCGCATTGTCCTGCTGAAATTCCCCAAGTACATCGAAATGCACAATGGACATGAATGGGTGCAGGTGATCAGATAGGATGCTTACGTATCTGTCAAGTTTTAGGTAGGGGTACCATATCACGCCAACTTCACACACCCCATACCATCATAGAGCATCCACTTACTTGAACAGTCCCCTGTTGACATGTACAGTCCATGGATTCATGAGGTTGTCTCCATACCCGTACACGTCCATCAGCTCGATTCAATTGGAAACGAGACTCGTCACACCAGGCAACGTGTTTCCAGTCCTCAACAGTCCAATGTCGGTAATGACGGGACCAGGCGAGGTGTAAAGCTTTGTGTCGTGCAGTCAACAAAGGTACGGGAGTGGGCCTACAGCTCCGAAAGCCCATATCGATGTGCTTCGTTGAATGGTTCGCATGGTGACAATTGTTGATAGCCTAGCATTAAAATCTACAGCAATTTGTGGAAGGGTTGCACATCTGTCATGCTTAATGATTCTCGTCAGTTGTCGTTGGTCCCGTTCTTACATGATCTTTTTCGGCCGCAGCGATGTCGTAGATTTGATGTTTTACCGGATTCCCGATATTCACGGTACATTCGTGAAATGGTTGTACTTGAAAATCCAAATTTAATCGCAACCACGGAGATGCTATGTCCCGTGTCTCGAGCGCCGACTGTAACACCACGTTTAAACTCGCTTAAATCTTGATAACCTGCCATTGTAGTAGTAGTAACCTATCTAACAACTGTACCACACATTCGTTGTCTTATATAGGGTTTGCCGACCATAGCGCCGTACTCTGATTGATTCCATATCTCTTTATTTGCATACACCAGTTTTTTTTTTTTTTTGCTCTTCAGTGTACATAATTTAACTTTTAAAACATTGGAAGACATAAATAGCCACAATACTTTAAAATATCTGACTACATTCGTGGTGCCCTGGTAGCCTAGAAGTTATAGTTAAAAATTCGTAGCCGACGTGTCATGAGTTCTAATCCTTGTACGACCGAACAGTAGTTAGATTGATGCATGTTAAATCTGCCGAAGCTATAAGTCTCCTTTGGGCGTGATGGGAAAATTGAAGAGGGGGTTCCAGCTCAGGTGTCATCCTCGTCTTTTGACCGACGAGGTCAAGATTACGAGATCCATCGTAATAGCCCTCGTGTTGCTTTAACTCGCGACATTAACAGTGGAAGGTGAGAGAAGCTCAGTGAAAGAGACCAACGAGTATTGAAGTGGATTGAAATGTATAAAAAGGAAACAGTAGCGAAAGTGACTGTAGAGCTCGATCAGCATCTGGATTCTCCAGTGTCAATGATAATAGTTGGAAAGCATCTTCAGAAACATAAGATGTACGGGAGAGCAGCAATTCCCAAGCCACTTGTCACAGATGTTTATGTCAAACGTCTTCTGTAGTGGTGTTACACTCACAAAACCTGGCCGACTAATTAGTGGAAGAAAGTAATATTGTCTGACGAATCGTCTCTCTCTTTCCCACTTTTCCCTACAACAGAACGGATGCACGTTTGGAAGGCACACTGCACAAGCGTACGATCGTGATTGTCTCCTTCCAACTGTCAAGCAGGAGGTGGATCAGTCATGATAAAGGCAACCATAGTCGTGATTTTCTGTTGGACCAATTGTAACGCTGAAAGGAAAGATTGCAGGAGAGAAATATAGAAAAGTTTTAGCTGACCATCTCCATCCTACGATGCAATTTTTTTCCCTGCAGGAGATGGAATTTTCCAGGTATGATGAACACGAGGAGGAAGTTAAAAATCTACCTTGGCCAGCACAGTCACAAGATCTCAATATAATTGAACCGTTATGGTCTATTTTAGAGCGTTCAATGCGAAATCAATATACTCCACCAGCACCTCACCCAGAACTTTCACAATATTTCCATAAAAAATGGCACTAAAACATTCCTCTAAACACTGTTCAGACCTTGCATGAATCGATTCCTAAGTGAATCCAAGCTGTATTACATGCCACAGGGATTCTTTATAAATCTAAGGTGTTTCCATTCTTTTCATAACCACCTGTTTTACAATTTACTGAGAAAGAGAATATAATAAAGTAATTGACATATAAAAGAAAAAGGATATAAAAGAAGTCACCAATACGCAATCTCACAATGTAAACACAGAAAAATTCATATTCTTTGTTTACCTGTCTTAGAGAGAAGATTGATTTGTTTCACCTAACTTAAAAATGATATGTTTTCGATTCAATTATTGTCATTCAAATCAAAAAATTTCAAAATCTCAATTATTTACACACAAACAAACATGTATGAAACAAACACTGAAATACGTATATATATTGGGCGCAGGCGATTTTATTCTAACAGAATATGAAATACAGGATATTTTCACGGTTTTGTCCTTTTGATATATACATATATTTGAGGTACTTGTGTGAAAACAACCTTATAATGAGACCTAAAAAGTTCGTGAATACACCCCGCATACACTAAGAATAAAGACAAAGCTGTGTAAAAGATGAATCATATATACATCTCACTAGCAGTTTATTGCAAAAGGAAAATAATATACAATCGAAAAGTTCACGAGATGAATACGGAAAACCTTCGAAATCCCGGTTATAAAAGAGCATTTATTCAAACCGTTCTCAGTTTTAAACCACATTTCGTAAGCAATTTCTAACAGTGAGTTCGTACCACACCGTGAAAAAAATGTATGCATCACCACATACCACCAGCCAAGCAAGTCAGAGCACAAGCAAAGAAATTTCTAAAAATATTCCTAACAACCACCATTATCCAACACGAAACCCATATATACAAAATCCTGAACAAATTTACATAACAATAAACAACAAAAATAAAAGCGCATTTAAATAATCACTATGGAAAAATAGGGGAGGGAAAAGCAAATGCATGTTAGTGATGAATCCCGCTTAGTTAAAGACACGAAAACAGAATAAAAACGTCAAACCGTAGCGCATCCTGCTTTTAACGGTAATGCTTGTCATATTCGCTTTCATTCAGTGGCAGACTGATGACGAAGAGTTAAGTTGTAGAACTGCCTTCGCCCATCATTTTCTTTCCTTCCTCTTTATCCCTCTTCTGAATGCAAAATCCGAAGGCAAAATATTCGAAATCCTCGAATCTTATGAATTATTAATTTCAACAGCAAGAAAAGGAATTTTTCAAGGACGAAGGTGGCCCTTAGGAATCTTTTTTTTTTCTCATATTAAGGGGGCGATGGCAGCTATAAAAAGTTTTTTTTCCGATGTCGTTCGCTACTTATAATAAAATTCAGTAAAAGATAATGACGAACATGTGTGTGTGTCCCATTTTATAAAATATTATCATAGAACTACGAATTGCAGATATATACTTCCGCACACACGTCACAACAGGTGTGAATTTTGCAGAAAAGTTGACCAAAGAACAGTAACTTTATGGAAAAGATTTCAAAATAATACTTTTTACTCTTCCATTTACTGAAAGTAATATGCAGACACACATTTAGTTGTTAAACATATAAATCACATAAAATCCCATTACGAACAGAATCAGTGGCGTAACGGAGAACTTTTGGGCACCCCTGCAAAGTCAGGTTTGGGGGCCCCCATGCTGAATTTTACAAATAGGCACTTGCGTCAGTCAGGCTTTGGGCCCCTTTAGAACCCTGGGCCCATCTTTGTTTAAATTTCAAAAATAAACTTTTAAAAGTTGCATTTATTTTTATTTGTTGTAATTTAATGGTATAATATATATATAAATATATGTATATATACATACATATAAATAATATATACATATATATATATACATATATATATATATATTATTATATATATATATTAGATAGTCATTTTAATTTCATAAATAATCCCCCAGACGGAAATATGATAATTAATAGTGCGCGTACTCGTATATGCATGTTCGAAACTGTAAAAAAACTCTACTTTTAAACTTTACTCTACTTCTACCCTTCCCCACTTATGCTTCTTCATAATACAAAATAATTGTGATGTTCTTGTCCAACTCTAACAAAATATCTCTATATTTACTAGAAATTGCATAGTTAATATAAGACTTTTAATAATTATAAATTTTGAAACATAAAAATTTGCTTAAAAATTTAAAAAATATTCCCCATGTTTTGTGACTGCAGAAGAAATCCAAATCAAATAACTTTGCTGAAAAGTTCTGCATAATTGTATTTTTTCACAATGTTTTACTCTGTTAAATCCGAATAAATATTTAACCAGTTGGGTAGCAAGTCCCTCAGTTCGATTATTTTTGTACTAATTTAAAATAACAGCTTGAAAATAACAACGAAATAAAATTCATTTTTTAATTACATTAGCGTTAAGTAATTTTTTACACACATTAATTTTATACAAATTATTTTTATACACGTAGACTTTTTGTAGTGGACCTTCCTTATAATTTTGTCGCAAAACAACAACGAAAATTCATTTTTTTACGAGAAAGTTTTCAAAACAAGATTACAATTATATGACAGAAAGAGAAGTCATTCATTGAGTCTATACAATCATATTCAAAATAATTGCTTAATCAATTGAAATAAAAAGAAATGTAAAAAATTAATTCGAATTCTCTCTACAAGCTAGTTTATCAAAGAAAATTGAAATAAAAACCTTAAAATTGCAAATAAATAACTTACAATGACTTATATGAATAAAAAGCATGAAATGATCAATTTTTCGAAGTAATAATAAAATGAAAAACAGACTTGATCTAAAGGAACTACTCCATATAAACACTTTGGAATCATTTGTAATTTCATTAAAAGGGAAAGAACATAATAAATAACTTTCAAAAAATAAATATAAGCTTTAAAAAAATTAATCTTATTCTAAACTTAAGAAAATAACAAAATCAATAAAACTGTGTGTATGTTCAAGCAGATTTGTGAAAGGATGCAACATAATAAATGTCACACACACACACACAATCAACAGAATATTATATTAATTTTCAGCATGAGATTTTTTTGGAATTTTTTTAACAGTGAGGAGTACGAAATAGCACCTGTGTCCGAAAAAAGTTTTAGGACCTTAACTACTGTTACTTACTATGCAACACTGCAGAGTATATTTATATAAGCTTCCGAAATAATTTCTAAAAAAAAACTTTTAAAAAAATTATAAAGACAAAAGAAAATAGCGGCTGGAAATATACAGTTAAGATAATTTACTAAATACAGTATGAAATTCTTAAACTAATGAAACCTTTGAGAGAATGTTCGTCCATTAAGTCATTATAAGGCGGAAAAATTTTTGGTAATGTATTAAATCTGTCTGCTTCAAGTTTATTTTTTAATGTTTAAAAAATATTTTGACTTTCCTTCTTCGTCTAGGTAAAAAAAATGATAACAATTTAAAACAACTTCACTTAAGACTTCGTACAATATATTTCACTAAACGTCATTACTTACAAATCATGACAATAAAAGACATAATGATCATAATCGGTGAAAGCACAGCAAACTATAGGGACCTTCTCAAATACCTATAACAGAATATTACGTTTCGAGTTAGAACCCTTCATTATAGGTTATCAGATGGGACCTTGTTGATGATATACAAATCATAGCCCGCATTATGTTTCCATTATCAATAAGTACATTGAGGTAGCTTGTGCCATTCTATCTCCTGAACCAAAGAAGCATGGCAATGAAAGAATCATTCAGTACATGGTGGACAAAAGGGATGTGAAGCTTACGGTCCGGAACAGTGATTATTACCTACACATCGACCGGAGGGTATGACGTCATCACGATTAGACCAAAAGAAGGGAAAGATGGGCATTCACAGCGCTTTGCGATTACTATCGTCCGAAGCGCCGATAATGGTCTGCAACTAATTTATTTGCCTCTCCGATCAGAACATGCAACAGAGTTGATAACATGAAGGAAGTAGAGAGGGAGGAGAGAGAATGTTAAAGCACAGAGTAAAAAATATATTAAAAAATAAAAAAGAGGATTCTCTCTCTTATCTAGATGTTCTCCTAATCACGAGATCGGGAGGCTCGCTTTGAATCGCCAAGAGATTCGGAAATTCGCCAAATACACAGTAGTCAACATTCACTTTTGCTTGCTTATTCTAGAGCAAAGAGTTCTAACTTCTTTATTATTATTATTATTATTATTATTTTGCTTGAACATTCATTGACCTCAAACTTTAAATATGATGACAATTACATTTTATGTTAAATTTCGAAATGAATTATTTTTTGTAGGATACTAAAAGTTACACAATTTGCAGATGAAATGTTTATTTGAACGCTATTAAAAATATCATAATAATAATTTCAATACATTTTTTTCAGAGTGTAAGCTATTTTTCAAATTTTTTAACTGAAGAAACACAAATATATATTTTTATTAATAGAAAAAGTTTAAAAAATAAATATACTTTTTCACACATATGCAAATTTATTCTCTGGACAAAAATTTAGGTAAGCCTTATTGATAAGATCCAATTCCCGGTCCATGGATCAAATACTACTGGTGGGCATAAGAGAAACATTAAACTATTTGCATTTTATTTACTGCGGCATATTTTTCTTGGGTTTGGGCTACTTTTTATGAAAATCACTTTATATTCCATGAGGTTCAAACAATTGAGTCAGACGAAGATCACTTTTTTCAGTATGTAAAGTCTAATATAACTTTTTCGTTAACAATTTATCTAAATTGGTCCGTACTTAAATAACGCGACGTCTTTCTCCAAGAAATTTCGGCAGACAGAAACTTTTCTCTCATCAACTAAAGAAGGTTCCACAAAATAAAGATATCTTTTAACCGTAAATTGCTGGACATTTCCCTGGAACATTAGCTCGTTGTTTTAATTTTCATTATTAAATTAATTTTTTACATAATATTTAATTATAGACTTATTACTTTATATAATCAGACCTCTAATACCTCTGGTGGCACATCAATAACTACTCTTGTTGATTTTAAAAACATTTATTACAACGCGACACAAAGATTTAAAAACACGAAAAACAAGAATAATTTTAAAATTAGGGCACCCCCAATGCTTTAATTACAGATTATAACTGTACAAAACGGTAGCTCACCTGCCACTAAGCTCTCACACAAAAACAAAACCATGTTATGGAGCTGCTCAACGCTTTTCAACAGTCCCCACCTGTGAACTTTTAAGTTCACACAAAACACAAATAATACAACAAATTAAACATTAAAAAATCATTGCAATTAACTAAGCAGTATTAAATAACAATTAATAATCAATATTTTTAAATACATAAACAACTTACATATTTATTTATTCATTATAAAATACGAATAATTCAACAAAAATTTAAAAGAAAATTATAAGCATTTATTTAAAATTCACATTTACAAAAGTGCAGAAAATCAATACGTGACAAAACGATAAATATATATGGATAATAATGCAATTTGTTAACCCCCAAACACAATTTTGCCTTTTTTTTAACACCTCTAAACTTTTATGAACTTTAATTGATATAAGGTATTCTAGAGAATGATTTCGGTGTCAATCACATTAATACTTGCAGTTTACCTATTTGAAGGAAAAAATGTCAAATAACAATAACAAATCACATTAGTAATAATACGTTAAAAATGCAACGATATACCAATCTTTTAAACTTATGCAATTGTTAACTTAAATACTTAAAGAGAGTTTTAATCAAAAGCTGTACCCTAAAACAATACTCTTAGACATTTTGTGGTAAAAATATACAGAGATTGAAAATGATGACCACTTTACCGGCATAAGTGAGAAGATGAATTGAAAATATTCAAACCTTACATCTCAGTATTCATCAGGAGAGGCAAGTTATAAATTGCATTAATTTTTCTATCTAGAAAATTAAAAAATGTCCCTAAATTAAAAAAAAATGTTTAAATGCGCTAACAGAAACTACAGTTGGACCTCATTTTACTAACTTATAAATCCAAAAAGAAAGTTCTCCTTTATCTCCTCCGAGTTATTGTTTCAAGTTACTTTCATGTCTATTCATGAATTTGACTTTAAATGACGATATGTTAGCATAAACAGACAACAGGGAATTAATTATTCGACAAATAAAGTTTTGTGCGATTTTTGAAGAAAATTGATTCGGGAAAATACGTTACATTTTTTCTGTCATCATAAAAGCATAACACGTTAAAAGAAAATGAGAAAAGATATGAGGAATAAAAACATCACTATGCAAGTGAATATTTCTGTTTTTATCTTATTACGATAACAGACATATTTTATGACGGTTGAAAACTTTTGCTTAGGCATATTTCAAGAACGTTATGTAACGTTTAGATTTAACTAATTAGTGAACGGATTTTAAAGCCATACATTGTTCCAAATTTAGATTTAAAAAAAACACTTTTAAAACAGGTAAAATATTTTCGCATCCTTCTTATTAACAATGTTGTAAAATAACTGGGAGCAATAGAACAGTGTTTCTTAAACTGGGGGCCGGGTAACTTGCAGTTGGGGTCGTAAAAAATTTAAGTATTTTTGATATATCTTTTTGCATAAAATAACTTGCTCTCCATTGAAAATAATAATAATATAATTGCTTATTTAAATTCTAATTGCAAAAGCCAATAAATATTTAGTTGTTTATTTAGATTCTTATTGGAGTATCGATCAAATCGAAAAAATATTGAGGAAGTACTTTTGTCCAACGGTGTCAACTAATGTTCAGAAATTAATTAACAAATAAAAATAATCAAGTATATCCTTCCCATGGATACTAAAATCGTGTACATACCGTTGTTAATAAAGGGTGATGATCTCAGGTATGTATTCAAAATGAGTACACTTAATAAATAGATAATAGTTCATGTATAATTTACCGTGTAATTGCATCACATGTTTTTTTTTTGTTATTATTTATTCAAATTTCTACATCATTATATTCAAAGTAAAAACTTTGTTTAATAAACTTTGTAAAAAATGTTTAATTCTGTAAAACAACTTATCACAAAAGAGAAAAACAAACACATAAGCCCAAGAGCGTGTAAACTTCGCGCAAAGCTTGTGGAGTAGAACAAAATTTTTGTACAGAAAATAGGGTCGCCACCCCGAAAAGTTCACAAACCCCTGCAAAAAGAAATTCTGAAAGCTATTAATATACCATCACTATAATATACATTTAATTAATTTTTAATTTATTTTAAGCGATTGAAAAATTACCTAACCACAACTATTTCAAATAAATGCCTTTTCTTTCACAATCAACATTTCATTTATTGTAAGTATTTATTGAATGTGAATAAATACACTATGGTTACTTTTTAAATGCGAGTAACTTGAGGTGATAAGCTGCCAGATGTAGCAACCTCCAATCTCTTCATATTTTATTCCATATAGAAGAGAGTTTATCCTTCCTCACTCTGAAATGGAAGCAATGACTCATACGGGACCTCCCGAAAAGTCCTTGGCGTGCCCATTTTTGGACTCGGGACTCGTCAGCTCTCAACTCTATCTGTAGAGCAACTCTTTTTTCCCCCTTCTCTCCATTCAGCATTTTTATTCATCTTTTTTCCCATCATGTTTTTCAACACGAAGAATGCTTTCAGTTATGATTTGTTTACTTTTTATCAAGTGCATCGTATCGACACGTGTTCGTGCCTGCACGAAGGTAATTTTTTTTTTAATTCACTATCATATTATGACGCCACGGGCTTTACGCCTTCTCTACCTGATCACACCTGGCAAATGTTTGATTTCGTTTAATAGAAAATATGCAAGATCACAAAAGATTGGGGAAATATATTCGCTTTTTTATCTATCCTCTTTCAGAAATTCCTTTTTCAGATACTGTGATGGATTACCTATATCCAAAAGCGTGGGTATACATATAAAATCAAAAGAATTTAGAAGTTTCGTAAGAAAATGTGAAAAGTTATCTTCCTTCTACAAAGAAAACTTTCAAAAATCAATTCCCAGAAATATTTTCGAATTTATTCAGACCTTATTTCCTTTTGCCCTTAAGGTATCTTTGCACCGTTTCTTTTTGAAAGCGTAACAAATGAAATATCAAAAACTCAGTTGTGAGGGAGGAATCTTTTTTGATATACTTAGGCATTCAGCTATGTAAAGAAAGAATAAATATACATAGGTAAACATTCTTTTTTTAGTCCATTCGTGAATAATCGACTTCTTTAAACTTCAAGAGACGCAATATTTCAGAATTTAATGAGCTATGATATCTAATAAAATATATGCAGTTGCTTTACGCGCGCGCGTGAGTTTTTCTTTATTTAAAAAAAAAAACATCTTTTTTCTTTTTCAAAAAGAGATAATATATGAGTAATTCCAAAAAATAAAGCTGTATTATTATTGTTATACCTCCTATGTGTAAAAAAAAGATACTCAATGATTTAAATTTGGTAAATTGTTCCAAGATTTTTTTTAATTGTACAGTTAATTTGCTTAAGTTTTCATTCAAAAATTAAATTTTAACTTATCATTAATATTTATGATAAAATATTATATGATTAATTATTAAAATATTAAATTATGTTATATGATTCAACTGTATAGTGAAATATAATAAACAGTTCTTTTTTTAATAACTCTCAACATTTGCATCTTATGTTTTTGTTAGTATTCATTCTTCGATCTGTTGAAATCAGACAAATCCAAAATAATGTTGATTCTAAAATTCAACAAAAGAATAAGATGAGTGTAAAGATGTTATCTATGTGTGTGTGTGTGAAAAGTTCTGCTATTTTCATATTTAAAAGGAATGCTTTAAAACTGTTATTTTATTAAATTTCTTCATAAAAATAAAGAAATATCTATTTTAATGGCATTATAAATTCATATTTACAAATTTTATAACGTAAAATAACTATATAGTTCTAACAATGATCAAAATACTCGACCATATTAAGTTCAGAAATTAAATACAATAAATTATCACACGAGAAATTCTCATTCACGATGCTGTCATTATCTTTAAAGGAAACAATTATTTAATGTGATACTAAAATACAGAATATAAAGACACTGTTGTTTCAGTAAGTTACTTTTTTAAAAAAAAATCAAGATCTCTTAAGATTTCGCTAATGTATATATAAACAAAATCAAAATCGATCAAATCCAATTAACTTTCAGATGCTAAACTTCGGTGTGAATAACCAAAAGGATAATAGTTTATATGAGAAAAGAAGCAAAAAGGCAGCATGGAAATCCTAGACACTATAACAAAAATTCATTAATGATAAAGCTCATTCCGTTTAAATCGGAAAGTGTGTAAGCACTAGCTCAATCATATTGGAAAATATTAATCATTTAACTGATTAGGAATATAAATTTTTAATTATTATGTATGGCAGAAGCCTTAATATCTTACAACAGGTATGTGTCTGTTTTCCTTGCTTTTTGCTCCCTCAAGCAAATGCGACCCCCACACGGAAATATAGATTTTAAAAACTTATATTTATAAATGGAATTTTATCATCCGATTTGGTGCGCGGAAGGAATATTGATTGAAATGTATCACATCTGACTATAAATCATTTGATGTTTAAAGAATATGAGATAATACAAAAGCTAAGTTTTTATGAAAAAAATATTAATGATTAATTTGAAAATAGTTTTAAATGATACAATATTAATATTATGGAGCAGTAATAAAATACAAATGTTCTCACATACGGTTAGGTTCGAATGCGTGTGTCAAACTATGTATAGGCCATAATTTTAAAATAAAACAATTTTAAAATGTAGAATATATATGGAAAGCTTGAATAGTTTCAGATTTTTTTAAATAACAAAATATTCGACTATATAACTTGATGAATTCTGAATAACATGGCAACAACTATTCTACCTATTTACAGGTAGATTGATTACATTCAATGTTTGGATAAACCCAACATGACTTATCGAGGGTGGAACGTTCAGTGGAAATTCCCATATAGATCACTTATATTGATCATCAGCATAATGTACAATATGACCTGCGAAATTCTATTTTGCTTCACAGAAGGGTTTTTTTATTACATACAATAAAAGAATAATCTTTAAAAGTAAACTAATTTAAGGTAAACTAAGGTAAATTATGAATATCCTTTATTTAGTATACGAAAATAATTTCAAACACAAGCTATTAGTAACAATTTAAAAAAAACGTATTTGGACAATTATTTTGATGACCTATTTTTTATCATTCGTTAATTTCTACCACTTATATTCAGTCGTTTTCATATAATTTTTTTCAAAAAGTTCAATATATAACTCTGCTTTTTCCCTTCAAAATATATTAACTACAATCAAATAAAAAATAAATGAGAGATAGGACAAAAGTATGCAAAACACACGCTAATATTTATCAAATATGTTTGTCATAAATACGCATCCCCGTTTGATTTATTTATTTAATGGTTCCACTAAAAGTAAAATGTGCGTTCTTGACGATGAATCTTTCAATTCTTAATCATGATCAAATAATAAGGTTGACATCCGAGCTTATGTCCACAGAACTTTAATTATAACTTAAGAATTTTGAATATCAGTAAGTTACAAACGTATCAGCTACTCTAGACAATCTCTGAAAATACCGAGATTTTAGCCCACTTGTAACGAGTCTGCGTTTTTTCCATTAATCCTCTTGGGTAGAATTAATCTATTTTACTTTGAGTTCAACTGAAAACCTTTCTCGGTGAAGAAGACGAGATTTATGCAAATGAGAACTTCTATTTAAGCGTTTGCATTAGAGTAGACGATGGGTTATAATTGAAAGCGGAGTTTGAAGCGTTAAGAAGATTATGACCGAGAGAAGGTTGTATAGTTATAAGTACGTCATCTAAAAAGAGAATACAAGTAAGGCAGCCAAGAACGTTCCAGTTATAAGAAAAGTGCGTTTATTTATATGATAGTTAAATTAATATTAAGTGATTGCTCTTCCGGGTTTTTAATGTTTCAGTGCATTCTCACCTTTTAATTGTGTAGTGTGATTAAGTGAAAGTAATAATAAAATTGTGTTGAAATCACTATATGGCTGATCATTGCTTGAACCCCAAAACACCAACGTCCTCTGGAACGTTACACACTATATTTTACCATCCAATCATGCATGTATGTCCCTGATCGAATGAATGCGATGATAAATACGTTGTTTTACAAAATAAAGAATAACTTGACAATAATTCTACATAAATATTTTAGCAGGATAACAAAAAAACACACTAATTAGAAAAAATACTAAGATATAAATACTATTCTAGAGCACATAGGTGTGTAATTTTTTTCCTGCGCCCACAGACAAAATGGTTTTAAAATTTATTCTACATGGGAAAATGTACAACTTTCTCTCTGTCTTATATACAGTATAATACTATTATGGTTTTTAAGAAGTATTAATTTAGCATGGAATGCTTTATACAATTTGAACATTAACAGCATAAAAAGCACAATAGAATGTAATTTCTTTTTGAACAAAAGTCGAATAATAATTCTTATTAAATCTGAGACCAAATTTTTTCCAAAAGTATTGTTAACTAATTCATTTGAATGTGGGTTTCAAACTCTACCTGAAAAATTTTAAATAAACAACAATATAGAACTTTTTTTCTGTACAATTGTAAATATACAACAATTGTATACTCGCACAAACTAGTTTTCTTCTTTAAGAATTGATTTTTCCAACGAAAACCGGAAGTCATGGGAATCGACGTCGACCAACAGAGGTCAACGGAATATTCCGACATTGAAAATATTCATTCTTTTTCCCTGAAAGGAAATGTAAATATTTTGGACTTAAATATTCCGGAAGCGACTGACATGGACTGACTTCAACAATCAAGATGTATAAAATAAAAATAAAAAAAAATACACACCCAACAAAAACTTTGAAATATTACAGAGAAAGTGATGGTAAAAAAGAAATAAAGAAAAAATTCCATCCAGACATCAATGACTTGTACAATCTCACATCGCTTTCCGGTTAATTCAGTGAAAGAACGGTTTTGTTCGAGAGGTTTCCCCGGAACATTGAAAAAAAATGAGATGGCATTCGATTTCGATCCTTATCGAAACCAGACGAAAATGAAGCGGAGTGAAAGGGTTAAAAAAAAGGTCACTGTCCCTTTAATAGAGACATGGTTTCGAAGAGTAATTTTCAGGAATTCGGCGGAAATGAAGAAAAAAAAGTTTTGGATCGTAAATGTTAAGTGATTTGTAATGTGGTGTGATGACATGGAATCATAGTTGTTCATTTCCGAGATTTAGTGAGATGCTGTTAATGTGTGTAGTTAGATGTTTCGTATTGGTGACAATGTGATACACACACACACACACAATTCGGTAATACCGGATTTAAAAATCATTATCTACCTCAATTATATGTATGTTTGTATTACATTAAAAATTGGAAATGATAAAAGAAAAAAAAGACATTTAGTGCCAAAATACATCTAATAATAAAATGATTGATTGAAATGCGCTGATAAATAATCGTCCTAGAGAAGTCATCATATAGGGAGGGTTAACATTTCTGATAATTTTGCTTTTATGTTTGAATGCATTTTGTTGTCAGTTTTTATTTTAAAACAATCATCCGCAAATCATTAAAAAATTAAAATTTCGTACTATTATTGATTTTTATTCATTTCTGTAACTGGGTTTGTTGTTATATAAAAAGAGACTATTGTATGTGCAATTAATTGCGCTACCTTGAAAGTATACGTGCTTCTTTAATGTTAAGTTCAGGAATGTAATATTAAATTTTTGTTTCGATTGTATATTGTGTTTAGTATTAAAAATTCATGTGATTCAAATAAATTTTCTATTAAAAGAAATCTGTAACATTAAAATCCTCAAAACATCATTACAAAGCGTAATTTAATGAAAATTTCAACAAATACTTCTTTTAAAGTATAAATACAGCTCTATATAAAAAACAAACAAACAAAAACATGTTAAAACTTCTAATACCAGTTTTTTTGGGAACTTTATAATTTTTTTTTACTAAAGGTGGTATAATGAACAGTTCAAAATTTTAGTCAATCACAATTACTTTTAAAGATCAGAAAACAATAATAAACAAAATCAATACGTTTGGGTGTCTAGTGGAAAATAATTCCTTATGAATTCAAATAAATGACTTAAAAACGTTTTTTTTTAAATATTAATTGGTTTTAACCGAGCACAAACTTTTAGACATCTTTGTCTTTTTCAGCGCAAAGCGAAGAACCAGTGCTGTTTTTTCTCATTGAAATTAATGAACAAAAAAAAGTCTACATTCATATTTTTCCAATTTTAATTTCGCGTACCAGTAAAAAGAAACTACTAGAGATCTTCCGGCAAAAATTGGGCCATAAATATAGAGAGAGAAAAAGAGAATAGGAAAAAAAAGCCCACTCGTTTAATCCTTGCACTTTAATAAAATTCTGCTTTGGGGGAAGAGGCCATCAAAAAAGACGAAACCCTTTGTCCAGAGAGAGAGAAATGTTATATATAGGAAATCGTTGCCTAGGAAACAATAAGGGTTATAAAATTCCGATTCCAGGAGTACCAGAGTTCCGGAAATTCTTCGTATCCCGGAGAAAAAGGACCGAAATCCGAAATCGTTTCTCCTAAAGTTGTTTCCGATGTCACCATATTCTTCCGCTGCACAGGAAATAACGGTTTTATCCGACATTAATGCAATGGTGCTGTTGTTACATCGGGGGATTTGGTTCCACATTTTGTAAACGGAAAACATGAGGGATTCTCTCGGCCGGAGTAATCTTAAAGGATTTGGCCGATGAAATTGTAAATAAAATTGATTAAAACTTTGAAATGAGATTGTGGGTGAGGAGGCAAATTGGAGCTGAAGGTAAATATTTTCTCTAATGGTTCTTTCAATTCAAACAGCGTAATGAAGAAGCAAACTCAGTAATTCTTCAAAGGAAGAATATAAATAACAGATTTTGAATTGGAAAATACCTTTATATATATTTGTGTATGTGTGTGAATGATTTATAATCTGCCTTTTAAATAATTTTCTACAGATTCTGCTAAATTTCAAAATGAAAACTAGCTTTTCTTCCTTTGCACGTCATACACAGATTTAGAAAAATGGACATAATTGTCCATATGAATTGGAAACCGCCTCCCCGCCCCCTTTACAGTTAAATGAGCATGATAAAAACTTTTGCAAAAATGAAAAAAAGAAGGAATGATATATTTTAACATAAATTTTAAAATAAAGGTATCTTTTTAATACAGGTAAAAAAACTCAAAAATTAAATATTTGTGTGAAATTTTTAAAATGGTATCTGGTCAACATATGAATTCTAATTTTTATATTTCTTAACAGTTAAAATTATTAAAACCGGATAAAATTCTTGACACAATATTATTCAAGACAACTCTTAATTCAATCTCACAAAATCAAAACAAAAATCCATATCTTTTTATAAATTCTGCATCATTATTTGCTTAATGAAAATACCACTAAAATTTTTTACAGAATTTTTCTTTCCAAAAATAATAGAAAAATCTGTTTTAAATTTTACTGTTCTACATTCCTCAATTTCTTGTAAAAATACAATGCCATTCAATTTAAATATCAGAATTTAATTAAGATAAGTGAAAAAATACATATTATTAACAATACATGCGTATATAATTATAATGCATAATCACCAACAATATAAGCATATGTATAGAATGCATATTACAAACAATTATTAATAAATTGATGGAATTTTACTTCTTTCTCGAAAAACCAACTATTAACTATTATGTAGCCCATTGCATGACTGAATTATTAATAAATATTTACATGAAAGCTACTTAAAGACAAAAATATATTTCAGTTATTTCCTTCACAAAGTAAAATATCAAGAAACTTATTCCTTTCAAGAAAACCATTTTTAATTTTTAATTATATTTATCAATAATCTAATAGGATTCTTTCATTTATACAAAGACATTGGGAAAAAATTACCATATGAAACATAAATAAACATTACGTTCATAACTTAATAAATATTTAATTGTTTTAAGCATATACTGAATGAGAAACGCACAGCAGAAATTAATTACTACTAACATCAATCGAAATTTCAATAATCCACATTGCTAGCTCAGCTAGAAAATTCCACAGTAATTGTCTCTATGTCAATGAATGAGTGCACCATGCCGCATTCAACCAATGTTACCACAAAGGATTTATGTTATCATCCTTTCCATCATAATCCGAATTCCTATTCGGATATGTATAACAACGCGTTGCGTATATGATTCCTACCGCCGGTCTTCCAAGACGCTAATTACTATTGCATTCTGCACGAGTCCCAATACAGGGGTAGTAGTTGGGCATTAGAAAATATATTTGCAGTCATTTTGGGAGGGTCAGTTCTCCCTTAGCAACAATTCTGCAAAAGAATCTGTTGCCGGGAAGGGATAAAATAGTACCCTGTGTCAGTGGAGAAATTTAATAAATAGTGCCAGAGGTTGGTAATTGATTGGGTTTCACAAGTGGGATTAACTACTGTATTTACCTACTTGCTCTTAATTTTTTTCCTGCCCAGTAATTAAAATATTCCTGGAAAGATAGTACAATGAGAAGTAAATACGATATTGTTTTAAATAACAGTTACATGCAGAACGAAATTCGAGCCTTTGTGTCTAAGAATGTCAATAGATGTATTTTACAAGAATTACATAAAAATAACTGTCTTTAGTCAAGTTTATGCAATTGTATGATCGATAATGTTTAGAAGAGTGCAAACATAATTATATTCTTAAATTCTTCTAATTTTTCTTTTCGTCAATTTTATCATTTGAATACTCTAGATGCACATCCCAGTTGTAATTCAACAATATTAACGATGGCGTTTTAATACTGAATATAAATCTAGTATTATATGTATAGTATATAGGTAACCATTTATAAAAGGAACCTTCAAATAAGTCAAATTGTCGTATAAGCATTGATTGCAGCCTAAAACGATACAATGAAACTTTAAAGTTTCCAACATGATTTTTTAATTTAACCCAATTTCTAAGAATATATAAATGTACTCTGCAATACATATTTTTTTTTCAAACTTGCGAAAATAAATTTTCGAATTTAAAGGAACTTGTAGGTACATTATGTTTGCGGAAATTTTGAAAAGGAAATAGATTACGCTTCACACTTCTTTATGACGGAGACAATTTTCTTTACAAAAATAATGTTTGTGGGGAAGTTGTTTTAATCCAAATTAGAGAATTCAGAAGATAATGTTGGGATATGTTGAATAAAATGATTTCAGAATGGTGTTTCAAAATGTTCTTTAGAGATATCTCAGCTGGTAAAAAGCAAGAAAGTTTAAAAATTGAAACAATAAAAATGTAACTTAATATTTTTAAGCTGTTAATATTATTATTTAATTCTAAAAATCAAATTTCCTTGAATTCTTAAAATAAGAAAAAGAAATTTATATTTATTTTATAAAGGCTTCTTTATATATTTATAAATTTCCATACATTAACATTGATTATTAATATACTGTTGCATTTACTTAAAAACTTTAAACTTTTTTAATTTAAATTTTAGAAAATTACTGTTACTTTTTTATATTTTACAGTACAAATTATTATTTATAGAGCACCAATTAATACCCAATTTTTTAAAAACAAAATCTAAGGTGACAAATCCTTTTAAATGTTTAATTCTCCTATGTTAAAAATATCCTCCAGTTAAAAAAAGATTATTCGGCAACATTACAGATATTAATTATTTTATTACCATAATTTTTATAAATGATGTTGTTAGAGTAAAAAAAAAATTATGATTTCACATACTAAGACTCGAGAAACAATTTTTTAAATTCAAGAGTTTCCGAATTAAATTTTTAAGAAAAATGGAGAAAATTATTTACTGGTATATAATTATAGATAGAAACTGAAGAAAGTACTAAAAAAAGAAAATAAAAGTATTTTTATGACCTTTAAAAAACGTTCTGATTTGCCGAATGGGGCTATGGACTAAATTCATGTGACGTCATATTCACATAATTGAGCCACGTGTTTTCGGCCAATCAGTTCATAAATTAATGCGACGTCATAATTATATCATAAATATAATCACGCGGTTCCAGAAAAATTAGTTCACGTGCTTCACTGTTGCCAACTTTTGCTTTTTGCAAAAACTTTCTCTCAGAATGTACATATTTGTCCCCGATATAATAATGTGCACATAGTTAAACAAAATGCACTTAATTTAAAAATATTCGCATAATTTTGAAAACTGTTTGAAGAATTTTAACACGTGAACTCTTTACTCGATCATCAAATTTCAAATATTATCTTAACTTAAGAAGTTGAACAACTAGTATGTCAATTTTTAATCAATGGGAAACACGTGATTGGCGTTATCATGTGACTATCATGAATTTAGTCCATTGCAGACCTAGTACATTCTCCGAGAGCTCTTAGTGCGCCACCATAGAGCATTAGTGAGCACCCATCGCCGCAATTTTGACGCCCAGCTTCCTCCCCAGAGGGAGGCTCTGAGCTCTGATTGTCCTAATTGACAAAACTAATGTTCCTAAATATCGAAGCGAATTAGTGTGAATCAATCAACAAGAATCAATTCAACAGTCCACGATACTCATAGACGACACAACTGATTATTGTATTGTTTAATGAGACACGAATTTGTTGTGATGCGGCTTACATTCAACAAATCAACACACACACTAACAAAATTTACATTTTAGATACTGATTTGTGCACAGCAGCCCCCTCGCGTGGCCATTATTACGGCACACTGATTATGCGAAATTGTGCCAGGAGTTTTAATTTTGACGAAAGCATCCAAGCCGAACAGGGACACCAGGGATCTTTAACATGCTGCATAATCATACGACACGAACACTGTCGATTTTATGCATCATGAAAATACCCCGACTTGGGCCAGGGTCGAGCCCGGAAACTTGGGCATACAAGGCCAGCGCCTAACCAACAACGTCACCCAACCAGCTAATGCAGGTATTGTAATACGCAAAACAAGTTTAACAATACCATGACAAAAAATCTTTAAATATATAGCATAACACTTAAATCAATGTCAAATAATAGAAGACAGTTAAACAAGTTCAATAACGCTTTAATTTGTCAGTAAACACATATTTTACGTATTTTCCAATGACAAAATAAGAATCCAGCGATGCATTTAGAATTTTAATTTTACGGTCAAGAAAAGAAGAATAAATATCACTACGAAGAAAAATAACTGCTCCCCATGAAAACTAGTTTCTCTTGTATTGCATGAAACAGATCGTTTGTTCGTTTAGGAATTCTACGTGATAAAATACACACGTTTCTGAACTTCTATTACGACATCGTTTTTGTAAATTAAAGTTGCTTTTTAAGTTTTATATAAGCTCTAGAAAATAAGTTTTCAAGTTAGAAACGTAAAAGACAACGTGATAGGTGTTGCGGAATGTAAAAAGGTGTTTACAGTTGAGTATTAAACACGAATCACGAGCAAAAATGTCTTTCCTCAGTATTGTTTATGACTAAAAGTTTATAAAAAACATTTAAAGACCATTCAGCTAAAAAATTATATGATGATAAAATAAAAATAAGGAACTATATATACCTAAAAAAGCGCAGAGTTATAAAAAAAATATCAAAAAGCAAAACTAATGTCAACATAGCGTTCTTTAAGAAGACTTGGTACCCCAAAAATCACAGACCTATCGTTTTTTTTTTATTTTCATTTAATCTTATTCTTTGCATTATTATCTTTCGATTGATATATCACTTGTGCATGTCGGAAAGTTAGAAGTTGAATAAAACTTCATTTGAAAACAAATTAGGCAATTCAGCCACGCCCCCTTTTTAGAAAAAAAAAGCTAAAAAAAGCGTTTTGATAAAAAAATATAATTTATAAAGAGAAATAATAACATTTAAAAAAGAATGTGCAATATATAAAGCAGAATATTTCCGAGGCAATACATACAATCATTTTTTTTCTTTGTGAAATGTGTGCATGTAAAATTTTTAAATTAGGGCATTTTATAGTAATAATTTTATAATTTCAGTTCTTCTTCCTGATATATTTTTCATACAAATGTAATACTTTAATATTATAAGAAAAAAAACACAGCTAAAATTTCTGTCGTGACAGAAAAAAAATTTTTTTAACGTTTTTCTTGAATTTTCTTGTGCAATTAGTACTCTCTAAAAGTTGATCATTTATAAAAATGTGTGGGTTGAAAAAATATGAAAATGCAATTATTTTAAAGAAAAATGTATAACTAATATCTTAAAGGGATATTTTAAGCTTAATTAAGCTTATAATAATTATTTTTTCAGAATTATAAACTTTAAAGTGGTTTTTCTCAGTTTGTGTTTTTCGAAACCTTAGTGCACATTCAAAATGCTACTCCTTCAACAATTATTTACCAATCACTTCAATTTTTTCCCTGCGTGTGAAAAATAAAGCATGTAATAAAATTAGGGATCCGTTTTTCTATAAACTGAGTACTTTTTTTAAAAAAAAATAAAATGTAAGACATGTTGGCTTTTTCATTGATTTTTAGGCTGTCTATCAACATTTTATTTTTTTTCTCGAAAACGAATAAAGTTATTCTAAAATAGATCCCTAAAGTTGTTTAGAACATCCATAAGAATATTATAAAAAAGTTTCAGGTGAAAAAATTAATTTTTACAAAAGGAGTAGGATTTTAAAATTTTCCCAATTTTCTTCGAAAAATTTAAATTTTTAAAATTGTGTGAATAATATATGAAAATTTTCAACTGGAATCATTTTCTTGGATAGAAAAATTGTATAAAATGCTAAAATATAATTTTTAAATACGCAAATAAAGAAATTTGCTCAAAGGGTAACAAGTCCCCTTAATCGGAAATTCCAGAGTATACTTTGTTTCTTAAATGTAATAAATACCTGTGATAATTCAAAGATAAAAAAAATCAGAAATTTGATTAAAATAAAAACAAATATACTCAGGAAATAATTCTGAATTTAAAAAGAAAGTTCGTATATATAAAAAATTTCTCAGTTTAGTTTATTTTAAATTATATAAATTAGAAATAAAAATTATATATAATGTATCTTCCAAATCATTTGAGATGAGGCTTGACAGTACAAATATAATTATGTGGCTTAAATCATACCGCAATATAAAAGTTTTTAAAATTTTATATACATTTTTCTTTACATACTTAATAAGGCTTGCTTTTAGGTGATATTTTATTGTGCGAATAGTAGCAATAGAAAGGTGGGGGCACAAGAGTATTTGTGTTGTTTCTAATGCCACCAGTCTGATGGTGTCCGATCGAGGCCAACGAAATTCATCGTGACAAAGGACTAGATGTACGCCTGTCGTTATATGTAGCTTTGAGCATCATTCAAGTGACAGTACGATTTTTATCGGTCCCATCCCAATTTTCTGGGAGGACACTCTGGGGGGCGGGTCAGGGGCCTTCCATCAACCTCACGAGAGGACTTGCGGCTCGACGGCTATTTACTGTGCCCATATGTCGCACATACACTTTACATAAACAAACACCCATGCCTTTTCCGGGATTCGAACCTAAACACTTCGGTACAGCAGTTATATGGATGTACCGCTATATGGATGTACGAATAGCAAAATTTGAATTTGAAGATTTAAATAGCAAAAAAACGTTTTACAATTTTTAAGCAGAATTATTAAATGTACAGATTAATGAAGATTATTACATATCTATATAAAAATAATTTACGGCTTGAAACATTAAGAGATATTATTCCATAAGTATCCAAGATCTACAGGTATTAAGAATTCAACCGAAAAAAAAAGTGGAAAAATATTACAAGAAATATTTTTCATTTTATAACTGCAATTAGATTTCTTTGATAATTATTTTTCAACTTACGCAAAAATTGAGAGCATTAAAATGACCAATCATATTCATAACGATGGAAATCTATTACAGTTAGAAACGGAATATATTTCAGAAAACAAAAATAATTTATTTCGCATTATTAGCGTTTGCCCGTTGAACTTCTTCAAAAAGATCAAATTTTAGTAATCAGATTTTTCGCATCAAAAATAAAATAACAGCAAACCAACAATCGCAATTTACTGAGGATTTATTTTAAAAAATAACCGCTTTTTTTTCCCTTTAAAATTATATTTTAATAAATTGTAGGTAGTTTAAATTAATATTAAAGGTACAAGTCATTAGTTGTGAGATAGCAAAACTAGAAATGACTTTTTAAAGTAAGAATTCGCAGTAAAGTTTCGGAATATAATTATTATTAATCAGCAACGGGGTGAAAGAATTACCATTCCTAGGTCATCGAATCATCAAAGTTAACGATCATTAGCTACGGGAGATGGAAATGAACTTTTTTTAAAAAAAAAGTCCCGCTACTTTTTCACGTGTAATTTTTTCCCAATTAGTTGTTAATGAGAAATCTGGAATAAATTAAACAAAACGCACCTGATGATGAAAAAAATACCAAAACTACGATATAACGCATATCATTGCGCATACAGTGAAACAGAAAATGTTGGGTGAAATCCCCCCATTAGTGAAATGCTTAATGACCCCACTAAACTTTTTTACCCTACCTACTTATGGAATCTCGCTTGAAATAATTCGATTCCAATTCGGAAACTTTTTTGTAAAGCCATATTTACCACATTTTTAAATTTTGAAAAGCAATCCTTTGAAAAAGGATTGAACGATAAAATCGCAACAGAAGCAATGACTCTTTTTTTAAAAAATATCTCACAATTCTATTACATAATTTTCAAAAGGTTTTAAAACATTTAATTTCAGTTGTTTTACATACCGTAAAATCCGACGTATAACGCGCACTTTTGACACTAAAAATAAAATCGAAATTTAAGGGTGCGCGTTATGCGCCGAGTATGAAAATGAGAGCTTTGAAAATAAAAAAGGATGAGTATAGGAAAAAAATAGACTTCTACATATATCTAAATAATGTTTATTTAAAAGAAGTAACATTCATTATCTTAAAAGGTTGAAGTTCTAGAAGTTTTCTATTTTTTTCAACTAAAACTGAACTAAACTCAGTGGCGCAAAAGCCCATAGAGGGCCAAAGCCTGCTATGGCCATCTCAATTTTCATGCCCTTGGGTACTGAGATGCATAAGCAGATCTTAGAATAATACTTTCAAGAAATGAGTTCAGAAACTTAAGAACATTGCGCACGTACATTTCAGGTTTCTTCAAGAAAAAACGGTGGCGCGCTATAGGGCGAATATATCTAAAAATTAAAAATTGCAGCTTGAAAGTATAGATGTGAGTCATACGCCGGATTTTACGGCATCTAAGTATGTAAGATACAACCCCCAATGAATGGCAACAAAGAATTAATAACTAATTAACCCTTAAATAATTGATAAAATAACTGTAAACATTATAAAAAATGAAGGCTTGTACATCTTTCAGACTTTAAGTATATTTTTTAAGGAATATTTTAGTCGGACAAAAAATCATTCTCACATAAATCCGTAATTTAAAGAGTAATTCCTAGTGGAAATGAATCAAACTACAAAAAAAAGAAAAAAATCTCCAAAGACAGAGAAAAAGAATTTTAAAAACCAGTACAAACAATTAAAAAAGATTAAACAAGCATTTCTAAAGTTATTCCTATTTATTGATTCAAATCTTATTTAATCTTATCTAAGATAGTATTAGATGAAATAAAAAAGTAATGAAGTAGAATTCCTTAAGCTGTACAAGTAAGTTCAAAAGAATACATATCGAAAAAAAGTAATTTGTTTCCTTTTGAAAAAAATTAAAATGACGGAAATATCAATTTATTTATTTTAATTAAAAAACGTTTGATTCTTTCGTTTAATCAATGAAACTTATAGTTTCAAGCACATTTTGATGAATAAATAATTCAGAAAGAAATTACCTAAAATATCAAAAGTAAATTAATAACGAATTTATTTGAATAAAGGCATTTTTTAAAGTAAATAATTGACTAGTAAAATACTAAGGAAAAATAATGATAAAAATGAATCGCACTATTGTTAAAATTAAATTATCAACATATCATTAAATACTTTTTCCGAAATATATTGAGAAAAAAAATCCTGCAGACATTTTATAGCAAAAAAGAATGTTAAAAAAACCCCTTTTATTTTCACCAGAAATTGAATACTGAGTAAAAATATAAAGCACACACACACACACAATTGAATTGTTTCTCATAAAACCATTGTACCATTATTTCGAGTAAATTTCTTAATAATAGAAACAAAAATTTTCCGTTATCTGCATTCACAGTAAACACGAATCGCTGAATGATGGCCAGGTTCTTTGACTCCAGTCTTCTATGAATAGGCAAAAAAAAATTTGACTTTTTTTTTACACATTCAGCTCTATTCTAAGAAGTTCAGTATAATCCTCTTCAGAATGAAGTTGAATTTCCTCCTCCTATACCTGAAGCCCGTGACCTCTCAGCTGTCACACGTGAGACTTGTTCTTAAATCTCCTTAAAATTATGGAAAAAATTACAGGATTAACTTTTCACGTTAAGGAAGTGCCGACAGAAAATTCTTCAACTTACATACCTAGTACTACTTTTTACATGATATCATTTGAGAGATCGATTAACATTCCTCAGGTAAAATATAAAAACATAATTTATTGAAAGATACAGAGATTATTGTTAATAACAAATTATAAGCACTGCAACTCACTTGAAACCTGATAGACAGTTATCACATATTTATATACTAAAAGATCATTAGTACAATAGAAATTTAAATTATTGAAATCAAAGCATCTTTAAATGCTAAAAAAATACAACTTAATACTGCCAATATTTTCCCCCCAAACTAGAGTAAAAATAAATGTTCTAATAGAAATGCGTTGAGGAACAGGTTAATTTTAGTTGTTCAAATTTATTTGATAAGGAAACGAAACAAAGAGATCCAATTCTCGGAATGGTAAAAACACCAACCTAATTAATGGAAGCATTTTATAGCATTCTTTTAGATAAGATAAAATAATTTATTAAGATTGAAAACTTATGAATATTAACGCAATGCATCATTTTTTATCATCAGGGAAAATACAAATTATACTTTAATTGCATTTTATAAAATAATCCTTTCCGATAAGGAATGAAAAAATGGCTCGGATACATAATTACTATTTCGCGACACATTTCACTATTTTTTTAAGATATTTTATTTTCAAACCTGTCGGAATTAACGGGTATGGTATTTAATTTAATGAAATAAAAATATGAAGAGATGAAAAAAAAATACGTATTTCCTGTTTAGTGTGGATTTAATTTTTGTTTTATTAATGTTGAACTTTAAAGCTACGTAAGGGCGATTGTCGAAGGACTTCATAATAGTGAATCTCGGTCAAGTAATCACGTCAAAACCTGGGCTAATACCAGTGGCGTAACGTACACTCCTGCCGCGGGGGCGCCCTGGGGATTAAAGGTAGCCCAAAACCTGACTTTGCAGGGGGGCTCTAGTATTCTCCGTTACGCCACTGGCTAGCATCCTACTCTCCAAACATTCACACCACACTAACGAGAGACAGATTAAACACATCAGCCCTTCTATACAAGGCGGGATTTTAGTGGCAGTAAGACTCAAACCCGTGACTCGAAAACGCCGGCTTTGACTTCACTATCATGACCACTCAGCTACAACGTTCACCCTTGTTTTCATATTATCTTCCGTCTTAATTAGTAAAAATTAAAACTAATAAGCTGATTAACATGTTTATCAGCTTTAAGTAGCTTTTATCAGCTCATATTCAATGTCTTAAAGTTGACTACGTAAAGAAAAATTTTTGACAGCTAAACTTAGTATGAATTAACGTCTATAAAAATAATAATTACAAATAGTTTCAGAGAATGACATAGATTTCATTTTCAGATACAACGAAAAAATGGTATTCCGACTTTTTAGAAAAAAACATAGCTCTGATAAACCACTAATTACCGTATTCACTCGAATCTATATATATATAAGTCACGTTATTTTTTCAGTGTTAATGTTACTGAAAAGGGGGTGCGGCTTAGAATAGAAGGCAAAACATTTGTTGAAGGAGGGGGATTAAATTTCCACCCATTCCAAAGGAAAAATGTAACCGTCCATTCTGGCCACTTGCATCGATGATTTATCTCATTCTGCAGTTTATCTACAGTATCTAGTCGATCAAGCACATCGTTGTGTGCTTGTAATTAAAAAATTCTTTTATGTACGCTTTCTTTTAATCACTAAAAATAAGATATTGGTAATAGCATTAAGACGAGCTCACTATGACGCACGTATAAAAAGGGAGGCAAATTTATAAGCAGAAAAAAACTGAAGCAGAGTAAAGGCCACAGAAAATTTAACACGAATGAAACAGATATATGTCGATGTTGTAAACAAAATCATATAATTTTTGCTTATAAGTGCTCAATAGTCTTGAACTATTCTTTAACATTTTTCTGTCATTCATTCTTTTGAAAAAAATGTTTCATAACAAATGCACTGGATTGCAAGGAAGATGACACCATGTGGGAAAATGGCGACACCGGCATCTATTCCGAAGTCTGCAATGACAGTGAGAGTGACGAATCATTTTCGAAACACGGTACTCACGTTTAGAGTTATTATAAGTGCATGTATGTATTTGAAAATTTTTAATACGGGGGAATATTCTAATTATTTCTCAATATTTTTTTTTAATTTGTGAAGTATCGGATATTGTTGAACCTTTTACACATTTTTTATTTTTAATTATTTTTCAAAAACTGGTGATAAATGAGGACGTGGCTTAGAATCGATTGCGACTCTGATTCGAGTAAATACAGCATTTAAATTATTTTAAGTCCACATAAACAAAAATAATAATAATTTTTTCAACCATTTGCAAGTTTTTAGGACATTTTAAATGCGTCATTTCTATAAATAATGAAAACGTTACTAGAAATGAAAGCAGTTCCTTTTTACCTCATTATACACATAAATATAACAGGATATCGGAATACACACCACTGTTAACCTTTAATTTTATCACATTTTTAGAGTCAATTACCAAAACTAAAAGCATAATATTAAAGCCTTATTAATATATTACTTTAGCTAAACGTGTAACCTTCCATTGTTCCATGATAAATATTTCAACAACACTTACTATGAAGTTATTAAATTTAATCTGCAAAAAAAAAAAATCAGTCATTTTATTTGCGCGACAGTACGATTTACATTAAACTATGCAAGTTTTGTTTAAGTAGTCCACCATATCAACAATAACTTTGAACAAATAAACGCAATGATAAGTACTCTTATTGATACAAAAGGTACAAAGAATCACTATCGGAAATATCAATAGATTCATTACCATAAATTTCAGAATCAATGTGAAGTAGTGCGTAGAATAATACATTTATAACTCCATACGAAAAGCAATGCCATTTATTTATATGTCATTAACATTCACATAGAACTAATTTACAACAAAGGGTGAGCGAACGATAACAAACGCCAGTCTATTTGAACAGAATAGTCATTATTTGTATTTTATGGGCGATCAACAAGATAATCGGACAATTTTTATCTCAAACAAAGAGATCCAAATTTCACTTGACATCATTCAAATTAAATGTGACATCAAGATGTAGAAAGAAAAAAAATAACAAACTTCGTATTCTGACCCACACAATGGTTTTAAAGGGCACTGGCACCTTGAATAATTTTCTCAATTGTATACGGATTCCCAAAAGAGAAACCGAATCTTCTCATTGACCAATCGCGTCTTGTTTACTAATGCAAAGAAAATAGCCTTTTCTCCCGACGCACACTGTTCCATAGATTATCCATCACAATGGCCACAGACGACAACAATTGAATTTAAAACGGGCAGTCTTCCTCAATCCCGAAATTCCATGCGTGTGATTGGGTTGGTTCACTTTATCCTGTGAGATAGGCAACTTCCGGATCCAATTGCATCGGCGATAAAACCGCATAAGTCTCTTAAAGGATAGTAACATCGTGGGAAGAGGCCCCCTGTCGGTGGTTATTTTGATGAAAGTCAGTGGGATAATGGGAATGAGATTATTTCGTACATGGATGAGAAGAGTCTACCCGAAAGCACTTTATAGGATATTGATAGTTTCGTCGATGAAATATAAATTAGTTGCATTCGAAATCTTCGGTGAGACATGAAGATATAAACCAATATATTTTTTTACTCGGAACATAAATCTTAATTGGTTTTGGATCCCTCTCATAATAGAATATATGTTCTCCTTCAAACTGTCCTTAAATGTACATATAACATCCTTAGAACATTTAAAATTTAATGAAAATCACATCAAAACACTTCAAATTAATATATAATTGAAGGTTATATTTATTCACTTAAAAATACACAAGATTAATCAGTATGAATAAATGTTTTTATAATTTTCTATTAATAACAAGTTATATAAGTATCCTTAAATTTATTTAACTAAATCATGTAGTTTTATCAAAAACTCATCGATTAAAGACGTATTTACAAACTGAACATACATGCTACCAAAATAAAAGGAAATGCAAAATATAGACATCTACGCAATTACTTAAAAACTGAATTTAATGAAAGTTTAAGAAAAGCAAATTAACAGATAGCAATAATAGCAAATAATAGTTTTTTTAACTAATCATCACATTCACAAAAACTAAAAGAAAACTTAAAAAGTTATTCTAAGGTAAAAACATATTTTAAGAAATCCAGCATCATACTTTGTTTGAAATTACATTAAAAACAATTGATAAAAACATAAAAGATATATTCATCACAATAATTGAAACAAGTAAACACCGATAGATAAAGTTTTAATAAAAATGAAACTGTAATTTTTTTTTATTTTTTTCACATATAAATAATAAATTTAAAAGTTGCGTATCTTGTTTCTTAATATTCTTTTATTGTATGTGTCATTCTTTTTATGTGCGAAGTGCAATGTAAACTTTTTCACATGTGAAAAGAATAATGCAATCAAACCCAAATTTTTCGACATATGAGACAAACAAATACAGTATTTTCTATGATGCGAAGAAATAATTTCATAAAAAGCAGAAAAATAAGAATTGTTTTGTTTAATATTATTTTTAATGATCATTATTTTATTTCTACTATGATCTACACATCGTGTAAAAATGATAAAATAATCCACGATAGATAAAAATATTAATGTTCGCAAAGTGAGATTCTTTCTGTTATCAATTGTTTACTATATAATGAAAAACAAGAGATTCATCCATAGAAATACACCATCCCCGCGAGAAAACAGGGCATTTCGATTACGTCAAACATCTCATTTTCCCAATTACAATCTGAACAACACAAAGGCGTAAACTGAATCCAACCTCGAGAAGTCCACCCAATCCATCGTCACCTTGGGACACCGCGCTCTATTTTTCCGAGAAAACATCCCGAAGCGACACCTCGTGGGAAAACGACAACTCCCTTTCACGCAACCTTGTCAAGGCAGAGTGAAAGAACGCATAAAGCAAACCAGGAAACGGAAAAAGAAAGAATCGCTAAGAAAAGTAAGTGCCTGCCCCCACGCGGTTGCCATATTTCAAAGGCAAAAGGGGATGAATGTCACTTGATAAAGTCGTCTGCTATTGCACCTGCTCTGCTGAAAAGTGATACTGGAGTACCTAAATAAATTCATTAGCTATGCATTAGGGAGGAGGGATGTGTGGAATGAAGTGAATGGTTTGTAGCTTCTGAGGCGTCAACACAGAAGAAATTTAGAAGTTGGAAGGGCGTTGAAGCAGTTATTTTTCATGTCTTTGATGTCGATAGTGTAATAATTATTTTTTACAGTAGGTTATTTATGTTAATAAAAACAACTTACTTAATCTCGGTCAAATAATTTTTAAACATTTCCCTACTAATATATTTATTAAACTGGCTTAGAAAATTGGTAATATTTTATTATTAAGAACAATTTTTTGTGCCTTCTTTTACCTTTTTATCCTTTTAAAAAATGATTAATGTTTTGAAATATTAAAATTAATTCATAATGTAAAAGGTGACAAAAACTATAGAAAAAAGTAAAATTAAATATGAAGGAGTAATAAATCGAAATAAAGTAAATGTCGAACAGAACAAAATAAAAAGTAAAATTTTCCGAATTGAACTTAAATTCATTGATGAATTCTTACTATTTCATTTTTTTTCAATATATTTTAAAGAGCTTCCTCTATGAAAACAAAATGAGGGCTGAAAACTTTAGAAATACCTTTTAGAATTAGCATTACATTTACGTATAAACAAGTTTCTCTTATTCCAAAACATATTTTAAAATTTGCCACAAAAAATAATTTTCGTTGTTCCAATTAGAGTAAATTTAGCTCAAAGGAGGAACTAATACATACTTAACTTGTTTAATTTAAGAGTTGTTTTCTTATACTTCTAAAAAGAATAACGAAAAGTTGTTTACTTAAACGCTTAATTTGAAGAGAAAATGTTATGAGGATTAATTTATGAAAAACTTTAACTCAGAATAAACATCTTACTTTATATTTGTTTTTTTTTTAAAAAATCCTTACTTTTATAAAAGAAAATTTGTAATAAATGTGCACAATAAGTGCAGCCTTTAAAAAAGAGAGACTCAAATACTCTTTTTCTATAATTATTGCTATTTTAAACATTAGTGCCAAAAGTCATGGATACTTTATTATATTGTGTTAGTTCGTATAACTCGATGTGGCATTGGCTCAACAAGTCGTCGAATGACCCCTAACGAAACACTCAGCAATGCTGTCTTTACTAACATCCATGATTCAGAAAATGTTGCTGTCTGCGTGGTTCAAGAACAAACCTTTTCATCATATGCCCCATATGTATACGATGGGATTCATGTCCGAAAGAGTTGGCCAAATCATTTACTGGAACTATCTAGAATATTCCTCAAATCAATCGCGAACGACTTCTGTCCGGAAAATATGCTCCATAACTGGCCATACATGATCTCCAAATTACTACAAATAATCATTTCCATCCAAAGATTGGTTCATTCTGATCAGAAACACAGCCCATGTCATGTAAAATTTTCCCTCGCCATTATGAAGCGATTATTAATTAATTGATGTTTTGCTATTTTCAACATGTGATCATCTCATAGCCACAATAAATTCGCCGAAACTAAATTCACAAGTAATTACGTTTGTTATAAAAATAGAAAAATTTGCACTCTAATACAATATAATATATTCCTGAAAGCAAAAACCGTTGATCAAATACATATTTTTACATTATACATATACAACCTTACCACATTTCTCATTCAGAAAAAAATTAGGATAACATTCTACTTCTAAGAATATAAATACTTACAAAACAAATACAACTCTCTCTTCTGATTAAAAGTTTTGTTAAATTCCAATAATTTTTTGATTCAATTTTTCCTTTAACGTCTTCGAAGCCTACGTGAATTCACTTAATCACATATAAAAATTCAAAAACTATGCATATAAAACTGTTAAGTTTGATTCCATGTACGAATAATTCAAAACTATAATTTTCGAATTATACAACATTAAGTTTTCCCTAAGAAAATCTAAAATGTAAATTTGATTATTAATTTATAATGAGAAATTTTTATAGCATTTATAAAACTGATTAGATTTTGTGATACTCAAACATGGAGAAAAATAAATAAAAAAAATCTTTCAAAATTTGTTCTTTTTAAGAGCGGCTAAATTTAATTTCTAAATCATCCCTCACACGTTTCAAAGAAAGTTCTAGAGACACCATAGCTTCTTCAAGAAATAATAACAAAAAAGGAGAGTTTCTATAAAAAGCTCAACATTTTGTCGAAATAGAAAAACGTGACTTTTTCAGGGCAGAGCAGGAGCGGGAAAAAACTTCTCTACTGCACCGCAAGAGCATCTTAAGCAGAAAGAACGAAAAAAATACTTAACAAGAAAAGAAGTGAACAAAAAGTGCAAGTGGGGAAATATTTGTAAAGGGTTTTTTTTTATATACACGTAAGTGCCAATTTATTTCAGTCTTTTTCTACGCAATTTTTTTTCTTGTTAAATTTTCTGACACCCTATCGGGTTTTAACAGGTGACTGCGATATGATTAATCACTCACAGCTTGAATCGATTGAGCACCCTCGAACCTTGAGGCCTTTCCGGGGATCCACTGAGCGGTCAAGTGGTGGGTGGGTTGGTGGCTTCTACTAATCAGGAAAAGGGCAAATAAGAGTCACCTCCTAAGACACGTTTTAAATCTCATAATTGATTATGCGTCTTTCCACAAATTTTATTTTATAAATATTCATAAGTGTTCCATTTATTTCTGCAAAATTAATACCGCAAAAAACCTATACAACGGATTAGTGTAAACGGATTGAGAACAATGAAACACCTGAACTTATATCTCATTTTTAAAATTTTATATTAAGTTGCATGATATATTGAAATGCTCTAGAAAGAGAAAAGTTAACCTTTCTGAAACCTATTGGAACACGTTCGTAGTATTATTGTGCATCTTGTTTACTTCAAAAAAAAGAAAAAGAAAATGATATATTTTCTTAGAATTTCAATATACTGTTTTCAAAAATAAAAAATAAATTATTTAAATCAAATCTCATGTAATACAATGTAAAACAAAAAACGACTCCCCCAAGAGTCATTTGAAATTACATATGTACATACCTTACGATGGAATACGCAAACGATTATTGGCGGACAATAAAAACTAACAGCACATTTCAAAGGATAAATCATAACTATCAAGGAAATGTGGTTTCTTCGATTCATGAGGACTGTATCAATGCCTCACAGAAGGATTCGCAAACAGTATAGCACCATTTGAGAGGATGTAGAATTGGAATAAAGGAAGCAAGCTAGTGAAATCTCAGAAAGGCTCGATATTTGCCTCGGAGCAAAGCTACCACTTAACGATGTTGGCAGGAATGAATACACCATGGCCATACTGAACTTTAAAAAAAGGTAGTGGTCTATTCTTCCTCCTTACACATTGCCTGTGGCATTTGGTGGGGATTTTTTTTTTTTTTTTTTTTGGATTATCCTGACTGAAGAATTGTTTTGGTGATGTACTCCGCTTCGAACTGAGTCCCAATGTCTCCGCTTCGAACTGAGACCCAATGTCCAGCGAAGATTGTCTGGAGACATCCAGGACAACAGTGGAATTCTCACCCATGTCGTGCCCCCCTACAAACAGGAGCAGATATGACATGGGCTGTCATTTCATTTGATAGTCGGGATCTTTTAGTTGTCATTCATAACCATTATAGTTTGTACCATTCTAACCATTATAGAACGTCTGTACTTCAACGAAATGAAACGCATCACAATATTCCCTTTCATTTAACAGATACATGGGTTTATATTTCAAAAGAATAATTGCTAGGATAAAACTTCCACACGCGGCACGTCTTTCTACTGCTTGTATGTGTGCTTCTCTAAACTAATGCCTCTCACTGGCGAGATGGCTACCTACATATCTTCCCAATTCAGCATGTTCGGGTTCTGATGAGAGTCTCTTTGACTGTCCCTGAGTAGTGCCGAGCTAACTCTCTTACTGGAACATGAAAAGGCAAGCAAACCATCAGGAGGACATTCACCAACTCCACAAGTCAATGCCAAGTTGGATAACAGCTGGACACCGACATCTGGCCTGGATAACATCATCAGTGTCGGAGAAAGGACAATGCGTAATGATTTTCTATTGATCTTTTGAGATGTACTTCCTGAATAAAGCACATTCAATTCCTATTAGCGTTTCGTTTTCAATACGTGTGCATCAAGATCTACCGAATTTTCCCCCATTCGGTTTACTTCTTTTCAAAACATCGATTTTTTTATAGGGTGCATACAGAATCAGATATTTGTATCTTAAATCTGATTTAAAAAATGTCCTGCTTCTTGAACTCAATCATTTTCTAGATGATGATTAACTTAATTCCAGTTTTACAGGCATCTTAATGTTTTAAAGAAAAACTCATACAGATTGCAAACGTCTAATTCAAAATATCTGAACATTACATATGTTTAGTAGTAAATTATTTTATTCTGTATCATATGAATGTATCACAAAAAAATATTTTACTTACCGTAAAATCCGACGTATATAATACTTTCAAGCAGCGTTTTTTAATTTTTAGGTATGTTCGCCGTATAACGCGCACCCCGCTTTTCACAAAGAAACCTGAAATGTCTGTGCGCAATGCTCTTATGTTAAGTAATTTATTCGAGGTGTTATCCCAAGGCTCTTGAAAAAGTAGAAGTAGTACTACAATCCTTTACATTCATTACGTATGTCTTTTTTTTAAATTAACTTTATTCACAAGTCTATGTAGGTCTAATTTTTTTTTAAAAACTCATCTTCCTTTATTTTGGAAGTTATCATTTTTATTACCCAGCGTATTACGCGCACCCGTAAACTTCGACCTCGTTTTTGTGTTAAAAGAACGCATTATACACCGTATTTTACGATAACTGAAAATGTTTAAAATGTTGTAGACATTAATTTATTTATTTTACAAAAATATTTAGGTAATTTGATTTCATCACATCAAAAAACATAAATGAACGATAGTGCCACGAAAAGACCGATTTAGTGAAAAGTACCGTTTTTCAAATCACATATTTCATTCAAAGTTTAAATACAGGCAAAGAAAAGAAAAATTGAAGAAAATATGTCTTTCACTTTGACCTATTTTTTATAATTTACTCACAAACATTACAGACAGCAATGTCAATATATATTGCATTAATAAAATAATGATTTCCTTTTCTAATAAACAATTACTTGGCAGAAAATTCTAAGCATAGCTACAAGAAAATCTATTAGGAAAGGTTAATGATCTTTCTTTTATCTTTGAACATATCGACTTCCGATTGCTGCTTTCTGTGGGAATTGTTATTCGGTTTTCTGAACATTGAATGTCAAACGAGATAAAATTATGTTGATTTATCAATTTATGACCTTATGATAAGAAAACGCTAAACAATATTTATATACTGCGTGCAATATTTAATTTTTAAAAAAAATACCAATTTTATAAAAAAAAAATACCAATATATTATTACAATACAATAAAAATTACTAATATATTATTTTTACTTAAAATAAAATATTTGGAATTTGGTGGTTTTTCCTCAAAATATGAAGTCAAAATTTGTCGATTGATACATTTACGCATAAAGTAAATAAGAAAAAAACACATGAAAACCAAAATATTCGACAAATCTATAATAGATTTTTTTGTAATCAATTTAATTTTTGCTTAGGTAATTTTAAACGTTCATTTGAAAGGAAGTAAACCAGAAAAACGAAAATAAGTACAAGACGATTTTTGTGTCTCAAACCATTTACCAACATAAATGACAATCGTGATTAATAATTGCATTGATTGTCAATTAGTGTCGCACTTTGAAGTTACTCGTGGGCTATCAGTGACGGATCCCGATCAAGCTGTGCTGAACCTCCGAAATCTGTGTAACTTATTTCGAAGGATTCTGCACTCGGAAAATATGTCATATCCGACGTGAATGTAGAGTGAGTGTTTATATAAACGTTGCACAATAAAGCAACACGAGGGCTGTAGGCGACGGACCTCGTAATTTTGAATCTCGGTCATGTGATGAGGACCACCTAAGCTGGCACTTCTCCCCCTTTCCAAATTACGACATCACGCCAACGGAAGGACTTATAACCTCGACATATTTAACCTACATCAGCTCCTCTGCACATAAGGCCTTTAGAAGCACTAGGGCTTGAACTCATGACCACAGGCTACCGCGGCCAAACGTGAAGTCTACAAGTCATTTAACCAGTGGCGCACACAAGGGGGCCCCCAAAGCCCTTGATTTTTTTCCGGTTGATTATAATTCTAAGTATATAGTACGTAAAGTTTAATTTAAGTATTTGTAATTAATGATTAATTTTATTAATTAATGCTAATTATTTATTCAATAATTAGTTTTTTACTGTGTTTTGTTCCCGAAAATCGACAAAATCAAAAGGAGCATGATACAAGAATGGTGAACTTCCGACCCCGGACCCCTTGAAAAATTCCTGTGTGCGCTACTGCATTTAACTATAATCACAGACACAAATACCTCTCAATAAAATTTAATGATCCATTAGCCTAAAATTATAAGGGGAAGATCAACAATCGTTAACAACTATAAAGAACAAAACTTTTCTTATGAGATACATTTAAAGGAATGCATGTCACTATTTATCATTCTCGAAAACATCCGTTACATCTCGAAGCAAACTTAGAGGATCCTTCTTCAGTAATAAAGAACTAAAGAAGTAACTAATTGAAACAAGTAATAATGCAATCTAGCTCTACTTCAAATCACTTTATTTAATATTTCATATTTTGTAAGAAGGTAAATAAAAACTTTCAATGATACTAAAGAAAATATTCCAATTGTTCTAATAGAGGAATTTCTCAGTCGCCCGTTAAACTGAAGAAGATGATACCTGAACAGGCGCCCCATTCTCTTCTACACAATAGGTTTTCAGTGACACCACACAGGTAAGCCTATCACGCCATTACACTAGCAAAGATTTCCAAGAACATTTTGCAATCTATGCATATAAACTAAATTCTAAATTTCGCAAAACTTATCTCTTAATGTTGAAAATCCACCTATTTCACAATGGTCATTTATCAAAATAAGTATAGCAAAAAGGGGCAAATTTTTCAATAAAATACGAAAAATAAAACAACAAAAATATTAGCTCCCTGTTTTCCACATCATTACATTGACACTAATATAAAAGAATGTAATTTCTTTTGAAGGTGAAACACCAGAGCAACGTAACTAAAGGATGATGAATGCGTCTGACTGTTGACCTCTTATAGTTGAAAAATTGGCCATTGTTCAGTTAAGAAGCGAGTGACCCATACAAGAGCCTAGTATGTTAATTTGACTTTTTGCTTGTCATAACTCTTTAATAAATACAATACTATAGTCTGCTGATGGGCAATACTGTTAGTAGAAACAATAAAAACATTTTGATCTATCCTCGCACACAAAAGCTAATATTATAATAAATCCGATTTATAGCCTTCGGAACGTAAATATTTTCATCACATTTGAAGGATTTATCAAACACTCCACTCAAAATAGATTTTTATGACTTTTATGGAATGTCCGCTTCTAGTAGCACATTTAAGCAATGAATTGCAACAAATGTTGCGAAATAACAGGATAATTTTAGTGAGCAATTTAAAATGACTCTGCTACGAGGGTGGTTAGTAATATTAAAATGCGTAAATATGAAAAGCTGAAAGAAACAATTGAAAAATCTTTTGAAATGAAAGTTTCTTATAAGAAACACATTTAAATTTGGGGAAGTCTACATTCGGAGAGTTAAAATCTTGTGAAGGTAAATTTATACCCGAATTTTAAAAGTAACAAATAAGTATTAAATTTTACCCATAGAAATAACATATTATGAGAAAACGAGACAATGCATGAAATATGTTCAATTACTTAATAAGTAATTTTTCATAAGCATTGAGAAAATACACAATTCTAATAATTAGCAAGCTAAGCAACTTAGAAAAAATTGGAGATGTATATAGATAGGCCGCATATATATATATATATATATATATATATATATATATATATATATATATATATACATATACATATATACATATACATATATATATATAAATACATATACATATACATATATATATACATATATATACATATACATATATATATATAAATACATATACATATACATATATATATACATATATATACATAAAGAGTGTTTTTTTTTCAGGTATAGAAGTTTAAGTTGGCATTACTTTCCAAGATGGCGACCGATTTAACAGCTGTCAAGTGATTTATTCTCAGTTTGGTTTGGCAATTCATCAAAACGAACATCAAGCAAGGCGTAGATTCGTCGAATGGGCCCAAAACGAGATTGTCGTTGTTCCCGATTTTCATAAGCGAATTTTGTTTAGCGATGAAGCGCACTACTGGTTGAATAGCTACGTCAACAAACAAAACTGCCGCATTTGGAGTGAAGCTAATCCACAAGTGTATGTCAAAACACCGTTACATCCAGAAAAACTGACTGTTTGGTGCGCTTTATGGAATCATTGGTCCGTACTTCTTCAAAAACGATGAAGGCCACAACGTTACAGTCAATGGTGATCGGTATAGAGCCATGATTACTAACTTTTTCATTCCTGAATTGAACAATCATGATGTCCAGGAGCTGTGGTTCCAACAAGACGGCGCAACATGTCACACAGCTCGTACCACAATCGATTTATTGAAATACACGTTTGGTGACCGCCTAATTTCACGTTTTGGACCTGTGAATTGGCCTCCAAGATCTTGTGATTTAACACCGCTAGACTATTTTTTGTGGGGCTATGTAAAGTCATTGGTCTATGCGGATAAGCCACAAACGCTTGACCATTTGGAAGACAACATTCGCCGTGTTATTGCCGATATACGGCCACAAATGTTGGAAAAAGTCATCGAAAATTGGACGTCCAGATTGGACTACATCCGATCCAGCCGTGGCAGTCGTATGCCAGAAATCATATTTAAAATGTAATGCCACAAGATTATCTTTCGAATAAAAAAAATTAATGTCAATCTAAGAATACATCGTTGTTTTATTGCAATTTAAAGTTCTATACCTCTAAAAAAACACCCTTTACATACATATGCATATATATATATACATATATATGTATACATATGCATATATATACATATACATATATATATGTATACATATGCATATATATATACATATACATATATATGTGGCATGCAGCCAAAAGCAACGCAGTCTTCGCGCGCAGGCGCATCAAAGTAAAAGCAGAACTGAAACTTGAACTAGTGAAAGTAAAACAAAAACTTTGAAAAGAGAGAAGCAGAGAAAGGAGAACGCGAGAGGTGCGCGAGCAGGCGTTACCTTCTGAATATCATCTGTAAAAACTTATCTATCTTTTTAATTAATTTTTGTTTAATGTTAAAATAAAATAGAAGAAAGACCAACGTCTTGGACCCCTTGTTGTCTCCCACAAATTATGGGGGCTCGGCCGGGATCGATAAACTTTCGATTTTGAACCAAAGTCTGACAATGAACAACAGCGTCCGTGAAGGAGACGCTCCGCCATTTTTCGGAAACTTCGTTCAACCTGTGTAGAGGTTAAATTTTTCAACTTCATTCCGCCTGTGTAGAGGTCGGAACAAATAACAAAATAACCTGTGTAGAGGTATTTTGCACCGAACTATCGACAAATATTCCGCCTGTGTAGAGGTTGGAAAACCCATCGACGAAAATCCCGCCTGTGTAGAGGTTGGAACTAATTCAGTGTGAATAATCCGCCTGTGTAGAGGCCGGAACTACAATTTCAACTATATTACCTGCGAAGAGGTGAAATCAGTGGATTCACAACGTTTTTTCTTCATTGGATACATCGTACGTGCGAGCAACAAGGGAGCCAGAAAAAAAAAGGTAGGATCTTTCCATTTCTAAAATGTATAAAAACGCTCTTAAAGAGGATTTCATAAGAGTTGTTGAGAAGCTAAACGGTACTGTGGAGAATACTGACACTATAGTTAAACTAAAGACTAAAATTGAGAACAGTAGTACATTTGAAAGTGATCCAGATTTCGTTAAAACTTTAATTCAAAACTGTATAGATGAGAGAGTATCTGAAACGAAAGAGAGGTAACTTCAGAACAAAAATTGAGCTCGCGAAACTTCAGTTGGCAAAATTAGAAAAAGAAATCGAACTACAATTGGCTAAAAATAAAGCATTAAGTTTAAATCCTGCAGCTAAAGTCGAAGAAAAACAGTTCGAAACTAACATAGAAAATATGATAAAAAGTATAAAAACTTTATCTCTTCCTGTTCCCACCAGATCTGAAAATTTTAATCTGTTCTTCCAATCATTAGAACGCGCATTTTTAACCAAGAAAATAAATGACGAATATAAATCTGAAATTTTAATAAATCTTCTGGGCGAAAGAGCTCATAACGTCTTACTGTATATTAAAGAAGAGGAATTAAAAGACTATGAAAACTAAAATCTATAGTACTCAGAGAATTATTAACCCCTCCGAGTGTTTAAACTCATTTAAAAATGCTGTAAAATCATCAGGCGAGACATACATCCAATTTGCTGCAAGATTGACGGCAAACTTCCAATATTATTGTTCGTTAAGAAAAGTTAATTCCTTTAAATCTCTATGTGATCTTATAATTTCTGATAAATTATTTGAAACTTTTAAATAAGGAAACTGCAACTCATATTGGCATTCGAGAAGCAGAAGATTGGTTTAGGCCTATTGATTTAGCTAAAGAGTGTGATATTTATATTTCATCTAGAAGCGGATCACATAAAGAAATTCCTATTACTTATGGATATACCCAAGATCCCTTTAAAAATAGATCACAAAACTTTAAAACAAAGATTAAAGAGAACTATCCCCAATATCATAAAAGAGAAAATAAAAATTGCTATATATGCGGTGATTCATCTCATTGCGCAAGAGACTGTGAGAAGCGTTTTAAACCTAAAGAATCTAATGATCACATCCATAATAGAATAAATGTGAATACTTTGAAAGAGAGAGCGAAAAACAAAATAGCGATGAATGCGCAAATCTTCAATACGTAAACATTTTTGTGGAAAATCAGCCCGTAACAGCATTGATTGATTCAGGTTGCCAGATCCCAGTTTTAAATTCCTCACTAATTAGACTGCAAACACCTTCCGAAGAGATCATAACATTAAGTTCATGTTTTGGCGAACAGCGTATGGTAGAAGTTAAACCCATAAATATTTCTCTTAATCAACACTCTACTAGCTTAAGTGTGAGAACGGCAATATCACCGACCTTGACCGAAGAATTTATTATACATCCCAGTGTATATTCTGAAATAAAAAAACTAGGCCACGCAAAGAGCGATGTTTTATTGAATGAAAGTGAATCCTCTTTAGGTGCTCATGCTTATGCTTATTCTAGTGCTATTTCTTTTCCAAATGTTTCTGTTTCAAATGTGATAGAAAACTCTAGTTATGATTTGCCATATGTTAAGAACATTAATACTAGAAATGATTCGAGTTCTCTAATTAAGGATTATAAATGTAATAAAATTCAGAGTACTAAGTTAAAATTGAGTATTGTAAGAGAAAAATGTTCTGATATAGTATTGTGTAAGAAAGCCAATGGTGCCATGAAAACGAGTTCCGTGGAATTTATCTCCCGCTCACCTAACCCTTTACCTATGAAGAGTGAACATCGACGGTTTGTGTTGCTCCGGAAAATTTTTGAGCCTTGGCAGTGGAAACGAAGGAAAAAGAGAAATCGTTTTGAACAGACGTCCAGAACTCTACAGAGGAAAATATCGATGCGTTCAACCAAAGATCAACTTGTTGAAAAAGATGTTCTTATGCCGGTGAAACACAATGTTTTCCTGTGGAACCTTCCGGATGTCGAAGAGATGCCTTCACATGATGGAGAAACTGTCTAGTTCAAAAAAAAAAAATTATGATATGTTTAATCTCTATATATTTGTCGTATAGTCCTTGTCTGTTCCGTTTTTTTTTTGTATGTTTCAGATTCTCCTCTGGTCTCCATGGAAATACCGCTGCGGACAGCGTACGGTCAGAATGGCCGTTGTGGCATGCAGCCAAAACCAAGCAGTCTTCGCGCGCAGGCGCATCAAAGTAAAAGCAGAACTGAAACTTGAACTAGTGAAAGTAAAACAAAAACTTTGAAAAGAGAGAAGCAGAGAAAGGAGAACGCGAGAGGTGCGCGAGCAGGCGTTACCTTCTGAATATCATCTGTAAAAACTTATCTATCTTTTTTAATTAATTTTTTGTTTAATGTTAAAATAAAATAGAAGAAAGACCAACGAGTTGGACCCCTTGTTGTCTCCCACATATATATACACATATATATATACATATACATATATATATACATATACATATATACACATATACATATATATATATATAAGTTCAATTACGATATTTAATTATCTATGCGACACACTCGTTAATTTAAGGAAATGCAAGCATCTATAATCTGGATAAAACTGTATCAATTCGTGAGGGGAGGAGGAATAGAATAATAAGAAAAAAAATTTGTTTAAAAAGTTATGTATTTTCTCCAGGGAATCCCAGGGGTGTGTCACCCATGTTTAGCAAAGATAGCAAGGAACTCATGGGATAAAGAGAAGTCCCTCAGGAACTTCAAGGTCATAAAAAAACATGTGTTTCAAATAATAAATAAAAAAAGAGAGAAAATTAATATCATGTCATGAAAATAAACCCAACATTCATGCCAAAGAAAATAAATTCCCGATGGCGTACATTTAGAACGATTTACGACCAAAAACTTTTTAAAAGATACAAGTCTAACTTTCATGAAAGATTAATAAAACCACGAAATCCAATATAAGAACGAAATTATTTAACTCTTAGGAATTCCATATCCTAAGTATTTTTCATCAGTTTTTTTCAAATTTTCAAAATATCGAACCGCCTCTTTGGTAGTTATTCAAAATAACAGTAAAAGAGCATTTCCTAACAATTTAAACCTTCGTCAGCATTTTCACGACATTTTTTGTTTCTTTAATCAAAGGCATATTTTTATCTTTCTTTTTCTTATATCAATATATTTCTATAAGCAAAGTATATTCATTCATTTATAAAACAAGCACGCATTGTTTGGCAAAATGTTCCGTCTACAATAGATACAGTAAAAGAATGTTATCTTCCAAAGTAGAAAAATATATATGAAAATCGATTGCAATGACTATGATAATCACAAATATAATAATATAAGGTATTCAAAGAATGATTACACAAGAAGAATACATATATAAGAATGCATGATGCATATACAAAGATGAAAACATAATACCATTAAAAATGCGTCCATCACCTTTACAGTTCAAAGTTCTATAGATATTTTATTTACTTATCATTTTCTATCCTAGATTAGGTTTATCGCAATTTTCTTAGTGTTTTATGAAAGAAAATTATGGTAGGGGGTTATGATATGGGCGAACAATAAATTTTATAATTACATCTGCATTTCAAGTACGAAAAAATGGCTCATTTATGCAAGGAAAGAATTGCTTAAAATAATTCAATGGTTAGAATTACGCTTGCTGTATTTTAAACACTTCATTTAGGTGCGTACTCAAGGTAGTTGACTAATGGTTTGAATCACCCAATGACCTTCGCTACTAAGATTAGCAGCATTTAGGTCAACATCCCTGAAATATAAAAAAATGAGTACCCAAATTAGATCTGAACACACAAATACAAAATGAAATTTCTTTTCACTGATTATTTCTTAATATCTTAATTATTCTTAATGCATGATAATTAATGGTTTACTCTGCGTAACCTCGAGAAAAATTTTTATTTTCTGTCCAAAATCACATACAAAATTGACAATATTTTGTTTGATATCTTTTAGCACCCAATATTTTTAAAATGAATCATTTTTGAAGCAAAGAAAAGGCAGTATGAAATTTTTTAAAAAGTAAATGTTATTTAATAATGTTAGGCATTAATTTCTTCGCAAATAAAATTCACTTTTCATTAAAATACAAATCACTTCGCACTTCCACCATCGCGTAGCGAGTCCTAAAGGTCCCATTTAGAAGATGAAGTCATTTGTAACTGACTTTAAAGCATCCCTACAGGAAAATTTAGTCTGTACCCTACATCTGTTAAAAGTAGGTAGTTAAATCTGCTTATTCTGTTATCGAAAGTCGCTGAAATTTTAATCTGCTTTAGTGCTTGCCCCAGAATAATGCTTTTAAGCGTTTCCATTATATCACTTCCGTTTAGAAAGTTCGAGAGAAAGACTTTAAATATAAAAGGTTTAAAACTAATACTGAAAGCATCAGTAAATAACGAAGTAAACCGGAACTCTACGAAGTGGACAAGGTAATGGGATGTTAATTTTGGAATTCCATTAGAATTCAAGTAATTGCTCACAGTTTAATTTGCTTACCTTTTAAAAGCTAAAGAGAATTAATGAATTAAGGAGGACGTGCATTTTTACACATATTTCTAAGTATGAATCACTGGCGTAGCTAGCTTCGAGTGAGCCTTGCATCAAAATTCGTTGGGGTTCCTTTTCCTGGGGCCTTAGCATTTTACGATTTTCTGCTTTTATATTTTGGGGGCTCCGGATGCAACGCCTTTGATGTGAACCAAATACTGGCTTTTAAGAACTCATTTTTTTAATAGTTTATAACATTAATGTTTTACATAAAAATTCTTACCGTGAGTTGCATGTCCCCCAAAAGGTAAGAGAAGAAAAGTTTTTAAAATAATGAATTAAATTCTAATCAAAGTCATATTTCTTGCGTTATGTAGTATTTCTCCAAAACTGTGAGTAACAGGATATTTTAAAAGAAAAGGACGAGCCTACAAGGATTTCAGCAGTATGATTTAAGCCGAATCTTTCGGATGTACAATTTCTGTCGTTGATTCTATATTTAAAGTGTGCTTGCTATAAATAATAATTTAAGTATAATTAATACTTATTATACTTTATTATTTTGTATTATATTTCCCTCGTGATATATGATTAATCTTACCAATTTATCTGTGCAAACAAAAAAATTTAAAAAATATACAAAAAAACCCGCTTTTAAGTTTCTATTACTGAGTTTAGTACGATTATTAAATATGTTATATGCATCATAATATACCAATAAGAATTTTACATTCTACAGATATGAGATCATATACGGTTCATAGATAGGGAGACATGAAAAAAGAGTAAGAACCCATGTTAAAGGGTTAGGAACAATTAAAATAGATACAAACATACATCAAATTCTAAATTTTGTGCATCCATTTTGTTCCGTTTTTGTTTAAAATATGCCTACTTTTTATGAAAAGTTCTAAAATTTGAGATTCTATTTTAATGCGCAAAATGCGTAGAATAAAAAGAAAGAAAAACTCTGATATGCAATGAAGATAATTTAGAACATTTAATTAATGGAAGCATAAAAATTTATACTTGGAAGTACTATAAGAATAACTTTCATCACAATATTATCATGCTATTTTAGTAAACAATCCTAAGACAGAAATTAAAACAAATAAATACAACTATAAAGAAATCGAATTACCAAATAGTTCATTATAATAATTAGAAATGTAATGTCCAAAAAGAAAGAATTGCTGGATATTTATTTTTAACGGGTATACATTCAAAATTTTCCAATTTGATTTAAAGCTCAAAATTGAAATTAATATTTTTATACAATATTAAATTAGTTTTAAACACTGCTAATTTCAGAAATGATGAAAATAACGCAATATTTTTGTAAAAATTTAATTTTGTCAAATTTTTTTTGCAAAACTTAAGCCATTGAGAAACTGAATAATAAACATGGGAATCAACATTCAAAATATCACAAGTATCTTAGCGGTGAGTCATGAATAAAGGTCAAGAAATTTTCCCATCTACTGAAGTGTGATGAAGGGGGAAGAGAAGAGAAGAGGGAAAAAGTATCGTTTGGCGCTAATTGCAAGAGAGATAATGGCAACCGTGTATGAACCGGTTTCAGAAAACGCTTGAAAATTCGATTTTCAGTTACGAGATTTAACTTGAAATTTCAAACGATAATAAAAATTGAGAATGGAAAAAAAATCTGAAACTCAATTACCCTTAAAAACGAATTAAGTAAACGAGAAAAAACAAAAAGAATAATAAATCTTCAGATTGTAATTCACGAAGATTATCGAAAAAAAATAAATCACTTTCAAGGTCAACCACATAGAGGTCTTTCACTTCCTGCATTGCTTAGGGAAAGTTCAAGGAGCAGCGGTTGGATAGTAAAAGTGAATTTATTTTTTTATTTTTCCACTATCACCTACCTCTCTTCATCCTTCGAAGTTCTTTCATCCGATTCTGATTGATGATGGCATTTTGACAAATCAAATACCATTTGAAGTCCACGCGCTTTTACACATGTGTAGGACATAAAATGGTACGTTCCTAGTAATAAAATAACTGCGCATTTGGAAAGTCATCAACTATACGATAGTCTTTTGACCCTGGAAAAAGCGTACTTCGGAAATTTTATGAACACGGATAACATTTTTTCCATTACAAGTTGTTTACTATAATTGAAACGAAATTCAAAAATGTTTTTTGGAAATTCTACGCATTGGAAATTTTTCTGTAAAAAATGTTCAACATTTCTATTTTGCAATTAATCTGAGAATGAGATTCGACGAGAATTGTAACAAACATAAAAATGGATAAATACATAGCAAAAAATATTTTTTTTTTGAAGCTTCAGTAGGAAAATAAAATTTAAGTTTTTGCAGTCTGCAAAAAATATTTACAATTTGATTTAAATATAACTAGATAAAATTTGAGATTTAGTCGTCTTAAAAACATTAATAAACAAGTAAGTAATTATGTTTTGTCCAAAGGATATTATTTTTATCAAATATTTTTCAAACAATATTACTGTTAACAGCAAGGCTTTAAATAAATTGTGCGAATATTTAGGACAAAGTATTAATTTTGAATTTCAAATTAAATAAACGCGCAAAAATGTTAATTGTTGCATAACCAATCTGAGATAGGATCGTCTAGCGAGTGATGCTACAATTATTAACGTATATTTTTATAAAATTGTACGTAGAAAATATCAATATATGCCACACACACACACACAGTTTTCAAAAATAATTTATTACCAAAACTAAAAGAGATTATTTTTCATTACCATTTAATATACTGAAAATGTCTCCCAAATATTTTTTTATATAAATTAAGTAGCAGTTTGCAACATATTTTCCCAAATTAATTAGTTTTTGATTCTCATGGTGAACAATTAAAAAGATTTTTTAATAAATATAATAATTTCAGATATTATGTAACATTAACTTCTTTAAATAAGCTGAATAAAAAGTGATACATAGCAATAAAAGCAATGTTAGAATTATAGTACAATAAATTTTCTAAATTTTCAAAATAAATTGACAAAGAAATTGTCATTACGTGGTAACAATTCCGAGAAGAGAAAACACATTGATTTTATCCTCGTACTCGCAATTTTATAGCGTAACTAAAATTCTAAGATTAAAAAACCTTTAATTACTCCATTCCAATTCAGGTTTGATCTGATATTTTTTTACATCGAACTCTGAAGCAAAGCGAGGGCTATTGGCGACGGAACTTGTAATTGTTAACCACGGTCAAGTAACGAGGACGACACGAGAAAAAAAAATATGGACAAACATACCTAACAAGCCGCTATTATAATTACTATCAAAATATTCAAATCATTTTGAGATGCACAAAACTTTTTAACCCTGTACAAGATTATTCTATATCAAGTTCACAGCTAAGTACTAATTGCACGGCAATAATGACAGAAAGAAAAATCATAGGAGACGCGAGTTAAATGAAAATACACTGTATACAAACACAGCATTTTGCAATCGTAAGTGACCATCCCACGCAGATTTTAGCGACCTACGCGGTGCGATTTTTATTTTTTTAGTGGCTGCTTATTCTAGTGTTTATATCGTTTCTTTTTTTCCCTCCCTTCCGGCGAATGTTTACAAATTAGCGACGTTTGGAAGATAAAAGAGGAAAAATAGAGCATTGGGGAATGTTTATTTCTGAAAGGTTGAGTTACATTATACATTAAGATAAAGATGGCGATATCGTACGAGCGGACAAATCTAGCACCCCATAACAAAGATTTCAACCTAAACAATTGAGATATAAAAGAAAACGAATACAGTTAATTATTTTACTTTTTCAGTTTTTGTGGAAAATGCACACACAAATTAATTTACTAATTTACAAACTAACATAAAAAGTTTTCGTAAAACATATGTTAAGAAATGTTGTGTAATGAAAAGTTCAAGAACACTATTTAACTTACAGCATTCTATTGATTTAAGATTAAAAAATTGAACTTATACAGTAATCGTAAGAGATAAGCTTACAAATAAAAATATTTACAATTTTCAGAAATATTGCAATGGTTTTTGTTTTAAAATAGGGAAAAAAAGTCAAAACTTAAAAGCTCAATATCACAATGCAAAATAAATAACAAAAAGCACAATTTCCTTACAAATTAAAGAAATTAAATTAAAATATATTGTGAACACGCACTTGGAAACAAAATTACATTCATCAACACAATAATTAGCAATTTTTGAAAAACATCCGTCTTGTTTCAATATATTTTACGGCTTTTAATAATAATAGAAAAAATAAAAGAAATAGAACAATATTTACAATTCGTAAATTTAATCTGCATTGCTGAGATTTTTTTTAAAAATTACTATTAGTTTAATGAATAGCATTTACCTATTTAGTACCGATGCACAATAAACTTTTATCCAACTTTTTTAGAAATGCAAATTAATTATATTCGTTTTCGAAATATTCAGTATTATTTATTACGCATTAATAAATGTGCTGTAATAATTTCAAAGGTTTATTTTAACAATAAGATTTAATTTAGTTTTAGAGAACTAGAAATTATTACTTCATTTAGAATTACACTTCATTATATATTTTAACATAAAAAAAAGGATTACACAAATTGAATTTTAATGATATCGAAGCACTTTTACAAATGAAATTTAACATTCGGCACAATACCCCAACCCACCTCCCACCTCCTATTCGCATTACACATCATCTCCGATCTTAACAATGTGATTTTTTTAATACTCATCAAAGCTTAATTTTTTCTACCGAACAACATAACTGTCCCTCATCCCTCTTCTTTCTCTTGCTCTCTATCCCACAAATTACTCCACCTCATTCACGTGAAAGCATCTCATACCTAACACCACTCCCAGAAGTGGTCCAGGACGAAACATTCAATGCCCGTCAACTCTCCAAGTAACACAATCCTTTTCTTTTCCCATTCCTCCAACTATCGAATAAATCTCATCTTATATCAAGGGAAGAATTACCTACACAACTTCAGCCTATCTCCGTAAGAGTGATGGATACCATGGATATTATTTCGATCTTTAGCGCCTATGATGGATAGTTCTTCTCGGATTGTGTCGGAATTATGTGAGAAGGAAAAAGTTTTTGGTGGGGTTATTCGTTTTCTTCGGTTTGCTCTTTTTATTATTATTCTTAGACATCGTCCGTTTATTCGTGTGGGACGTGTAACTATATATATAAAAATCATTTAAAGATAAATGGAAGTGAGGATATACCATGTGCTCTTTCACGTCAAATCAGAATGGATTTTAAAGGCTTTCAAATTCATTTAAATACAGTAAAAGAAAATTATAAAGAGTAAACAATTTTACTAGCCTTTCGCTATTTGCAAAATGTATTAAATGACGTACATTAATTTAGACTAAATTAAACCAAACCAAAAAAAATCCCATTTTAGAGAAAAAAAATTATAGAAAAGAGGTGAACAAAAAACAATTTTACTAGCCTTTCGCTATTTGCAAAATGTATTAAATGACGTACATTAATTTAGACTAAATTAAACCAAACCAAAAAAAATCCCATTTTAGAGAAAAAATTTAATTTAATAGAAGTTTACTTTAGCTTCCTAGGTGAACAAAACTTTCCAGAAGTTGTTAATAAGATGTGACATTCATACAACGGACTAAATGTTAAAAAAAAAGAATATTAGAAAGTGTAAACCGTTTTTGATTTCAGTCAGCGCTTGTACAATTTATTTATACATATATATGTATATAAAAACTATCAAAAACCATTTATGATTTTTTTTATGGAGCACTTTATCTTCACTAATACAAATATATTTACAACAATGTGAGGATAAAGTCAAAGCAAAAAGCCACACACTTACGGTTAGCAAGACTTTAACAGAAACTTAATGGCATCACACAGAGTAAACATTCAAGGTTCATTAATAAAAAAAATCCCCCTCCCTTCTACATCATATTTAAAAACATCAAAACCTTTCATAAAATTTGACATTATATGACATGTAAAAATTGCAACCAAATTACGATATATCCTACAATAATTTACTCATATTATATATTTAAGCTACTTAATTGAAAGTACAAGTTAGTTCGTGTGTGTTACACAAGAATTTAATTACGTATTATAATAAGTACACTCAAGTAAAAACGCCTAGTCTTTTCTTAGTTTACATGAGCTATAAAATATTATAGAGAAAATAGAAATATATTTTTTCAATTTAATTTTAGAAAACTGTAAACTCTTAAAATAACTGCAAACTACAGAATATTAAATCCAGAAAAATCATTACAGAAAAAAAAATGAACAGATGTCATTCTACGGAAATACATTTTTTCAATTTAATTTTAGAAAACTGTAAACTGTCATTCTACGGAAATACATTTTTTCAATTTGATTTTAGAAAACTGTATAAACTCTTAAAATAACTGCAAACTACAGAATATTAAATCCGGAAAAATTATTACAGAAAAAAAAATTAACAGATGTCATTCTACGTAGTTTCTATTATTGCCCACTCCGCGTTTGTTTACAAACATGAGTAAAACTTACCTCCGAGGCAAAGGTATATGCGATAAAGGCGAAGTAGCTGAAAGAGGGGAGCTGTGAAGAACAGCCTTATGAGTGGCTGACGATTTCATTGCTCTGTAATTCAATTCGAAAACAATCGAATTAAATCAGAACAGGAATAATTTTTAAATCCATACTGTTTGCTAATCCTTACATGCCGGTAACCAAATTGGAAGCAGTTCGGTGAAATAAAAAATGTGGTTCTAAAGCATTTTCACAAACTTATCTCAATATAACGAACAACAAGACTATGTTAAATGATCTCGAATGTGCTTTGAGTTTTGTTTTTTGATATTCGCTCTGCTAGTCCTTACGAAACATCGCGTGTCTCACATCCTTCCTACGCAAATGCTCGGTTTGCTCTGAGCTTTTCGAATCGAAGCAGAAACTTATCCGGCACGAAATCACGGTGAAAATGTATCATAACTCCATTGCGCCAACGCGCCATCTGTAGACGAAAAGATGAACTAGATTTTTTTTAATGCTATTTAAATGCAAGTGAAAATACAGAATGCTGTTAAATTTTTTTGTTTCTGTAGAGATAAAAGAAAAAAGAAATGCAGTGGTAAATTGCTTTAAAATGCACTGTATAATAGCTGAAAAATTTGAATTAACTTATACTCAATTGCAATTTAACTGTTAAAGCACACATTTTTTTATACTTTGGCTTACAAAGGTGTTAATTTGATTTCCTTACATGTACGTTATTGGAACAGTCAGAAACTTTTTAGAAACTGGCACCAGAAAAAAATGTATTCATTTTATTCTTAAGAAATAAAAATTCGTTTCAAGTTTCAAGTTCGTTCGTTTCAGGATCATGAGAATTTAACTCACAATGCAAATTTACTGTGCAAATAATGTATTTGTCTGAATTTTATGTTAAATTACAATAGAATGCTAGAATTACTCACGAATAAAAAAATAATGAGTTGCAATCTTCTACCTTTAAGATTTGTTTCCCTTTAAAATTATATACTATATATATTCATTTTTTTATTTAATTAATCCCACAGATACTCTATTTTTAAAAATATTTCATCAATTAATCTTCAAGCTATACAACCATGTATGTATAAACGTTTAAGTAGAATATTATCGGTAAAATTTCATATCTTTTCAGAAAAATGCTCAATCTAATCGTTTTAGAACTGTTTTTCTGCTCTGTGGGCATACTTGATATTAATTTACACTTCATTTGCACCTTTTTATCTTATTCAAATTCTAAAAATTTTCCGTATAGTCAGTTATCAGAAACGATAATACAAAATATTTTGCACAAGAAAATTTTAAATGAATTTCTTATTTAGCAGTTAATTTAATATTTTATATTTCTATTAAACTTAATTTTTACACAAGACATTTACATAAATCAAAGTTTACACCTCAAATTAGTGAAATTCGGTACAATTAAACAGCAAAAGAAAATATCTAAACGAAACAACCGATAAAGTTTTCAGAATTTTTAGAATTAGAATATAAGCTGATTTTGAAAATCTTACATCCTGTAATCAGTAAATGAGAAACATACAACAGCAAAGATCAAACGACCTTTAGAAAAATAAATATTTCATAAAAAAATATCAGGATAAACACAAGCAATACTCAATGTTTTATTACTGAAAAAAATGCTAGGTATTCCTAATATCTGTGATAGTTTCCGCGCCTACACACTGGTGGTTGTTTCAAAAAGGATTAAACTACGTTAATGAATACTGATAAAATTTCTTAAATGATAGCGTGAATATGTCAAACAAATAACAAATCCAAAACCATGGTTTCCGATATGATTAATAAAAAATATAAGAAAATGCAATAGTAAAGAAACATACAGACAACATACCATTCCGTTTGAGATTGCTTGAAATCATTTATCTCTCTTGTGTAAGATAATTAATATAATTTTTAAACAACTTAATTATATAAAACTTTATTCATCCTCTTCATTCAGCTAATTATTCACGGGAGAAATTGCGTAAACAGTAATTTAATAATGTAAATTAAATCTATTTACTTACGTATTTCAGTAAGACTTTTTTAAAACTTTATATAACTACATACATTTGAGCTAAATAGCATTACTCGACCGTGAATAATTATGTGAACTTAAACCCCTGTAAAACACATCATGAATTAAAGAAAGACAAAGAAGCCTTTTTGAAAACCGTAATGCTCTCATTATTCAGCAGCACAATGCGCTTCTGTAATAAAATAATGTAGCAATTACAAGAAAGAAAAATTCAAAAACAGCTTTTTACAAAGTAATTTTGCTATTATAACTTATTCATGCAAAAAAAAGTTTAGAAATTAAATATATTTGTTAAAGGGAGTACTTGTGAAAAGAAATTTTTAAATAAATATTTTCAGTCATTCTCATAGTTATTAATGTTACATCAAAGTAATAATGATAATAACAATAAGGTGTCATTAAAAACTCTTTTTTTCCAGTAAAAAAATTTTTTTTTCTTAGAAAGACATTATTTAGGTGAGTTTTTTTTTTTTTTGAGTCTTTTAAAAATAGTTTGCAACATCATTTATTTAACCTTAATTTCAAAAAAGTATCAATAATAAAAGAAAAAATAAATTATGAAATACATTTGCATTATAACTTTGAAAAAACTCTTACTTTCTTTTTATGTTATTTTTTTGTTATTTTAAAAACAATAATATGAGACTAATTGGAAAAAAAAAGAAACAGCATGAAAGAATTATCGGATTTCATTCAATTCAAGCTTGATTAAATTTGCCGTATTTGAAAACACAGGATATTTCGATACACCCAGGTTTACATTTAAAGTTTCATTTTTCCAAAAACTCAAAAAAGTGAAGAACAATCATTGATATTTTAAAAAGTTAATCATAAAACAAGCAGCGCTGCATATTTCTCTTTTAATGCTGCACTGTACGTTTATTTATTTACTTTCGAGTGATCATAGTCACAAACTCGGGATCAACGTTGTCGGATCATGCGTTCGAGCCCTGGTGCCACGGAAAGCACGCCGAATAGAGAGGTACACGGTAAATCTGTTGAGGCTCAAAGTTCTCAGGTTGGCGTAGTATGGAAGTTTGAAGAGTGGGGTGCAAGCTCTGGTGTCCTCTTCGTCACTCTTGATTGAAGCTCAAAATTAGGGATTCATCGCCAAATAACTCTAATGTAGCTTTAAATGAAATATCAAATACAAATTGCAAAAAAAGAAGGAAAATTTATATTAATGAATTTTCTGTGTATATTTCAATATTAAAACACACAATAATTTTTTTCATTGACAGCCATTTGAGAAATAATTTATTATTATTATTATTGGTTTTTCAACAAAAAGTTTTTTTAAGAAAAAACTTTCAGTTAATCTTTTCAATCGATTGATTTTAATAATTTAATTGAATATGTTATCGAATTAAGCGTACTTCATGTATATTCGTAACAGAAGCGTAGTTACTACCGTATCCATGATACAGGGCCCCCAAGCTCGGAGAGGACCGAAAAGGCGAAAACAAAAAAAATCGAAAAATGCTAAGGGGCCACAAGCAAGGGACCTCAAGGAACTTTAATACAGTGCCCACTCAAGACTAGCTACGCCACTGATTCGTAAGTACATTCGTGCCAATGGACACAAATAATAATTCAACTCTTTTATAGCAAATATCCAATTAAAAACGGCATCATCTTCTAAGGAAAAATTATTGATTTAACAGTCAGGATGTTTTCATTATAAAATGTATCCAATTCTCAAAATATTGAAGCTACAATATTTCACGCGTGATCCGGAATTTACACCAGATGCACTGTATGCAACAAAAAATAATACCTGGCCCCATCAGGTCAAATAAATTATAAAATTTCCCTCTGCTGCTACTTCGCCAAGTAAAACAGAACACGCAAAAACATTATATTAAGTTTCCCTCCAGGCAGTCTATTCTTTTATGTTTTCATCAGCCGGTACCGGGAGTCGGAAAAAAGTTGTGATTTATTTCATTTCAACCTGCTCCTCAGTGAAACAAATTCTAGCAAAGTAGAAAATATAGCGTTCTCCATCGGAAAGAACATTGATATACCAAAGCTCGAGAAATGGACGACGTTTATAACCTGGCTCAGTTCCAGCATTTAATTTAATGTTTCAAGTAGGTGTAAGTGACACAAATTTTCTTTAACTACCCGTTGGGTAATGTAGCCCTAGAGGAAGACGGTGCGTTTGGAGTTAATATTAACGTAGGAGTAAGAGAGAATTTGTTAACTTCATTCAATTACGTAATTTATTTATTTAAGAGGGTTTTGACATTTTTTTTATTATTTTCCTTTTCTTTTTTTTAATAACGTTAAAGGTGCGTTGGCAGGAATGAATAAAATTATTACCTTCAGGTGGAAGGAGTTGTTTTCGAATCTTTCAGAGTGAGGTGTCAGTTTTGAGAGTGAGTATGAAATATTAAAAAGAAAATATATAGTGGGATGAGGTGAGAAATAATGAATGAAATGTCAAAGTCATCGGGTTAGTGGTGTGTTATTATTCGTCTCAGGTATCTTTCTTACTTTTAATGATGTAGTAAATACATTGTCGAATAAAATTGATAAAGGATTTGCGATAATCAAAATCTTATTATAATCTAATATATATTATAAATGTGAAAGTTTGTGAAAATCTTTGTTGGTCTTTCACGCAAAAACTACAGAATGGATTTTAATGAAACTTTACAGTAATATAGCTTATACATCAGAATAGCACATAGGCTATAATTTATACCATAGGCTATAATTTATAAAAATTTGGGAAAAGTGTCAAAAATATAACGATATTTGTCAAGTAAGAAGGAAAAAATTCTGCCATCTGCATGCGCTGCAAAAAAGCCCACGTCAGCATATATCTATCTTTTGTTTGTGAAAAACTCTTTTTGTTTTGGCTACGCAAGGTGCTCGCTTCTAATTAATTCCTGTGATCAGAATACTGTCTATTTTTTATTTCAGAATCAAACTAAGTTTTGAAGGGAGAGGTTGTTATAAATCTCTCTTTATTTTAATGTTTTTTAACATCTTATTATGCACATTTGGTAGTAAGAAATTGATCTTTTTTCCAAATAAATGCTTTTATCAGTTCTGATACTTAAAATAATTAAGCTTTCTCTTTCACACTGCATCATTTGGACAAATTTTCAAAATTTATTTGTGGTTAGTAGTTAATTATAACGCTATAATTTTAATTGAATAGGCAGATATAATTATTTTTACACTTAAAAACGCAATAAATATTGTTCTGTATTTCTTGGAGTGTGAGAGTGAGTGAATATTAATGTTGCACTGTTCACCTACACGAGGGCTTTTGGCAACGGACCACGTAATTTTGAACCATAGTGAAGTAACGTGGACGACATCTGAGCTGGCACCCCTTTCTCCCAACTACCACACCACACCAACTTAGAAGGAATATTCTACCAATAATTAGCAGGAATATTCTTTGAAATCCACTCTTCCAAGATATATGGCAGCACGGGTTCCATGATGAGTATTTTAGCGGAAAAAATAGTTTGTCAAAATTTAAGTGTCTTATGTTTTTGTATGTTAATGAAGACCTTAGAAAATGATTTGACTACTTATTTTAAGTGAGCCGTATATATAATTAATTTTACAGTGGAATATCTTTATTTAATTTATTAGCTCTAACGGATTAAATTTTCCAAATTGGAGTATTTTGTTTATGTATATCCCTTAATTTTAAATGTAGTGATCCAAAAAAATATTGTATGAAAAAAACTGCAGTAAATCATAATGCGGTTGGATAAAGTATTAACGTGCATCGCGCCCCTACACGGCGGGTCTTACAAAGCTCTAATAAAGCTCGAGTTATGAAAGTAGCTAGGCATTTGCCAACTTGACTCTATCTTTAACATTTCGCTATGTTTTTCATTGGATCGTCATTATAATTTAAGAAACGGTGTAGCTTACGAATATTACAATTTTAACATAAAATAAATACTACAGAAAGTAATATTAATGTATTATACTTTCAGATAAAAATTATTTACACTATTTTAAGCGTTCATTACACAAAACTTTTAACAATGTGTTACTTTTGCTACGGCGTTGCTTGCGAATATTACAATTTTAACATAAAATAAATACTGCAGAAAGTAATATTAATGTATTATACTTTCAGATAAAAATTATTTACACTATTTTAAGCGTTCATTACACAAAACTTTTAACAATGTATTACTTTTGCTGAGCAGAGATCAGCTTAGGAAGGTATTTTCAAAAATCAACCCTCAAGAGTGTTACGGGGAATTATAAATAAAAAAAATCCTTTTTATCAGCTATTAGACCTACATACTTAAAATTTAACAAAGGTGTTTTATTTCTCTCTTTCTTTTGTTACCTCAGTTACGCCAAAAGCTTTTTTTGTTTAATTTGCAATTCATGTAAAATTAACTCATTAAAAACTTCTTTATCCTTCAATCTGTGTTGTTTAATTTTTCAGTTCACCCGTGCGAAGAACGGGTATACCAGCTAGTACTTAATATATTAAAACCTCATAGTATTATTTTTCGGTGTTTCATGAAAGTCTGTTTGATTTGATTAAATTATATTTTTAAGGTAAATTTCGACTCATTTTTCATTAATAAATTAGCCTTCATGTATTTAAAATGTTATTTATATTTTTCCTATGTTTTTAAAGCATTGATTAATTTTGTCTGTTTTCGAAAGCGACGTAAGCCCTATGAAATATATGAAAAAGAAAGAATTAAAAAAATAATTTTAAAATTTAATTGAATGAATTTTAAAGGTTACTTGAATCCAACGTAGCTTCTACAAAATTTATTGAAAATTATAAAGTAAATATTTCAATATTAATAATTTGGATCACACACACATAGATATTTTTGAGTTTATTTCAGCATCAGTTCATCAATTAGAGTTATCCATGGAATTCCTACATAAATCATAATAAATATCATTTTTATAGGAAAATAATTAGCCTTAAAGGTAAATTTTTCGTTAAACTTTTTATATTAGAAAAGCGCAAAATTAAGTTAACAATTAAAAATTAACAAAAATAAACGAAATGATATTTTTAAATCAGTTTTCACTTAAGTTATGAAAAAGAAAGCTTTAACCCTAGCAAGATAATTAATATAATATAGAAAAAAAACCTTATATATATATAGAAAATTTCACATAAATCCTTGATGTCCAAAATTTTTTATTGAAAATAAATCTGTTAATCCAAAACAGCACACCTAACAGAGTATTTCTAAGACAAAAAAAAAGAATATACTATAAGTTTAAACTAACCTTCGATATAACATGCAGATAAAAAATTAATTACATTAACAATTAAAAGAGCAAATAGTTTCTCAATTTTTTGAAGATTCAATCATACTACAGTTCATGATAACCTAATAACCCTAGACAAAAAACCAAATCAGAAATAATTATTCTTAATAGATAGTCCTAATTCACATACTACTGGGAAAATTGCATATATTTTTTCAAAATTACAGATATTATTTTAATAAAAATCTGAAGATAAAAGACAACGTTGGATTTCAAGTAGTATTATGTGGACAGTAAAAAAATTAATCCTTAGTCATGTTTAAAAAAAAATACATTTTATCTAAGTGAAAATTGGATTTTTTAAAAAATTTATATATATATACCATTATAAGAAATGAGTATTTAGTCGGTGACAGCTTTAAACCACAGCCCAACATATGGCTTAATAAAACTTAATTCCTTTCGTAATGGGTCATATAAAGGTATTTTAAATCCAGATATCAGTAAGTCTTTTTCTTTAGTTATTCTTCAAATTTTGAGAGCAAATCTAAATTATTCGATGACAAAAATAGGTACAATATATATATATATAAATTCAGTTCAATCATGCACTTCAACTACAATTACTAATAGCTCAGAAATCTATTGCCAGAAAAAGACTTTGTAAAACAAAATGGGAAAAAATGAGATTATACCAAAATGCCATTGAAAAATTTTTTTAAAAAAAATACAATCAATTATTCAATCAACAAGACCATACTTGCACTTAATACGAATTTTAAATGGAAAAAAATTCAGTTCCATGTTTAAATCCTTTTATAAATTTCGACTAAATAGTTTTAAACCGAAATTCTAAAATTTTTTTGTTTGTCCCACAAATACAGAGAGAACTGTTATAAGCGATATTACTAAAAGAACAAAGTCTTCACATGTTTCAAGAGAAAAAAAATTTTAAGAAAAAAGAAAACAAATTTGAAAAATGGTTTGCATAAAAATCAATTTAAAAAGATGTTAAGAAAAGATAATAAAACCTACCAACGTACCCTTGATGTAGTTAAATTCACATAAGAAGTAGTTAATTTCTTAATAATATGGATTTAACATCCCTGGTATTATTACTTCTATCTCGCAGCTCCCTTGTCGCTTATTTATTTATTTTTCAATTTTTATAACGATTTCGCATTGCTTTCGATTATCTCTCAACACCTGTTTTATTCATATAAGAGGAGACATTGGGAATTACTCAAAAATCGACTCAACAAAAATATGTACGATTGGTATGCTAATATATGCATTAATGCTTTCACTCCCTGTTGTATTAACAAAGAACCATTCCAGGTATTTTCTCATCTCCACCACAAGGATCATTTGTTCGCCCATTCTCACCCTAATGAACAGCAGGAATCCCTGGCATGAAGAACGCAGGCCCCCTCTTTTTTTCCCGCCACACACCGCGACCTTCACCGAGACGGAAACGAAACAAAAGAAGTATACCAAATAAAAAGCAAGACGAGATTAAATAGGTGCAACATAACATCCGAAAAGAAGAAATAAAAATAAAATAAGTACAAACGGGACGAATTTTTTCCACCTCTATCTCGAATCCAACCGTCCGTTAACAATAGAGATGGCCTGTTCTTTTTTTTTTCTTGCCATCATCTCCGTCAACGTACTAGTGCCAGTGAGCTTATCTGTGCTGACATGAAACCTTCACTGACCTGCCGTTTCGTCAACAAAGAATATCATTCAGGGCCCCCTGAATCATCACATCGAAAATACTATCATCTTCTGTACATGAGGTCGGACATGCGGCGAACAAGATGGATGACAATGCCTCTTTGCCTTTTTACCTACCTTATAGAGGATTATTGCACGATGTCATTAACGAAGAAGAAATATTTTTCTTTCTTCTCAAGTTTTTAAGTAGGTAGGTAGCAGATACAGGTGATTCGAATAGTTATAATGATGGAAAAAAAATACTAAAAACAATTACAGTTGGAATTTTCGAAATAAGGTACATAAGTTATATGAATATTATATTATTATTGATTTGATTCGACACTATTGAATAAAGTCACCCTTTTGAAACTACACAAGGTCTATAGACGACGGATATAGTAATTTTGAGCCGCGGTCAGGTAGCGCGGATGACACACACTTGAAATGACACCAAACTTTTTTCCTAACTTCCAGAGATTCAACAGAAATCAGCATAAACATTGAATTAACAGCATAAGAATTAAATATAAAATATCTCAAAGTAAAAGCAAGGAATATGTAAAAAGTTAAATTTGAATTTTAGAGTATTTTTCAGCGATTATAGCTTAATATTATTAAATAAGTCAAGTAAACTACAAGCACAATATCATTTAAAAAAAGATGACTAAAATAATTTTTCTCTATTTCGAAACTCTCATGTATCTAGCGAGATTTATATATGACTAGCTGGATGGCCCGGCGTTGCACGGGCTTCTTCAAGTGTACATATTTATGCCTTGGAAGATTCCCCTTCCCCTTCAGAGTCAGCACTTCTGTAATTTCTGTATTAATGTCATTAAAACACTCTTTTTCTTCCACATCTTTGTCCTGTCGGGCGTGTCTGTTTTCTCGCCACTTAGCTCGGCGTTGCAAGGGCTTTTTCCGTGAGTACAATTTTATCCCCATGGAAACTTTCCCTTTCTCTCTGGACACCAGTATATGTGTGTATTACTGAGCGATGTGAGTGATTTCTATATTTTTTTATGTCATTTAAATCCCCTTTTCAGAAATGTCTTCCACTTCTCTTTGTCAGACAGATTTCTTTTCCCTCCGTTCAGCCAAGGGTTGTATGGGTTTTTTCAAGCATAAAAATCCCTTTTTTCACAGAGGAATAAGATCTTTTTTTTTCAAATTTCTATTTTCGATTAAAAATTAACAAAGCTATTCCAGTTTTGTTCTCAAGAAAGCAGACAATGTACGAATTTATTATTAAATAAATAATTTAGTAATAAATAATAAAACGCAATATAACTTGAATTCTTAAAAAAATTATTAATTTATATCAATTTTCATTAAATAATGAATTAAAAAAAAGTCTACCATTAGCTATGAAACGACTGCTTTTATCTGGATGTTTGATTTTTCGATTAAATACATGTGACTGTGAAAAAAGAACTATGGGGGGAAGCATAAAAATTTGTTTACATTCCTTGTATAAAAAAAGATTTAAAAGGAAATAGTACTATTTAATGAAAACAGGGCAGCATTTTCCAACATTTTAAGGTTTTCAGTAAATTATTTTTCTAAAAGAAAACTATCAGTTGTGATGTATTATTAAAAACTAAGATCGTATTCATTATTTTCTACATGAAACACACAATGAATACTTTCTTAAATTTCAAACTAATAAATTGGATTTGGGAAATTACTGGAAAATTCATTATTTACAATCATTATAAAAGAAATAACATTTAAAAAGAAAACATCTTTATCTGACAGAAAAATCTTTTATCCGCTTACGTACTCTCCGTAAGTTGTTTTTCCGCACATGCGCTATAAGCGCTCGAACTCGTGTGTTCTGAGGTAGCTTTTCCCATAGTTAACTATTACTGGCATTTGGCGATTTTTCTCATTTTTTCGTTGTATTTTTACGGCTCCCCAAGACGGAAAAAATACATCTTCTTTAAAAATATTTAATGTATAAAGAAGCAGTTTTTTTAATTAAAAAAATTCAAAATTTTTTGAAGTTTTACAATATTTTGTTTTAAATTAACTTGTCAGCGGTAGAAAAGGTTTAAAAATGTACCAATCTGCTTGAAAAATAGTTTTATCTTTTTTTAGGAATTTAAAACATTGTAGAAATTGAGATTTTAAAAAATATTTCAAGTTAATCACATGTTAAAAGTATTTATTTTTTTAACAAAGTTCATTAATACAGTCAATAGAGCAACGTCATGAAATTCCATTTTGGCTGAAAACTGATTTTCGACTCCAGCTTTTGTCATTGTTGCAACAATAACAGTGTTACAACAATGCAGACAAATCAAAGTTGGCGCCAAAAACTGGTTATTAAAACTGGTGTTAATTAATATATTTTTAACTAATTGCTATATAGGACCGAATTGTAAATCTAAACCATTCTCGAATCCACTTGAACCCACACAAAAAATGTCATTAAAATCGGTCCAGCCTTTTAGGAGTTCAGTCACATACATACGCATAGAAGAATTATATATATAAAGATTATTTGAAAAGATATTAATTAAAAACGCTAAAAAGCATGATTCGTCTGTAATTTTGTAACAATGAAGACCCTGTTTGGCCAGTTTGGCAGAAAATCGATTTTCGACGCCACCTTACGTCATTTTTACAACAATAACGTTGTTACAACAATGCAGGTAAATATTGAGTTGAATGTTTTTAATTAATGTCTTTTTAACTAATTGCGATATCGGACCGAATTGTGAATCTAAACCATTCTCGAATTCATTTGAAACCACAGAAAAAAATGTCATCAAAATCGGTCCAGCCGTTTAGGAGGAGTTCAGTCTCATACACACGCACACAGAAGATTTTTATATATAAAAATATCCTTCTTTCATTCTTGTCTTGTAGATGAAGACAAAAAATTAGTTTTTTTTTCGGAACACTATCAAAGTAGATATAATTTTGAAAATCCATTTTAACATTATTACGTTTTTAGAGAACAAGTTCAATAAAACTAACTATATTGTATATTAATGAAAGTGAACACCTGAACTATTTTTAAATGTATTAGCTGTAGATAGATAAATTATAAAAAGAGTGAGAAAAGAGAATATTTTTTTAAGAAATGAAATGAACGTGGTTGTAATCCATGGATTTAATTATAATGATATCAAATTTCTGTGTGGATGACTATATTAGTCATTTCAACATAGTGAAGTTGTTACTAAATAAATCAAGTTATACTCAGCAAATATTTTAGCTATTATTAAATTTTTCATTTATATAGAAAGGATGCTGGCTCTCATAATAGTAAAAGCTATTTTTAAGACTGAAAAACTAAATACCTTAAAAAAATTTAACACCAATTGGGTAAACTATTATTTATTGTATATTCACAATACATACTACTGCGTGAAATAATCAACATTTATTAGTATATTAACAATATCAAAGCATGATTATAACGTTTTATTGATTCATTATAATTTGCAAGCTTAAAAAAGCATTTAACGAATAACCAGATTAATTTAATTCCTATTAAATACATAAAAACGAAAAAAGAATTGAAACCTTATAATAATTCGAAAAAAAATTGGAATATTAACATTGCAGTAGCAAAAAAAAATTAAATGTATGCAGATAAAATGTATATTTTTGCTTCATTGAGAGTGATTATTACTAAATCAGCTGATAAATACATAACTGTAGAATTTATATATTAATAAGCTTATCATTTAATTTGTGCATAATATAGTATTTTAATAACTTAATTTATTTAAATTTTATTCTTAAAAGATTTTAGCACGTCAAGTTATTAGCATGAATGTGAAATACATAAAAATATATATGTAAAATAGCAGGATTATAAGAAACGGAATTCATTACATTGTTTGAAAAAAAAATGGATTTCTTCAATCTTATTGAAATTTTAATATAGGTGAAGCTTACCTATTTACCAGTTTAAAACACCCCAGACATTAAAGTTTTTCATATCAAAAGAAAAGAGTATTTTTCGTTTAAAAATGACGGGGTCTTTCCTGTTATTCATATATGATGTATTTATTTCATACAATTGAATTTATATCGCTCTTTAAAATCGTATAAATATTTTTACTAAAGTACTCTTAAAAATTATCCAGAATACCTTTCAAAAATACTCACTTTTTTAAAGGTATAAAATACTTTAGAAAGGTTAAAGAATAAATAACTATTTCTTGAATAAATGCTCCTAAAACTCTTTAACATAAGTAAAATAAATAGAATTATTTTATTATAAGAGAGTGGAGAATCAGACAGTTTTTTCACCCAAACTGACACTTGAATAATATTAATGTAGAACAAGGGCTCCGATGATTGATGAGTAAATTTGAACACTAAAATAGATAACGTTATGCATGAACTGGATGGAATGGAATTAGAGCATTTATTGATTGCTTTATGTAACATAATTTATTTTAAGCAAAACAGCGGGTACTAGACTTATTTGAGGAAAATTGTTTCTAAAGTAAGAATTTGAAAATAAAAATGATTCTGAACAAATGGATACGTATCTTACGTTACATAAAATGATTTCTAGAATATTTTAAAGCCATGCTGAACATTTATAACAATTTTCTTTTGAATGAAAATGTTTTTTAAAAGGTAAAAATAGTGCAAATAAATATTTTTTCTGTCGTTTTTAATCATTTAATAGTGAAGTCGACTTTAGTAATATGCCTTAAGTAGGGAACTGGTGTTACAGTCTAATTTTAAGAGAATGAGAATTTAGATTAATAAGATTAGTGAATAATAACTACAGGATAATAAATGGTAAATAATTAGCTAATAAAAGTACTATAAAATAGTCAATTAATGAAATAGGGGCATTTTAATAGTCTATAGTAATTTTTCAAATGGATTGAGAAAAACCGTATTTTATTCCAAAAAATGATTAATAAAAATATACAAATTAATCAAAATCTAGCAAATATTATTTTTTGTCTAAGAAACATGTAATATATGTAACATAAGAGAAAGAAAAAAAATTCAAAAAACACACACACACACAACAAATATTATATTCATTCTTTTATTGTCATTCATTAACTGAATTTTTTTTCTAATGGATAAAATAAATTGCTTTCTTTATACATTTTTAAAAATTTTAAATTTGATCTTTACACATAATTCCTGAGCTTTTGTAATTTAAAACTGGAGATATTCCTAGTTTCAGTTAAAACATTACAATAGTTAATTTACATAAAATGCTCAGTTGAATAATGATAAATGCTTAAAACTTTATTAAAAATCTTTGTGAACAGATGTAAGAATACTTGATTACGGAAAGAAATCGTAAGGCTTTCAATCATTTTCTTTAAAAATATATTGCTGGTAATTTTCGAATCACACTTTTAAAGAAATGCTCTACCGAGGTTGATTATAATAAGAATCATGAGTTTGTGGTTTCAAGAAATGGTATATCCAATTTAAAAAATTAATACAGTTCGTTTTATAATCAGTGCATCTTATAATCAGAAATCGATAAACCTTACAAATCTCTCTGCATTTTCTTCAAGTTGAATAATTTAAATAAAACAAATTAATTAATTAATTAATTCAAATAAATTTCTTTCTTATTCTCAGATGTTTTCGTTAAAATAAATAATTTTGTAATTCAACATAACTTAGTTTTATTAAGGGTTAAACACTAAACGCAATAATTTATTATATTTTTATTAATTAATCTAACTCAAAATGAATTATGTAATATGACTAAATTTTTCCGATGAGTTCTCTTTCTTGGACATAAATGGTAAATGCTCTGAATTTTTTGTTCATATTAATTCGAAGAAAAATTGATTTGTTTAAAGAAATCGAGATGTTAAACGGAAAAAAATAGCCATTCTTAGAAACGAATAATTTCCTTTTCAAAACAGTTCATATGAAAGTTGATTAAAATGTAATCAAATTAAGCATTTGGCGATTAATTTCGCATTTTAGTGAACACCAAGAGTTCTTCGTAAATGAGTTTTCTACTTCAGCAAATTAGATTGTGGCTCGAGAGAGTGCTTACGTCTAAGTGCCCCGGAAAGTTCGAGAAGGAAAAATTAATATAGATTATAAGAGTCTATTTCTTCAGACAAATTTCTCAACAAGCAAATGTAAGATATGTTGTTCGTAACTGTCAATTCTTTACAGCAACATAAATATTGTAACACTATCCAGAGAATGAAAATGAAAACTAATTTCTGCGAAAGGAACAATACATAAATAAAATTATTTACACATTATAGAATACATTTTTGTTTGATATTGTTTTCATTTAGATTCAAAATAAATTAACTTTAAAACTGGTTTTACACATTAAAAACAAAATTGAAATTAATTAAACTATTTTTTTTATCTAAAATTGTTTAATTTTTTTAAAAAAGTAGCTTAAAGTTTTCGCAATGGATTTAATAAGATTGTGTTTTTAAGATTCATAAATTTAAATACATCTCTCTATCTAAGTTAGCTTATTTTAAGTTCAAATTCCTGAAGTTTTTCAAGTTATTTTAATAAAACGTTCTAATCTTCGTTATGAATGTATAGAGTGTCTGATTCTATTTGAAGTATTTTCGATTAATTATTATTATAACTCGAGATTGTATAAGTAAAAATATTATGTATCACGATAATAATTTATTATTAATAACGCCCTTTGCACAAGAATAATTTTTACGTAACTTTCTGAAGGAAATAAAGTAATGCATAATTCAATTATGCTGTTCTTTCTTTGTTAAAAAAACTTCCCTTTCTTTAAAATTCAAAAGTTGTGTATATTTATGAAGCAAAAGAAGGAAAAAAACCTGATGAATTATATATACTGCAGTTAATCATTTTTTTGCTTTAACATACTCGAAGAAAAAGATTCGAATAGCAATAGTATTTTTTAAAATTATAACAAATACATTATTTTTTATGAATATGTACTGATTAGTTGATAAAATCTATAATACAATAATCTGGCAATAATATGTATATTTATATTTAGTGGACCAGTAATATGACTGGCTACTATATGGCTGACCACTATATCTGTATTATCACTTATTTTTACGTCTCTGCTTGAATTTCCATATCACTGAAAAGGAACCACACAGAAAAGTAAGAACAAACCTGCAACGCAAGGCTATCTCAACAAACTTCAGCGTTATGCTACCAATTTGCTGTGATTGCTATCTCTAACACAAAAATCGTTAGATACACAACAAAAAGGCAGCTAAAAGTTCTCAAAACTCAGAATTTCGCTAAAAGTAGTAGCAAAGATTTTAAAAAAGTATAAAATCTTTATTCTATAATACGTTTCGTTACTCGTCTTTTTAAAACTGAATCTTCGTAAAATTATAAATAACATCAATTTTTTTTCTGCAAACCATCAAAAATCTTTCAAAGACTACTCGTTGGTGACCGCTATACTAGACAGCTTCGTCGAATCTCGTGTCATAAAGCTCGTAACTACGACTACTTCAGAAGTCCGAGAGAACTGAAATCCGAATGCGTGATCCATTGAGATATTAAAATCAAATATGCAAATCTCTTAATTAGTTGTCATTCTCATATTTTATAGCTTTCTGTTCTACATATTACTAGTCGATTATTAAAAATCACAGCCTATCTTCAGCCTTTCCCTTGTAGGGAACATGCATTATACAGTCGGATCTCTATATAACGAAGTCGCTAAATCCCGTAAAAAAATCGTTATATAGAGGTTCATCTTTAAATGTACTTTATAAACCACATAAAACAAACTTTAAATTCATTAACACTATGTATTAAAAAAAGTAATTACTCACATCTTTTTGTAAATTAATATATATATTTATTTTATATATCTTACCTATCTAAAAAAAGAAGAAAAAGAAAAAAAAACTGCAAGAAAACTTTCTTGGCGTCTTTGTCCTCTTCCTGAAGAATTAATTATTTTTCTTTGATGCTCAAGTACTTACGTTTTGACATTTTCGAGCTACAAGAAACGAAATTACCAGTACGACTGATCAACACAACAAATGAACGGAGACTAGTTCAAGGACACGAGATTCCACAAAGGGTGAAAGGGGAAATCGAAGATGTTTTTTCTGAACTGCATAAGGTGTAAAGGGTTGCACTTTTTGGATGAAATGCCTCGAATTCTATTGCTCTCGGTGAGTTAGGCACCTAATAAAATCAGTCAAGATTTATGGCTAGCATAAAATGTGTTAAAAGAGAGAATATCTTGAAATGTCCAGAAAGACTTTAAAAATAGAGAGGAAAAAAATGAATCACAAGAGAAAAAGTTCGCTGTATAGAAAATGCACTTCGCTGTTGGGAGGTTATTTTACGAAGAGAATCGTCAAATGCTCTTGGTTCCAGGAAAGAATTCACTGTACAGAAAAATTCCCAATATAGAAGTTCGTAATATGGAGGTTCGATTGCATATACTCCTTTTTAAATTACAAGCACTCTTTTCAGATTTTAACTAACCTTCTTTTGACCATTTGTAAAGTAAGCTGCAAAACCCGTTATAACAGAACTCAAAAGAAAAATACTAAAAATCATTTCCTCAAAACTGTGGAATGTTTGAAAATCCGAAATAATTAAACTGTTGAGAATCAAAGCTTTTAAAACAAAGAGTTTTGAGCATGTCCTTGTTTGAATTTTTAAATAAAGAACGATAAATGCTGAATAAAAAGATGCCTAAATCTTCAATAATAATCTTGTAAATTTGTCGTTTCAAATTCTAACGCAAAAAAAAGAAAAGAAAAATAGAAAGGAAATTCTTCTTAAGCTCTCTATTCATCATAACGTATTTTTCAAACAAATAAATTCTGTAGAGTAACAGATTAAGAAAATAACTTAAAAATTCACATTCGTTCCGCTTGAAAGAACTGGAGACAAAAGAGAGAAGGTAGATAATCCCTAACTTTTATTTTCAAAGTCAGTGTTGAAAACTACCAGAATAATTCTAAGAATCTAAGAATTAATTTTTTCCCCATCTTTTCTCGCCGCACATCACGAGAGATCAATTGGCTACTTTAACTTGAGAAAAGCGGATTAGCATAAAGAGGCATTAAGAAAAAAAAATTGTGAAAAAAGCAATGCGTAAAAAGGGGAGAACGAGTGAAAGCGAGAGGAAAAAAATAAAAGTGAAAGTTGTGAGTCATAGTTTGCACCGGTCAGAATATCAAGGTCATAGCAATTATTTATGCCATTACACTTTACGTTCACTGTCCTTTTCTGTTACTCGTTCGTGTTTTTTCTTTTTATTTGGATAAATCATTTGCTTTGTATACATTAATGGTACCCTTTTTATCCCCTTCGAAGGTATAGTATATTTCATTTATAAACATTTATGAAATTTTGAAATTTAATGCATTCAACTATAAAATTAAGAATGCCGGTTAATGGTGAAATAGAAAAAGAAATAATAAATGACGATGTTCTTTTTTTTTCTCGACCGTCTACATTCTTTTTATTCAATTGTTGAAATTAATTTTTTTTCTCAATCAATATTTAAGTAATTGTTTTACATTATCTTCAAAATATAAAAACAAATAATTTAATAATTTCTTAATTTTTAAAATTGATTTGGTTATTCAATAGGAATGTTTTATTTTATTATTATTTATTTTTTTAAAATGTTTTTGAGTTGTACAACTTTGGAAAGGAAAGAAAAATAATAGTAAAGTATTCCTAACACACAATTCTGGTGAATATGTTTTTTGTCAAATCCATCAAAAAAGGAAACATTTTTAATAACTACTTTTTTTCTCAATTAATCTCCGCCATAAAGTCATACAGGGAATTTAATGGAAAATAATATTGTTTAACTGTATGTAAATAATTACAACATGTTTTCAGTTAGTGTGTGTGCGCAAGACAATTACATTAATATGAACTTACACAATACATAGAATTTTCAATAACTTGATTTATGTTTACTTTGAAGGTTTTTCTGTTTAGGTATTATAAGGTAATGGTTATTTTAATATATTAAAACTACAATATGCATTCTAAAATTTTTTTCAATTAGGTAATAATTATACTGAATTGATAGATAGTAAAATACTAGTATAATTGTTAAATGGACTAATATAAAACAAAACAATTTATTCAGATTAGTAAATATCAAACATAGCAAAAGGTTAAGATAAATAGATTTTTTGCTGGTTACATGATTCTCTACGTGAGAAATAAGAAACATTTGGAAAAAAAAGCATTGCACGCGTGTGTATGTTTATTTTAGCATTAAGATATTCATGATTAATTACTATTTATCAAAAATAAAACTACATGGTTAAAATTTTTGTCCATTTTTATGAATCCAAATTATTTTAGCAGCTTTAATAATTCCAATCGGTATTCTGTTAGAAAAAAATAAGAGCATTTGCTCCATGACGATAATAATGACCTTTCACACATAAAAACGCAATTAGGATATCCTTAGTAAGGTATTCTACATTACTTTCTTAAATAAATGCATAAGAATTAACTTAAATCATTTATGTTAAGTTATTTAAGAGAAAATCAAGTCATAATTTCAATATATAGCAAAAGAAATTCATGATATGATAATTAAAGGCTTGTAAAATCTATTCTTCACAAAGTGTTAAAAAAATTGTTTTGAACTTACATTATAAGAAGATTGAAAACTTCAAACATTTTTATAGCTATATTATTTGAAAGAACACTTCAGATGTTTAAATAAATAAAAATATCACAATGCCATGATGGCTTTCTTTTTTAAAAGTATATTAAATATGAATTGGATTTTTAACACTTTTATAAGCTTTAATTTTATAACATCAATTTTTCTCTCAAAATGTTTTAAAATTTAAACTTATTTCTGGTTTATCACCTTCATCCAAATTTTCATTTTCAAAAAAGATCTGTTTGAAGGAACAGTGCTGAAATTTTTCACTCATTGCAAATCAAACCAAATATTAGTCTCAGTAACTCGATCCATTTCGAAATTTAAATGTCTTTTTATTATTACCATCGTACAACATGTATATCTTTCTATTTAATGTACTATTCGGTAACAATAAAAACCATTTAAAGTCACAAAATATAGCCATTGTTCCATACTAAATCCTTAAATGTATTATTATCCAAGCATATTCTCTGGTGTTAATGACAAAGCTTTGCGCCTTTATCTGATACAAGATGAGCCAAATATGAAAGAACGTTTACAGAAAGAGCGCATGCCTCATATTTCCCATTCACATCCGTAATCTGCATTCAATGAAGAGGAAAATGAATCTTCCGTTTTTTATCGTTACTAATCTGGCCGTCCATCATTCCAAGAAGATTCGCTCATGAAATAAATCAAATGTAAGCACAGATTACAACAATAAAGGCGTTATACTAAATCTTGCTCCCGGCTATTCGATGTCTTCTTGATCTCTTACATAAAAATAAGATCCCGTTACATTTGTAAAAGCAACAACACAACTAAATTCCGCATTCAGGGCTTGATCCGGAACATACCCGGATGTTATTTCATCTTGGGACCAGCATTAGTGGAACCTCGAGAGGCTCATGGCAGGACTTGCGGGACAAGTGCGACATTTATGGCCACAAGAACAACTAAGAATTAAGTGCTACGGATAGGTGGCAAATTCTTTAAAAATAATTTTTTAAAATTATTTTAATTTTGATTTGAATATTGAAGACATTTGAAGAGAAAAATAAAAGAATAATGTAATTAATTAGATAAAAACAAGATGTAATACACATTTAGTATATCTAACAGTGTATAAAAGCAAACCGCAACTTGTATTTAAGCTGAATCAACGTGAACTTGCACATTGATTTTAGCATAGTAAAAGGGAGTATTTATAATATAATTAAATGTAAGAAATATTTTATTTTTCAAATGGCCTTTATTTTAAATGAAAAGTAGACAAATTCGAAAAATATATACAGCATTCAGTCGAAAATAGAGGAAAGGGAAAAAATAAGGGGGGGTGCAGAATAAGTAATTTCAGTAAAATACTTTTAAAAATATCATTGGAATACAATTTTGGCTTCCTGTAAAGAATTCCTTAAACGAAGAACTTTTAAACTTTAAAAATTACATAATAAAATGCTAAATACAATCACATAGTTGATACTTTAAACTGGTGGTGGTCAGTAAAATTTGCATTGTATTAATGGTCACTAAAATAAGCATTCTTAAAACATCGAAAATATTGAATATCAATTAACAAGTTCTAGGTTTAAATCAGTTGTATTTCTTTATTTGTAACTCATTCATCAGAAACAACTGAAAAATTGCACATCTAATCAACTGATTGAATGTATTGTAAAAAAATCAATATACAATCTGGAAAGTATTGTAAAAAATCAATATACAATCTCGATTGTATTGTAAAAAAATCAACTTTTAATATTTCACAACTTAAGATGTTTAAATGCAGTGCTACGCAACCCCCGGTCCGTAAATCAAGTGGTGCAGGGCCACCTAAAGAACATTAAACTATTACCATTTTATTTAAAGTGGTGCATTTCTCTCGGATTTGCATAACTTTCGATGGAAATCACTTATTATTCCACGTTAAATCACTTTTATTCATTTTGGTGTAACTAAATTTTATTCTGAAGGCATATTTAAATGTAACTAAATTAAAATTGTTAAGTCAAAACAATCTAAAATATTAACAATCAACGTGTCCCACTCTCAGCGGGCCGCGGTAAAATTATCAAACGTTAACTGGTCAGCAGCGATAAAAAGGTTGCGGAGCACTGTTTTAATGTAATATTAAAAAAATTTAATAATTATTCAAAGTGAATTATGTACACAGTTTTAAAGTATCCTTTGATTTATATTGAAATATGTATTCCAATAGGTGAAAAATATAGGACCTAAATGTATATTTTAGGACCTTATGATGAAGATACAAACATTCTAAGCTTCTAATAGTTTAAGATTACTAAAAATATATATATTTATAATATTTAGAGACACACGCATGAATATAGTAAGAAAATAAATATAAAGTAAATGTGTATTTATATTATTACTTATTCATAGGTAATACCTTGCAATTTATGTATGAATATATGCAATAAGGAAACTCTTTCTCTCTCTCTTCTATAACACCATTTAATCTATTCATTAAACACATTTTCTTCTCATTTCTTCTTATGGCATTTTTTTTTCAATTTTTCATCAAATTTAATTTTATAGAATAATTAGAACTATTATTAACTTTATAGAATTAATTTTGTTAACTTTTAAAAAGCTGCATGAATGAATTTAACAAAACTTTGTATTACTCTTTTTATATAATATATTGGTTTTGAAATACTGGTTCTATAAAAGTAAGAAAGTTTTTAAAAAAATGAACAGATAAATTTTGCAAAAATATCAGGTTACAGTTCAAAAATGGCCGTTTACCAAACTCTGATAATTTATTTCTTTCGGTTGTTGTGAAGGCTGATTTTGAAGGAAAAGGGGCTTTAGCATCAAAGACAATAACTTTCTCCCAAATCATTCTCCCACCCCCAGGAGAGTAGATATTTTTTCCCTACTTGGCGTAAACAAAGCTGTTGACTACGGGGCGCCAGGACGATTCAGAGTCTCAGCCCTGTTGTCGCCCCAAAAGTTCCCCTCACTTGGGGAGAAGAAAAATTGGTGGGGGGTAGTTGGGGAATATTGCCATCTTCAAGGGGCGCAGCGATATGTGAAGGAAAGCAAGTGACAGGGACGGTTAAAAGTGCCATTGGCGCCGGCACAAGTATTGCGGATAATCGAGTGCGTAGCCTCCTCCTTTTGTCTTGGATAGTGGGGTGGTCGCATATTTGGCAGTATTTCGCTTTTTGATAGCAGTAGTTTTTGTGTTGAAATCAACCTCCTTGGCTCTGAGAAACAGATTTTGAGAAAATGATTGGATAGTGCTGTGCTAATGAAAAGTTGTCGCTGAAAATAATCAGTTGTATGTGTGAATGCTTTTAAAAATTCCAAACTGAAAGATTTTTCATACATGCGCCAAATAATGTAGATTTCGTGATTTAAGACAAAATAAAATAAGATACTACGAAACTAGTAAAATAAATATATATGTATTTTAAAAAAAGTAATTGCTTTTTAAATATTTGTTTATAGATTTCTAATTTCAATGAAGCGGCAAACTCGATAATACTCACGTGTGTATGATAATTTTACAGTTTATCACAAACTATTATAATCAATCTTAAAATATTCTGGTCAGATAAGAATATCTTCCTATTTCTTCATTTCTTAATATAACGAATACCACCTTATATTAAAATCTTAAAAAGTAAAAACAGTTAAGGAAAATGTGAAAATCAGCATTTAAAATTAAATTCAAATCCATCATTAAACAAATTGCAAAGATTCGTACAAAGAAAAATAAAACTCTAAAAATAAGTAAAACAAGACAACAAGAAAAAAAAATATAAATTCACTTTTCGCATAACTCTTGGTTCGGGTAAGTATTCATCAAAAAGTAACACTTTTTTGCTAAAGATAAGGATAAAATTTGACGAAAAAAAAGAAAAAAAAGGGGGCGGAATGCACAATGCACTGTAACCTTCAGCTAAATTAGTTTAATGTGTACGTTTCTAATTACTTATATTCCTAAGAAATTTTTAAGAAGTTCCAGTTATTGATAATTTTTCAAAATACTTTTCTGAACACGCATGAAATTTTTCGCATCTGAAACTGATAGCTTTGTAAAAAAGTTTTATATTAACTTTTCCTTTTAAATTTATAACATTGAAAAGGGAAAAAATTCGTTTCCAATTTTATTTTATTGAATAAACATATTTTGGCGAAAATAGAAAGGCTTACACACAAATCTCTCTGCATTTGTACCAGATCAAGCAGAAATGATTCGGCACTTACGGCAACCCTATAAAATTCAGAATTGCAGTAGTACGTACAGATAGAGGGAGCTATATCTTTTAAGATTGCCAAACTGAACTTTCCTTTTGCCGTTCCAGTCACTGTCATACTTCATCCCTAATGTCACTTCTTCAAGAGTGTAATGGACAGCATTTGTTCGAAATTTATTGTTGAAAAAAAAGGAGTACAGCTTAAACACTAAAGTGAGTATCAAACCCTAAAATAGGGATAATAAAAATTTGCATCACATAGGGCTTTGTTCACTTTTTACGATACTTTTCAAAAGCCAAATAATGGTAATAATTTCAAAAACGTGATCTTGATGTTGAAATCTTTTAGCTAAGAATACAATGCAGTTAGGAAAGAACAAAAACGTTTGAATCTTTAATGAAATTCAAGACAATATCTTCGAGCTGACGACGCATAAAGTATTTGTACTCGAAAGTAGAATGAGAATTTTATTCATTATATACCAAATATACCATTACGTATCAAATATATTACAAATAAGTATTATCAAATATTCTATTGAATACACAATGAACTGTATATTCACAATTAGAATAAAATCATCACGGTGATTTATCACGATAAATGACCGTGATTTGTATAGGAAAATTGGATAATAGCCTTGTTGCGGATTAGGACTCACCGAAACGTTGGATAGGAATTGAGCACAGACATGATATAAGGTTAGTACACATTTCATTCTTATTGACAAAACTATCACAATTACTTATGTGAGTGAAGCGGGGTTTATTTAACCGAATCTTGACAAAATATGCATATTAATATTCTTATCTTTATTCAAGATTCCATGCAAATCAGATAAAAGGATCACTGCAATTTTAAGATAAGTTTACTGAGGATGTTTTTCTAAGTCAATTTCGCTGTTTAAATTCCAGAATCTTCACTTATCGTTTTGCTAACATTCATCGACACTTCGCGATATCCTCATGTTCGCAGGTAATCCACAATTTCTCGGTCAACTATTTATTACATTTCCCTATGAAAAGTAATATCCATCTGTATAAAACAGGGTTCATCTACAAGGCGAGGTCCTCATATTAAACAGCATCAGAAACTAACCTCAGACGTTAACTCAAGGAAATACGCATGACAGCCCGTAACAGACTTTTATAGAAATAACTAATATCCATTTCCCCCCAGTAATATTTCAAACTTTATTCCTCATTAAATGTTCCCATTAATTAAAGTAATACATAGCAATTTTATAATTTTTTAAAAAAACTTGAAAATAAATGACAAATTATTCAAGAATTTTAGAGGCAAAATATTTAGTAAATTTTTACGTAAAACACAAAGATCATGTACTAAAGTGGAAGTGTCAAGAGATAGCAATAAGCGCGAATATCCAGATGATACCACATAGAGAATGTATAAAAGGAGAAATACAGTGTCAGGATTTTCATGTGACACATATGAAAAGTTTTTTGACGCGATTATGGTTAAACGATAGAAATTATCTGATTTTAAATCTAAAATATTAAGTAAGCATTCCGTTCTGGAAACTGTAAGGAAATTCAACTTTCCTTGATCCAAAAATATATAATTTCAGACATTATCTTCCAACATATATATGAACAAAGCAGCGGGTGACCGCGTCTAGTGAATAATCAAGACCAGCAATATTCGCATGGAGTAATTAATGTTACCAGACAAACAACAACAATTAATGTGGAACATTCGAGAGGTGAATCCGTAACGATATTGCATTGAAATTTGGTGTTGGTGCGTATAGCTACAGAAGACCGATTAAGGTGCCTTCACTAACAATCATCGTCTGCCACGTTTTTGCTGGACTCGTGAACATACTGTAGGATCTTCAATGACTGGGAAAACATGGCTTGATTAGATGTGTCACGATTCTAGTTGGTAAAAAATGACGTAGAGTTCAAGTGCGGCGCAGACGCCACAAGACTATGGACCAAAGCTATCAAAAAGGCATTACGCCATCTGGTGATGGCTCCATAACGATATTGGCAGTTTTTACATAAATTGGATAGAGTTCTCTGATCAAAATGAATCAATTGAATAAAATGGTTATTTTCAACTATTTGAAGACTATTTACGGCCCTTTTTAAACTTATGTAGTATTCAAACAACGATGGCATCTTCTAAAATCACAACAGACATTATCATCGGGTCAAATTTATTCGCGGTTGACTTAAGAAACATACTGAACAATCCCAGCAAATGATTTGGCAACCTAAATTACCAGACAGAAATTCCATGGAACATATATTAAACACGATCGAAAGGTCGGTTTAAGAACCGGCTACACACTTTCACACTTACGGCCAGCTATAAAGGCACTACGACTGAATATTTCTCCAAGAGATTTCCAACGATTTTTTGAGTCAGTATTACATTGAATTGTTACATTTCGTCAAGCCCACACGATATTAGAAAGTATTCCTGGACTTTTGTTACTTCAGAGAATATCTCGTATTTAGATGTGTTTACATGATTTCTGAATTTATTTTTAAACATTTAATGTTTAAATTGCAAAATTTTACCTCTTTCTTAGTTTTAAATCTATGTCCTGATTTCCTAAATCATGGGATTTTTTTCGCAAAATTTCCTGGAATCTTGCTTTTTCTATCAAAGCTTATCACAAATCTTTAATCGTAGTGCGTTTGTACTTAAGAACCGCTTTTAGGATATCAAATGTTTATAAATGTAATGTCTGAAGATTTGGTAAATATATATTACACACAAACACGCATATATTCATATACATAAAAATGTGCATACAATATTTATATTAAGTTTCGTATTTTTAAAGGCAAATTTCAATGTATAATAATAACTTTGTTAAGGTGTAGTTTTACTCTTTGAAAGTATTTTACGTAGAAAATTGCGTTTCTTTACTAAATATCGAAAGCAAAATATTTACTTGATTCATAGATGGTTTGATTTTAACATTTTTCGACTTTTCATACTACCTTATTTCTCATTGTAAAAGAATTGAAACCCCTAATGAAACTTTCTATGGCTTCTCGAAATCCAGTTGATATTAAATCGACAATTTTTGTATAATGGTCAGTTAGACATATCCATCATTTATCTACAGTTACATTATATTTCCATTTATCTCTTGCTTAATACTTTTTATTTTGTTCTACATTATATTTTCTACATTAACACGTGTATATTGGCAAAAATCTCTCGATGAGTATTATATTTAAGAGTTTTACGATTTTTTGTATTCTTGATTATATATCTCGTTGCCAGCTTCCACTTAAAAATATTTCGAATAGTTAGCACTGTTTTTTTCTAATATCCTTTTAGTGAAGACTTTCCGTATAAAATGTCAATTTTTCTCTTCTAGAACTTGATTTTATTTTGAATTTAGAAATGTTAGAAATGCTTCAAATCGTTTTTGAATTGCATATACTTTTCTTCATAAGGAACAAAAATTTATGGTAAATCTGGCAACACAAAAAGTTTGCTTGAGAATTCTGTTGTAAGGAAAAGTGTGAGTTTGGTTTCCTCGCGATTAGATGTGGAGAAAATAAACAAAAATCTGAGTTAGATTACTTTGTTATAATTATTTGTTATTTGTGACACCATTAAGAATACCACAGTGGTGACCTAGACAAATAAAAATGCAAACTTTCGAAACGAGTTTACCTGTTCATTGTAAATTTTGAATTTTAAATTGTTCATTAGAAGTTTTGTCAAGTTGCCAGAAGAGTTCGAAAAATATATCAGATAAATGCACTTTTTTTGTTGCAATATTCTTGGTTTTCGTTTTATAAGTTAAAAACATTGATATTTTATTTTGGGTTTATCATTGGTTTTATATTGAGTACTTATGCTATATAGATGTACATGAAATATTTTACAATGAAGCCTACAAAATATTCACAAGTACAAAATTATTATTTAGTACAACACATGATTTATTTATTATTATAAGTACTTAAATTAAAATGAAATTTTCTTCCTCATACTTGCATAATTTGGATATAAATGACTTAAATTTCTGCTTATAACAGGTCAGATTCCGCATTACTGTTTGCAATTGCCCGTTATCCAAAACCAATAATTACAATTATATCGTACCGCATCTTCTGTTCGAAACTGCATCATTAATTCGAGGTATACTCATGAAATCAGATGCTACTGACCCATATAAGCACGTCCGAAGCGAATTGATAAATCATACAGATAAATCTTCTCAACAATAAATTCGTAAACTTTTGTTTGGGAAAGAATTAAGTTCCCGTAAACCTCAGAAATTTTGAAAAATATTAAACACTGTGTGCAAAATCTTCAAGATTGCTTGATGTTCAAGATTACTTGATCTTAAAATAGTTTTTGCAGATTTACTTTGGACAGAACCAATGAAGTTTCGCTGGCATATATGGAAACCTTTCACTTTTCCACATGAAAGAATCACTAAATTATTTCGTGAAATCGAAAAATAAAATAAATTGATCACCGTTCATTTGCTCGTAATAGCTCAACACTTTATCGCAAAACAAGCTACTCTTAAACGCGTAATTTTTCAATAATTATAAAAGCAATAGGTTCTTCAATAAATACTTTGAGCAGTGTATTCTTCTATCATTCATATCAACTGAGAAAAAAAACTTTATAAATTTAAATTCAGGAAAAGACTTTTTTTGGATATGTTTGTTTGCCAACGTACATATGCCCACTCTTGGAATATATTTTCTCCTTTATTCCGAATTGATTCCCAATATCTGAAACATGACGAAATTAAAATCCATGGGTTTTTTAGGGCATACTGAACTTCGTTCTGTTCAAGTTGATATTTTGGGTGATACTAACATTAGAATTATTTATAGATGAAATTACTCGCAACTGATCTAATCCTTACGTTGACGACGATGACATACCAATTGCCTCTAAAATAATCAATGGACTTGATAAAAATTTAAAGGTTTTATTTTCATGAATATTGTCAATGCACCTAAATTTCAAAATGTACAATTGAAGTATCAACACAGTCAATGATTCAGGTTTCAAAATTTAAGAAGAAAGAATAAAACCTTTGCTTTTTGAAGTCAAACACATAATAGATTTTATTAAACCAGGGACTTTTATATAACTGTTAAGACTCCAAGGAATGTTAAACTTTTACAGATGTTTAATGCCTATCAAAGAATCCTCATATCTTGCTGTTAAAGGTTCTTCAGGCTTAAATAAGCTAAGCTAAAGAAGCTTAATAAAACTCAATAGTAGTAGTCAGCTACAATAAAGAATAATCTTCGATTTATACAACTATAAAAAAAAATTTAAGCATATGTTAAAAGGCAGACATTCAAAAATACATACAGATAAAAAACCATTGATTTACATTTTTAAGTAAAACTCAAATAAATGTTTATCTCTATAACACTACAACATTTTGACCTTATTTATCATTATCAACGTATATTAGGCATGTGTAAGGTTCTCATAATTTTATTGCTGATGCATTAGAATTTGTAAAAGTACAGAGGACCGCCTCAGAAATTAAACATCTTTTAAACTTTAATATCCCCTTTGTCAAATCGGAACTCAACTTTGTAATGTTTCTGACAACAAATTGACGTGTAATATTTCATTTAGAACTCATAACCTTTTGTTCTTTTTCTTTTCACAAACTTGTCTTTAATAAATTGCATGACTTTCACATCTTAGGACAGCAGCCTATGAGAAACGCATTTTTGACAAATATCTTTGATCTAATACGAAACGCCAAATAAAATCATGGGTTTTATTTTGTGAAGTATGTCAACGATTTGAAATAAAGACATGCATTAGAACTCTTCTGGTACTTTCTCTCTTCGAGATGCTTAATTCGTGCACATCCACAAATTGTGAGTTTATTGCTGCCCTTTGATGACAATAACTGCTTTTTCAGATGATTTGTAAAATACTGATACCAGATACCAGACATATTTAGGTATTTGAACAGTAGTTTCATGGGATTTGTAATCTGCTTTAGTAAAACTTGAGCATTTAGCTGCTTAGATTTTTCATTCTACTTTTATTCCTAGATTCATGTACTTATTATACTATATTTATATGTGATCCTTTTTTTAGTAAAACGCTTATATTTATTCTAAGTTTTAAATCGAATTTTCCTGCTGGTCTAATTAAAAACTGCGTTCTAATTTTTAAAATTTATTATTTATTTTTCATTGCCACATCTCTTAATTAAAGTTGTTATAATTAATTAAAATATTATGAATCACCTTAAATTAATATAAGTTGCAAACTTAGAAACATACTTATTTTTACAAATTATATGCATAGCCTAGTTATGTTTTTCAGAAATGTTTCAACAAAAACAGTAAAAAAGGTAAAAAAAAAAGCTCAGCTGAACAATTGTGAGATATTTTTGCGTAAAACTTAGAACATTTACTTAAAAATATAGAATAAATTAAAGCAAAAAGGAGAAATCTACTTAGGTAAAATTAAACTTTCCAGTTTAAGACAAATAATAATTTGTCTATAGAAAGATGAACGAAAATAAAAAGATTGCATGTCTAAGAGGAGATTTATTTAAAAAATTTTCGAAAATTCAACAACTATTAAAATGACATTTAATATTACAACTCTGAAATAACAAACTTAACTACAGTTCAGCCATCAACGTACTCAAAAACAATACTTAATTTGAATAGATAACATAGATTCTTGTAATGCTAACAGAATTTACATTAAACACAGCAATACTTTTACAGATGCCCCAGAAAAAGAACATCTATAATGATGTGGGAATGTTCATTCATCCTGGAACAGCAAGCCTAGAATTTATTTCGCGAAATGTAGAATCAGTAGCACACTAGGAAATGCTGCTTCATTTAAAATCTGCGGAAAATTTTCTGAAAAAGAAGTAATTTTCAGTGTTGACTTAGGGATGTTTAAAAACTAGAATTTGAGTAGCAGGAATAACTCTTTTGGAACTGGCTGTCAAGCCTCATAATATTAAGTTGGAATGTTTTCTGGTTTGTGCGGTTCGTAACGAGCACAGGTGAATGAAGTATATCATTCAATGCATGCGGATTGTCATTAAACGCATGTTAGTAAAATAAACAATAGTATATACAATAGCTATATGATATTTTAAAATCTTTTTTAAATGAAAAATCCAATTTATATTCATTATACTTTTTTAAAAATAAGACTCACGATGTTTCATTTTTATTTATTAATTATTTGCAATTTTATTTATTATTTCTCTTAATCTAAAAATTGTAACTATGAAAGTGTTAAAGTAAAGATGTTAATCAAAAGGAATGAGACAGTCATTAGAACAATATTAAAAAGCCCACAGTCAGATGACGAGTTTGGCAAATGAGCTGGTATCCTACTTTAATGCGTTGAATTACAATTTTAGTCATCAAGACGCAATATCATTAAAAAGTATACTGTTATCGAACAAAAGATTAAAAAACAGAAATTTTAATTGGTAGGACATACTTTTCAAATTAAGTGCGTTATTCGTGAAAGCAGGCGTGAATTACAACATAAACAAAATTGAAAAGGGATTAGCTAATGAACTGATAAATTTATTGGTTGTTAAAAAATAATAGCTCTTTTGGTGGCTAATAACACACTCGTCCCTATGAAATACATACATTTTTTTTAATATTAATTCATTACTCAATCCCTTTAATATTATAATATTAAAGTATGCATTTTAAAAGTATTTACATTTTTTATATCATATGTTAATGAACGGCTGTGTCCTGATTATAATTTGAGAAATGCTTGTATATATATTAAGAATATAATTTGAAGGTTTCGAGAAATGTTTTTTTTAAAAAAATAGATATTTCTTGCAAAAGTTATAAAAGTAAATGTGTAACACCTTTCTATTACGGTCGAAATTTATAAGAAACATTTTATTTACTGCAAATGACGCAGTGTGTTTTTGATAACAGCTTGTAAACTGTTTACTGAATTTGAGAGAGAAATAAAAAAAATAACATTACTAAACAGTTTGTTAGAGTAAGATATAATTAATAACTAAAATATATTCTATACGACATTAAAAGAGCAAAATGAAATGTTCCAAAGCGGAAATCATTTTTACAAATATTATAATTTTAAGTATAAATATTTAAACTTGACTTATAAAGTTTTTGAGACGCTTTTCACAACACATAGTTTTTTTTCATGTGTCGTAGCATTTTGCGTCGAATTTAATATTCTGAAACGTGTGCCTTTTTTTTAAATAATAATATTATTCTCAGACAGTGTAACTGGTTAGACTGTCAATCATTTACTATTTTAAAACGAAATCAAGGTAACAAAATAAAAAAAACACTTGAAGAAATACGAATATGGATCAAATGACAGATAATGCTGCAAAAAAATTACTTCACTGAATTGTAAGTCATGTATGTTGCAGAGAAGTAAACAGTTTACACACCATTGCGAGAAAATCTTTGCAAAAGTAACAAAGGTGTGTTCTAGTGACAAGCCTCCAATGCACTTCATAATACACCGCAACATTTCTTATTTTACAAACTCAATCGAATAAAGGTGGAGTATCTTTTTCAGTTGTAAGTTAAGACCCTCTCTGAGAGAGAAATGTTTGTGACATTCTATTTAAGGCTTAACATGACGTCTGACAGTTTTCGTGATGGGTATTTTGGGGAATTATGGGATTTTCTTTTCTAACTCTGAGTAAGACATGTAATAACTTGTGAGCTCTTTGGAAACTTGGCAAATGGAGTTGAAAGAGAAGGTGCATGAAAGGAGAATGGCTTGTCATTTTTTTTAAATGTATGAGTTGTCTTCGGGAGTAGCAAAAAAGTTATGCATGGATTATGTTAAAATTTTATCTTATAAAATGAAATGTGATTCCTACAAAAGTTATTCTTACTGTAAATTAAGATGTTATTACAATAAGTTATAAATTATGAGAATATTGCAAATTCATAATTTTCACTACTGGGGTGATTATATTAAATGTTTAGTATATAATCGATTTAATTACTATCTATTGATGGCAATAATGATTATTTCTTTTAATTGGAATTATCTTTCATTTTAGACTGTAAAATATTGAAAGTTTTATAAGAAATATTTTATAATCAATATACAGGTAAAGACATAAATGCAGAATAATTTTTTTTTAATTCTACTTTTTTTAGCAAAATAACTGTTTAAAATGTATCACTTATCACAACAAAGCTCAATAAAAAATACTTAAAAAAAAGGCAAACATTAATTAATTTTCATATTAAAATAATATTTCGAACATAACTTTCCAACATACATTTGAAACTACAGAGAAAAATGTGAAGAGTTTTAAATGAAAGTTTTGTAGACTGAGTAATGATTGTAAATCTTACAATAGAAAGGAATAATTAAATAAGTTGTACCTTTCAGGAAAATATATCACATTCAGTAATTTATTTTAAATGAATAGTTTAAAATTTGCTTTCAAATTTGATTATCTTCATCCAATGAAGCTTATGATTTAATTTTAAGCCCAATAAGGAAAATAGCCTTGGATTACATTTAAGACTCAGTAACACATGGTGAAGAGAAACAGAACTATTGAGAAGTTATGTCTGCATAAAATAATTTTTATTGTTGATTCGTTGTCTAAACACCATGCATTCAAGGAATAATGATTCAACGAAACCAAATGAAGACAAAACACAAGATTTCTCACGCAACAAATCGCAAACATTCCTTCCCTTTTCACGGACCTTTAAATAAAAATAAAGATAACGGTAGGAATTTGTTTGAACCAATGAATTGAATCGTTGCATACAGCATCGCAGTGGCTCAAACAGGAATTTTTCAAGGTGGGGGGTCCAAGGTTTGAAGTCCACCATTCTCGTATCATGTTCCAATACGCCGCCCAACATATTCTTTTGATTTTGTCGATTTTCGGGAACAAAACACAGTAAACAATTAATTATTGAGTAAATAATTAGTATTAATTAATAAAATTAATTATTAATAACAAATATTTAGTTAAATTTTACGTACTATGTACAAAGGATTATAATCAATCGGAAAAGAAAATCAAGGGTTTGGGGAGATCCGGACCCGGGGAATTCTCCCCCTTCTGTGTGCGCCATTGCAGCATCATATTTTGATAAATCTTTAAACAAATTTGTAAATTATTTAAATATTTTAGTATTTTCTTTATCTGTTTCTAAGTGGTATTTTTGTAATATAACTAAGAAACAAATTTTTTTAATGTGAAAGTACAGTTTGTATTATATGAAAGTTTCATGATATTATATATTCCAGATAAAGAAAACATACTTTTAATTGACATGCCATTTGGAATTTTTTTTCATATATTTGATCATTATTACTTATTCTTCAGGTTTCGGAAGTAGCAAAATAAACGCACAATAAGGAAACCTGAAAATTTTTATTTAAAACTTTAAATAAATAATTTCAAAACGAATATTAAAAGCATTTTGGAGATAAATATATAGAAGTTTCATTTTCCTGGTCTCTGCTGCGCGGGTTAACTTCTATTCACTTAAATTAAAAACCTTTATAGCATTCTATGCGTATAAAAAACAAAATGATAATAATAAAGAGTTTAGGTTTCCAATTTTTCGCTCTTATATAAAACAAAAGTACAATGCATACAAATTAGTACTCAAATTTAGAAGATAATACTTACATTAAAAAAGAATTAACGAACTAATATAAAAAAAAGATGCATTTCATGCGATGCAAAGCTGAAATAATTTCCCTAAGAACAATTTTAATTTTATTTGCTTAAAATATTCGATTGATGATGGTGTCGTATTATTAAACTTTTTGCCACATATCAACCCGTACTGTATAACATGTGTCGTTATGGCATCCGATGTTTATCATGCAATTTTAGTAATATGACACAACCACCAATCACAAATATTATATCCAGTATATATATATATATATATATATATATATATATATATATATATATATATATATATATATATATATATATATATATATATTATATATATATATACATATATATATGTATATATATATGTATATATATATATATATATATATATATATAATATATATATATATATATATATATATATATATATATATATTGCAAACCGATTTTTTTGTTTGATTTTTTCGAAAATAAGTGGCCTAAATTCCCTCGGAATTTTAGAATGCAACAATTTTAGGAAATGTTTTATTGAGACTTGCACAAAGAAAATTAGAACACTTAAAAGTATTACATTATTACTTGCTTTAGCAACAACAATCCAGGTAAAACTTATTGGTCAATTTTTTTCTAATTAGTTTCATTTACAGAATAAATTAGAAACTATTTGTGACAAAATACTTAATTTTTTATTGTAACATCTTAACTATATATTCACAAAATCTGAATTTTCCCCCAACCCATTTTTTTTATATTTTTTACCAATTTAGTTATTTAAATCACATCTGTTACAAGACACTTTAATACTCTAATCTGCTTTTCATTTTCATTTCAGAATTCAAGGAATTCATTATTAAGAAAGTAGAATAATAAATTTGTTTCTGAGGTTAGATTCCTAGTATCGTAATTATCAAACAAATTTTACATCGCCCTCACTATTTTTCAATACAAGATTTATTGAAATTAGATTACGGAACCGAGAAGTGGGCAAAACACCTCTTCATTTGTAAAACTTTCTATTTTAAAAAAATACATCAACCGCTAACACAAAAAGCATTTAATGACAAAACAACAACAACTAATATTTGATTTTCAATTCCTATTGTCACATAAAATTCTTTTGTTTTCTCGTAACATATTTTCAATATTTTATAGAATGTATAATTTGATATATACTTTCAGCCATGCCTTATTACTAAAGAACTTCATGTTATGAGAACACGCATTGTATCTTTATTTTCTGTTACATACCGTTTCATATAGTTTTTGAAAGAAAAACCTTCCTTTTTAATTTCAGCCTTGCCTTATTACTAAAGAAATTCATGTTATGAGAACACGCATTGTATCTTTATTTTCTGTTACATACCGTTTCATATAGTTTTTGAAAGAAAAACCTTCCTTTTTAATTTCTAAAAGTAAAAAGGTAGCGCTTTGTGTGTGTGTGCTTGCTCCAATAAAAAAATCCCACAAGATAAAAATACGAGATATTACATTAATTATGCTACCAGTAACTTTTTCCGTGTTTTTAGGACCTTACGCTACCTATCTCTAAGCGTAGCTATTTTCTTCTAGCAAGTCCAGAGATTATACTTGAAGGATTACACGTTGTCCATCTAAGAGTGCTGACAGGCTTATCCATCAACATAATGAGATAGCAACGGGAGTTCTCACACATTTCAGGTAACTTTTAATCACGTCTTAATCCAGAACCTTCGAGGCATCGTAACGATAACATAGATATACATGACATTTTCAAGTAAGCGAGTGTGAAAGAACATAAGTTTGCGTGTTCTGCCCTAAGCTGCGTGCGATGCCTTGATAGATTTGATACATTTTTTTATGAATGGCTACAGTACATATAATTTTTTTTCTGCTCAGGATATGCATATCTTCATATCGTTTATTTCACGAGTTTTTTCTCTAGATAATATGGTTAAATAATGACACACGAAAATGTTTTCAGTCGTGTTGAAAATACATGCAGAACCAGTTACAGATTCAGCACGAAACCAACTAACAATAACATTGTAAAGACTCAAATAAAAGAAAAGAAAGGAAACGAATATTTAGAAAACTCTGTGGCGGTATGATGTTAAAAAATGTGATAATGAAAGCACGTTATTTGTCTGAAAAACTGTCATTTTCATCATTCCAATAATCAGCAGGTTAGTTACTTCATGAATATTGGTGATAAAATCCAATTAAAAAAAAAACGATATTAATTAACAGTAAAATACATAAAAATTAAATTTTAACACATTAACTTGGAATTGATTTTAATGTAGCCTGTACAATAACATTCTTAAAGAGCATTAATTTGTTTTAAATTATAATTTTATGTTTATTTTCATCAGTTTTTAAAATGTATGTACAACTTTCAAGCAACCATAGAACAAATTTCATACAATTTTAACTTTATATATATAAAAAACCCCATGAAACTCAATTACCAATGAAAGAAAATAATTATTAAGCCCCGAATTCAGAAATTTACCTATTCTATTATTAATTAAATACAAAGAAGCAATTTAATTTCTCTAATAAAAATGTTACTATTCTTTTTCTGAATTTTTTCATTGTAAATATAAGTTATTTTTGAATATTATACTGTATTTCTCGAATATACTATACAAAAAAAGATCCAATTACATGATGCTTCCAAAAAATCAAGTTAAATTGTTTCTTAAACAAAACAAATAAAGATATAAAATGATATAAAAGCATACAAACAATAAACACGAAATACTCTTGTACAACTAACTACCTTAAAATATACATATCTCAAAAACTCAACTGTTACCAAAATGTTTCTTCAAGCAAGTTTTTAAACACATTTCTCACTTGGATTTTAAAATAGAACTTTTTTAAAATTATTTCGAATACAATTATTTGCATATAGTAGTAAATTTCACAATGTTAGAAATTATTGAAGAAAAGTGATGACTAAATAACTTTAAGAAAGATAAATATTCAATATTAAAAAAAATTAAAAACCATTCATACTTTCTTCTGAGGTATACTGTTCAAGTTACTAAAAAATTAGTTCTGTAAAAAGGTTAGTCAATCATTAGAAACTAAACCTGTATCTACTCATTAATAATTTATTCAAGAGAATGGAGTTCAATACGAAAATAACAATAAAAAACTTCATAAAAACACTGCATAAAATTTAGCTTAAATTTAAAGTTAATAAAAACTTACTTGTACAAATTTTGTATTTTAAAATGGTATGATATGTCGTACATTATTGAGATCTTGAACGGAAAAAGCTCTATAATTTTTCATACAAATTCCATTAATATTTGTGATTGTTTCCAAAATAATATTTGCTAAAAATAACATTCATTCAAATACAAAGAGAAGAATAGCATTTAATTCCATTTGATAATCGTCTGCTTAATCCGTTGCCAATAAAATAAAATGGTCAGAAAAGTATATAAAAGTAACGAATACTTTTTATTTTCCTCAAACGATAAAATGAAAAAAAATGAGAAAAGAAATATTTATTTAAAATATAAAAACGGCAAATTTTGAAATGCTTAAGCAGATGAAAATAATTTTTCTCTTCGTGAATGAATGTGTAATATTTTTCGTGTGTAATATTTTTCAGCTAAAGAAATTTTTGCATCTGCTTTTACTTCGTTTATAATTTTTTTTTTTTGTTTCATAACTGCCGTTGCCATTCTCAAACTATTTCCAAGCGAAATGTGGAACGCATTTATAAGAAATTAAATCTTGAGCAGTAATGAAATATTTAAAAAATGTCAAATACATTTAAACATTTTTTTATGTTTTTATTGAAATAAAATTGAAGCTTCGATCCCATAATCCTGTCGTTTAACTAATCTTATGGAATTTTCTCACAGAATTTCTATACGAAACGTAATATACACGTTATTCCAAATGTCTTAATATACTCTTTCAGTTGTTAAAAAAAGAAAATTATGCAAGAAAAGACTTCAAACTCACACTTAAAAAATAATATTTGTTTTATTATTTATATTTAAATGAGAATTGTATTTGTTTCAAACTATTAAGTTTCAAAAATACAGAAAGAAAAACAACAGCAAACATCCATAAAAAAATGAAGCACAATTCTCCAACAGTGACTCATTATTGCTTTGAATTTAAAAGACACGATACGACCCTAATGATCTTACATAATTCACGCTGAACATTTCGAAAAAATAAACAATAATAAAGAAACGCAAACAAACCCGCAAATTAACTGAAATGTGAATCCTTCTATAATGCAATAAGACTGCTTCTATGTTGTTGACCCTGTAAACTTTAGTTTCAATCACGCTGTGTTATTTACGATTTTTTTTCTTTTTCACAAACGACATGGCGAATAGCTTCTAACTGAAAAGCCAGTCAGAAGAATAATTCTGTGACTGTAACTTCTTTGTTTTCCCGAGTCTATAGCAAGTATTATTGCATTTTTTAAAAGTGATATTCTGTGTGGCTTTCATAATATATTCGCTATTCTTAAATACAACAAGGAAAAACAAGCAAATATTCATGAAGAACAGAGAAAACAATTATTGTTTAGAAAGAATAAATGAAAATGTTTTTCGTTTTCTTTTATGGTCAGAAAAGGCAGAAAGGCAAATGTTCTTACAGATATTGTCACATTTTTTTATCATCTAATAATTAAAGACGGTAAAAATGATGAACTCTAAAAAGTTAATAATTCGTTTCCTGGCATGAACAATAAATGAGCTGGTAAGAAAAAGAAACGAACTTACAACGAATTATTTATTACATTGTAATTACAGTTTTTCTTTTAAAATTGTGGCATTGTAGTTGCATGAATTGAAATCTTTTGGAAATTGTATTTAGCCATTTTTTAATTATCTTATAATGATAAATTATTAAAATATGTAATCATTTATTTTTATAAAAAATTTCAAATAAGAATAAAATAAAAAATTTTACTAATTATAAAAAATTGTTTAAATTTTTCACTTAAACTGTATTACTGATCGCTACATTTCTGGCTTTAATTTAAATTTACTTTTAGTAGCAATTGAGAAAAGTGAAATATTGGACTTAAAAAAAAGAAAAATAGTGTATCAGTAGATTTTCAACTTTGATACAATTATATGAACAATTTGAACACATAAAAATCTCTGATAAATAAATACATTTATGCTTAATTTCAAATGAAGTCTAAATAGATCCAAAATTATAATATGATCTTGAATTCCGCTACGTTTGTTACATATAAGCTTACATGAACTTAAGTATTTCAAGCATCAAAAATGGGGAGGACGTTAAGAAGCTCAGAAAGGGTATTTATTAATTTTGAGTCAAAATTGTTACTGTTACAAAAAGAAAGATTTAACATTTTGAAATCGAATGTGACTTCCATAAATTTCCGCTGAACAGATTTACAAAAATCTAAATAAAACCTATCTGGCTTATATTTGCGTTTACATTATATGCTTAAATAGTTATCAAAAATGCAATATTAATTGTAAGAATGAAGTTTTTACTTCTCTCTAATTTCATTGACTCAAAATCATTGTATAATACTATCTCCTTGCAATTTCCTTTTTTTTTTTCAAAAGTATTTCTTAATGAAAATGATATTTAGCACACTTTTTTAACCATTTTTTTACTAATTTTCTTTTTTGTGTTAGGATTTGTCGATCGGTATTAAGCGAGGAATCCTCTGTAGTACTATATAGTAAATAAGTGAACTATATGATCTGGAAGAAAGTAACATATAACATAAGCCAAACACTCTGGGCCTGTGATTATAAAGTAGCCTACTTTCAAGTGGTAAAAAGAATTTTATAAAGATATATTAAAAGTAGGGAAAAAGAGGATTCACCCGGAAACTTGGTATTTAAGAATTTTATAAATTTAATACAAACAAAATAAAATATTATAATTATAAGCAAAGATGTTGGTATAATTTAACTAATTAAAATTAGAGTTCAAATTAAATTTAAAAATACTTTTTTAAAATTAAAAATAATTTCTTAACTTAAGTTATCAATAAAATAAAATAAAAAAATTTCGAATGAAAAATAAAAAGTCATCGTAAAAAAAAGCTAAAATATCCCCAGTAATGTATCGTTAAATTTTTTTAATATGTTATCTTTAGCACAATACGGTTGCTCTTATAATCTCCTTAAAATTTAAAAGGAACAATTTTTTTTTTAAATTTTGGTGTGCCGTAGAAATAAATTTCTTCTATCATCCTGTTATCTTCTTTAAGCTTTTAAAAATAAAATTTATCAAATTTAAACATGAGGTTGGGGCATTCTGCAATGTTTCTAAAAGTAATAAGTTCCTTACAGAATTAAAATTTTCCTCTTCTACTTCAAGTCGTAAAATTAAGTTTTTTTTTCTAACAAACCAAGCAAATGGGATGTCTTAAATTCCCACTGGACATTGACTTCTTTCGCAAAGTGCATAAATATCTAAATTCAAATCTCTGATCAGTCTTGGATTCAATGAACTAAGAAAAAATGATGTAAGGCAACACGAATTTATAATTCTTTTACCATTCATCCCGGATATCATTTTAACACTAAACAATGAAACTGCATATTATTCCGAATTTATTTTGAAATATCGATGTGTAGTTGAAGATTGCTTTGCTTCATTTTAAGGATTATTCAGGAAATTCCTTATTAGTCAATAACAATAATTACGATGAACAAATATGGACATACATAATGTAAGAATGCCGAAAAATATAAAATATACAAGCTTTAGGAAATGAGAAAAAATATTCACAGTAATTGAATTATTTTTTGTGTAGGAAGCGGTCAAAGAACTACGGAAATTTATTCATGAAACAGTTATGAGGAAATATTTTTACTGTCTCACAGAAACACTACAGAAAAAGATATCAATAAATAAGAAACTCTACAAATCTTAGACTTTAAATAAATCAATAAAGCGGTGAATGGCCGACTATCGTATTAGAATTAATATGAGTTATGGTAAATTCAATCAATTAGTTCTGATATGAAATGGAAAAAAACATTGACGAGTATTATCTTTTTAATATTATATTTTGAATACTCTGATTGATTTTCTTTATGTACAGATAATTTACTATATTTTATTTTAAATTTCCTTACCTACATATTGAAAGGCAGAAAAAAAAAATCAAACATCAAAATAAATAAGAATGTTCTTGTCTTTTTGAAAAAATTATACTATATCATATATTTTTTTTAAAAAAATTATATTCTAAGGGGGAAATACAATCCACCACGTAGCATTCGAAAAAAAAGGATATTAGTGTATACGAAACATATACACGGAACAAGAAACGACTAACATATTAGAGCAATTAAATACTTATTCTTGAGTTACTGTTACAAAAAGCGAATGAGAATCAAAGAAGTAATAGTTTACTTTTGAGTCTAATGCAAGTTATGCAATGGACTAAATTCATGATGGTCACGTGATAAAGGCAATCACGTGTTCTTCATTGATTAAAAATGATATACTACATGTAAAGCTTAGATAAAATTTAAAATTTGATGATTAGGTATAGATATGTTCACACACACACACGTGTTAAAATTCTTCAAATAATTTTTAAAAGTAAAAAAAAAAAACAAAAAAAAAAACTAACATTATACGTGTATTTTTAAAATAAGCTCATTTTGCTTAACTATGTGCATTATTAACGTTGACAGATGTGAACTTTTTAAAAGAAAGTTTCTGCAAAACGCAAAAGTTGACAACAGTGAATAACAGGAACTAATTGGCTGGAAACGTGTGATTACATTCATAATATAACTAAGACGTCGCATGAATTTATGAACTGATTGGCTGAAAACACGTGACTGGAGTTATCATGTGACTATGACGTCACATGAATTTAGTCCATTTGGTATTCACAGAGTTAGCAGATACTCACCAGTCTGAGTTTTTAGCCAATTTTTCCCATTGTCGAGCTACATATCAGTGAAATAACGGAATACTGGGAGGTGTTTTCTCATCGGATCTTAAATGTCTTCAATTAGAGAAAGATTTATCCTCTAGCCTAAGATTTTTTAGATTTATCAGAAAAAAGTTTGACTGAAATGATAAGACAAAGACATCTAGAAAGGGTCACTGTATACGGCCGCCTTTTTGAAATTCAAGTCAAGGATGCTATGACAGTATGGGCAATGCATCAATATTCTACTATGCTATAAACATGCCAGAGATGGAAACTAAATGATGGATCTGGATGTTAAAAGAAAAGACACTACATTCCATAACTCCCATCAGGCTGTGAGATGGAGGACAATCAATTTAGCATTTCTCTGCTGTCATGGAGATATCTAGACACTAGGGTTGGTCGTTGAGGCTCTATTTCAAGCGGTATTCATAGCCGGAAATAATATTATAGTCAGTGAGACTCAAGGTTGAACGAGCCCTGTACTACTGCAAATGTACTGATCAGTTAGCACAGGTAAGGGACAATAGGGCCAATGAAGTACTGAGAGCTCGAATGTGTGTTCTCTGAATAGAATATCAATGGTTTTGATAGTAATTAATATCCAAATAGTCCTTCGGATTCTTGGTAGTTACGAATAATATTTTGAGATGTCACATTGAAATTCACAACGTCAAATGTCAGATCGAATTTAACCACAAAAAGGGGGAAAAATGGTTATCATTTCAAAATACCGTTCAATTATAGGAAAAAACTGAGCAATCTGTCCATGGAATCAATAAGAAATAGATACAATGGTGTACCCATCTCTCTTATAGGAGAGAGTTTGCACTCCAAAAACACATAGACGAAAGCGCCGAGGTGTAATTTCTATGGTTAAAATTAAACATCTATTTCTGTACGGGGGAGTGACCTCCCCCCCCACACAAGTGTGAGCCACTAAGCAAATAAAACTAATGACTTTGAATTTAAAATAAGATAACATTTGTCTACTTCCGTAGAAATGTGGACAGATGTTCGCCAACTATGGTATAAAACAAGAATACAGCAGTGATATTTTCGGACATTAACAATTACCCATTTTAATCAAAGCATGTCCTTTCTACGAAATAATTTTCTAAATGCATTGTTTATTACATTCAAAATATGTTGTTGTTGTAGTTGCAAATATCCAATATTTATCAGAGCTAAATTAGGTCCATGATCTTGCTCACAAGTCGCACATCGGCGGAAAATAAAGCTCTTGCTTATTTAAGGCTACACAGTACCCCCTAAAAATTTCCTTTTTACCGAAAAAATTTTTTTGCATGTTTTGGGGGCCCATATCATTGAGATGCTTGCCACGAAATTTCAGATCTGTTAGCAAATTAGTTTTTAAGATATTTGAAGTTTTATGAGCTATGGTTTTGGTTTCGGTTTCCTTTAAAAGCATTTTTTCACACTTAAGTTGAATTAACTAAAATTATTTTTGAGCTTTTGGTTTGAAATGGTTATTAATTCCAATTTTCATTACTAAAATCATTTTTGCTTGATTATGTTTTGAGTTCTCATAATTAATTAATAAAGATTAATTTCATGGCCAATTTTTGCTTTAAAAATAGTTTATATAACTTAAAAGCTTTATCATTAATTTTTTCCTGTAGAGAAAATGCCATGACAAATGCGTTCTGGGTTTCTGTGGGAAACAATATTTCGAAGAGATGGAATACTACTGAAAATGATGTATCTAAAAATCAGTCCTCAGCTGATTCTGCAATTAGACTTCCGAATACAAGTATTCTGAATTCAAATGCTGCAGATATAACTGAATATTTCCTTGATGTACCAAACTACAATATACTAAACATATTGTAGTACTATATTTTAGTATTTTAAAGTCGTACGACAAGAGCTAAAACTTCCTAAACTGCCCCAATTTAAAACTGAAAAAAATTAAATTTTATGAGCAAACCTGACTATTTTTAGCTTAAGTTAGTATCATTATTATTTTGTACATAAATGCTTCGTGTTTCAAAACTTTTGTGAAATATTAGGTTAAGATAAAGCTGAATAAACTGACGTCTTAACAAATGCCATCAATATTATGCAAAAATATATTTTGAATTAAAAATATAATTTCCAGTCATATTTAATAAAAATAGTGTTTTAATGTAGAAAATACATTGTAAAATAACATATTAAAAATTAGAGTTTTACGGGTATTATAAGTTTTTGTTTTATGACTTTACAAACTTTAAATGCGTTTTTCTCAGACTTTTAATTTTGAAGGTATAAGTGTTTTCTAATCCGTAAGGCTTTTTTCCTGTTCAAGATAGAGCCTTGAATTTTTTTTGTATATACTCCCAAATGTATGTTCTATAAAAGATAGTATGGATTTAGGGCTGAGAACTCTAGTTATTTTTCTAAAAAATGCTAAAGTTGATATTTTAAAAATTTTCGTGTTTTCTCCAGGTTTTTCTAGAAAAATAATTATTAAAAATCAACAAGAAAATAGATTTTCAAATCCACACTAAATATTGTTTGTAATAATCTAAGAATCATAAATAACTTAAAATTACTAAAATATTTTAAAAAATGAGTACTTTATAAGAGTTCGAAAAAACTTCAAAAATTCCTAATTTTTTAAAATTTTAAAATAATGGCTGGTCAAACTGACTTTTTGCTTGCAGAATCAGCTTAATAAAATAATCTAAATATAAAACATCAATTATTTTTACTGTAACTGTCTCCAAAATTTTTTTTTTTGAAAAAGGGTACCGTGTAGCCTTAATTCTAGACAAACAAGGATGTGATCGGAAAGAGCCTGGGTATTGCAACACTTGAATGCTTACTGGGAAGATCTTGGTACTGATGGAGTGGGATAGCGATCTAAGATGAACATTGCTTAGTGTACTGAGAGATGACAGTCGAAATGTAATTTTAATTAATGACGATTATTTGAGTTATTTCTAAAGAAAACCATATTAATTAATATAATTATATATATTTTTAATTAAAGGAAATATAACTATATAGTTATATTTCCTTTTTATTTTTTTTATTAAAAGACTTAATAACCTATTACATAGATTGTTTATACGCCCTATTTTTCAATATTTTAATAACCGGATGACCAATTTCTTTTGGGAAAATATTCACAAATAAAAATTCCCAATTATCATAGAAAATGTTTTATATTTTTTCCCTACAATTCTAGTCTGATATTAAATAATTCCAAGACAACTTTATGACTGTCAGGCGAGATAATAAAATTACAGAAAATTATTTGTCACAACACAAGCTATTCTCGAACATATTTTTCCAAAAGTTTCAACCAAACGATATAAATATACATAAGTAAATAAAAAAGACAAATATGTTCGAAGAATAAATATGATAAAATGAGGAAAACTTGAAATGAGGTCCATTCTTATATCTCTTTGGAGTAGAATTATTACTTGGGGAGAAATAAAATTTTCGCGACTTTATTTTATATCATACTTCTGAAGTTCTAGAATTTAAATAAAATAAAGACACACGATGGATTATGAAGACAGCAGCGAACTTGGTTGCCTAGGAAACCTTTGTTGTTCATCTTCGATGGTTGCCAGGTTTCGAAACTGAACGAAAGTTTAATGGCGTTCATATGTATGCGTGTTAGAAATACTAGAGAATATATATTATTATATTGGTTTCTCTGCGCGCCTTCAAACTCCTGAGGGAAGTTTATTAATAAAAAAGGGAAAGTCCAGGAATATTTCAGATGCACCACGTCGATGTGATATTCTTTTCCACCATCTGAATGACTCGAATGCAAATTAAGTTATTTTACCGCCATATTTAGAAACAAAGAAACCAAATAAAATACTGCTTGCATAGCAGAAAAATACAGCTTTTTCCAACTTACAATATTAAGAAACAGGAAATAATGCTTAGGAAAAATAATTTGTAAAATAAAGTTATTTTTTTATTAAGTTAATCAAAATAATAATTTTTTTGTCAGATATGAATCTTCTTTCATTACATGAAATATAAAGCAAATCTATTTGATGCCCTATTTTTAAACTTCAGTACTAAATTCCCTAATAAATTAAATTTAAACTCATGAAGTATTATAAATTACGCTAAAATCTTAAATCAACAACCTAAAAATTGAAAAAATTCTAAAATAGAATTAAAAAAAGGGGGAATACCTGATTTGCCGTTTATTCTTTACCCCTTTCCTTATTTTTGTTTCTAACGTATTAGTAATATTTTACTATATATATATATATATATATATATATATCATAAAATCCTTTTTCAAATAACATATAACAAATAAGGAAATATACCTTAGGAAACATTTAAAATTTGCTTTCTTTTGCTTGTTTTTTAGCTATTTTGCTTATTTTTCAATAAACTGTATAACTTACTTTGGAACTGTATAACCTCGTCTTAAATAAATAGTTTTTATAAAATAATCTAGAAAGTATATTTTTATAATTTCTTACAAGAATATATATAAAAAAATATATGAATATATAAAAAGTTTTCATATTATTGTGGAGGAAGAATTTGAATTTATTTTGTCAATTTTTGGTCGCATTTAATAAGTTTGCATAATTATAATATGTATGTATCAATGTTAACAAAATTTCTAAATAAAAATCAGAAGTAAGTAACTTATATTAAGTATCTCATTCGCTGATTATGATGCTTAAAAAAAGTTTGGTGCATCTCAGTTTCTCTTTGAATATGAAATTCTATACATTCTTGTGTTCATCAAAAGTAAGGGAATTCTTTTAGAATTTCTTTTTGGCACAATTATTACAACTTTCTATGATCCCAGAGATTTTCAATAGAACTGGAGTATACTTTTTAAAGAAATTCCCCCTAGTTGAGGAAGGAAAATGTCTTAGGTTCAATAATTGCTATGTATTCCCCCTCCCCTTTTTGGAGCACTATTTTCTCATTTTCGATTTTCTTAGTTCCTTCTCTTCCCAGTATTCGTTATTAGTATTAAGAATTGAAAAAGTAGACGATATATGGAAAAAAAAATGCTTTTTCTATTAGAACTTTATATTTTGTGACTTTTATTTTGTTACACTCATTTTACTGACTGACGGAAAAGAAACTTTGATTTACTTAGGCAAACTGTACTTCTCGTTTGCTTCTTTTTTATTTCAGAGGTTTTTCTTCTTTTTTCATGAATAAATAAATAAAGGCAGAAAAGAAAATCGTTTGTATTATTTTTTCAGTTTTAGTTTCATTTATCGTCCATTTTAATGCATTGTTTTGTTTCTTTATTCTTTTCTCCCAAAAAATCGTTCAACACAGAATGTGTTAAGCTAAATAAAGAATATTTTTCTTTTTTTTTTTTTTTTGAAAAATGCAAGAATAATTTTTTTAGTAAGTCTCTTTTGTCACAGCATATATCTCAAAAATCGTACTTCCGTTTCTTCTTTCGGGTGATGCTTTGTTACCGGATTTGTTTTCTTTAAAAAAATCTAAAAATGCATTGTTACTTATTTCTTCTTTCTTTTTTATACAATTCACTGTTTCTCATTCTCTCATTCTGCGGAGTTCCAAATATATGCATAAGCAAAAATGTAATGAGACTTGCAGCAAAAGGCATACTTTTTGATATTTTATTTATTTTTTTATCTGTTTTTTGTTTGCAAAAATGAATTTCTTTTTCGGAACATTTGGTTTTGAATTCTTCAGGGGAACATCTGAGAAAGAAATTAAAATTTATTTCCATTGAAATGAAAGCAGGCTGCCACTACGGTTTCCCGCCTTTTTTGTCCCATGCTTCCGCTGAGAATCTTTTCTTAGTATTATAATCATTCGTGAATTCAAAACATGAGCTATGAAATTACACAATGCCTTTATTCTCTTTTGTTCATTCCTTTGCTATCTTCATACTGAATACGCTTAAATTTCACAACAAAAACACATAATTGTTATAATTCTTTTACTGATTAGATTAAGGTACATTTGAGCCTTATAACAGTGCAAAATTACATACTGAAACATTAGGGCAGCGAAAATTGCATTCAATTGTACGTCCTTCATAAAATGATATTTTAAATCTAAAGATACATTTAATCAAAACTGAAAACTCTTCGAATCCAAATGAAATTATTACTTGCTTTATTTTTTAAAATAAGTTTGAATCCACTAATTAAAATCTGTAAGGTTGCAAGTGTCCTAAAATAATCTCATTAATCTATGTATCTAATCTGTGTTTTCCTTACATTCGTGTAAAATATTCGGATATTGTTTACATTTTAGCCGGAGCAAATCTCGTCAAGTAGGCTTTGTTGGCGACAACACACACACAAAATGATAATAATATTAGGTTATCTATTTTTGATACATTGTGGAAAAAGATGTTGCTGACAAGAAAAGATCCTGACTTGTTTTGAAAAGGTAGTAGTATAAAACGTTACCAGCAGGAATACTCCGTTTGGCGTCAGTTCTATCATTTTTGGTGGTTTTATCACCTGCATCGGCAAAACGGAAAAGTATCCATAATTTTAACCATAGTGTAACCAACAAATGATACTTGAAATATACTATTATACAAGATGAAGGCTATGTAAAAAACAAGATAATCTGATATAACTTTATTTTTTTAGGAAAATCTATACATCTGTGTGATAACTGTTACAAAATACATTGGTATTCAAAATAAAGGTAGTTTGCATATTTAGTGGAATTTCTTGAAAAGTATATAAACCTATAGGTAAAATTTATTCTCTTTAAATTGAAAAGCTTTAGTTTCGATTACTAAAGTGTACATGTGCCTATTAGATGTGAATTTACTGAAAAATGTTTTGTAAAGCATACGAGCCAAATTTCGAGTTTTACACATCTCGATGACTTTCATAATATATTTTCCAGCAGCAACTGAAAAATTTAAACAAACTGTTAAAATAAGTAGCAATTCTAAGAGTTTGGATAATGGAATGAAGTGGCAAATTATCGATGGATTTGATGTAGTTAAGTCTCAAGTACGTTGCGTCCAGTTATGGAGACAATTTGATACCAGATTCGTACCTATAAAGTAATCTAAGAGTCATGAAAACAAATAAAGATTGAAATTTCTCCCTTAACGCGAAGTGTAACATGAATGTAACGCAGTGGCATTGTGTGGGGAGGGAGTAGGGGTGCCGAGGGTACCATGGCCCCGGGCGGCATATGAGAAGGGGTGGCAGCAAGTACGGCGATATTTAAATTCAAAAAATATTTCCAAGTCCATATCGCGCCTGTGCGACGAAACTGACGGAAACGAGTGGAAGCTTTAATACGTGCACAGATGCAGGAAGTTTATGAGTCACTATGCAATCGCATTCGTTTTTATGTTACTTAGGTTTTTGGCAACCGGTACTGTGATGCTCAAAATTATTTGCAAACAGAGGGACTAAATATCCATCAATGTACTCAAAAAATATGTGCTTTACAGATAAGTAAAGAGTGTTTTTTTCCAGGTATAGAAGTTTAAGTTGGCATTACTTTCCAAGATGGCGACCGATTTAACAGCTGTCAAGTGATTTATTCTCAGTTTGGTTTGGCAATTCATTAAAAAGATCATCAAGCAAGGCGTAGATTCGTCGAATGGGCCCAAAACGAGATTGCCGTTGTTCCCGATTTTCATAAGCGAATTTTATTTAGCGATGAAGCGCACTTCTGGTTGAATGGCTACGTCAACAAACAAAACTGCCGCATTTGGAGTGAAGCTAATCCACAAGTGTATGTCGAAACACCGTTACATCCAGAAAAACTGACTGTTTGGTGCGCTTTATGGGCTGGTGGAATCCTTCAAAAACGATGAAGGTCACAACGTTACAGTCAATGGTGATCGGTATAGAGCCATGATTACTAACTTTTTCATTCCTGAATTGAACAATCATGATGTCCAGGAGCTGTGGTTCCAACAAGACGGCGCAACATGTCACACAGCTCGTGCCACAATCGATTTATTGAAAGATACGTTTGGTGACCGCCTAATTTCACGTTTTGGACCTGTGAATTGGCCTCCAAGATCTTGTGATTTAACACCGCTAGACTATTTTCTGTGGGGCTATGTAAAGTCATTGGTCTATGCGGATAAGCCACAAACGCTTGACCATTTGGAAGACAACATTCGCCGTGTTATTGCCGATATACGGCTACAAATGTTGCGAAAAGTCATCGAAAATTGGACGTCCAGATTGGACTACATCCGAGCCAGCCGTGGCAGTCGTATGCCAGAAATCATATTTAAAATGTAATGCCACAAGATTATCTTTCGAATAAAAAAAAATTCATGTCAATCGAATAATACATCGTTGTTTTATTGCAATTTAAAGTTCTATATATATATACCTCTAAAAAAACACCCTTTATTAGAAGCAAAACGAGAGAAATTCATGGATGACGCTTTAATATGTGCTAAAAGTTTATATGAAGAGTTGGAAATTTCTTTTGAACCGCCAAGATGAATCAGGAGAAAGCATATATTTGGCGACGGATGTAAACATGCTCAGTTATCGTACAAAGATTACTTGAGGCGAACAGTGTTTTCTTCAAAAGACAGAGTAACTGCTGAAATTCGAGAGAGATTCCAACAGTTGCAGAATCTAGCGCAAAAATATTCTTTTTTAAGGCATGAAGTGATATTGAGCATTGACGAACTTAACTTAGATCAAGCTCTTCAAGATATTATTAAAGAAGAATTTCAACTTGAGCGCGGACGTCAACAAACTTTCGTAGCTACAACAGACCCATGCTGTAGAAAAGAACTCATTAGGTGCGGCTCTCTGGGTTTATTAAAATATATTATTGAGTCCAAACTTGAAGATGACTTACCAAACATTGTCATAATGTTGAGAATTCTTTTAACATCTGTCATCAGTAATGCCAGTTGCGAGAGATGCTTCTCTAAGCTAAAATTAATCAAAAATTATTTCAGATCGACTATGTCCACGTTAAGGCTAACAAACTTAGCTATTCTGGCCATTGAACATGATATACATATTAATATTAACAATCGTATACAATAATTTGCTATGAAAAAAAAAACACACGAAAAGTGCATTTTTAATCAATGAAAAAATTTAAAGCTGCTTTTTTTTACTCTTATTAATTTTCTTGATTAGTAATTAAAATAGAGGGGCGAGAAATTTCCGGTCGGTCCCAAGCTGCGAAAGCCCACGCCACGCCACTGATATAACAACTTCTCATTAATCTCATAAACTCCATGTAGCCCTGGGAACTCAATCTTCAATGGCTAATGTTTCCAGAAAACTACATGAGATAGCTCTGCTTTCAAGAAGATCTATTCTTTGTATTTTGATGACTTCTGCGCATGGTTGGACTTGCTTAAAACAATACGGAGAACCAAGAAGTTGGGGCAGGGATCAGTGAAAGAGAGATCGTTTCATTTCCTGATGAGTCTAGATTCAACTTAGACACTAAATCTCGACGCATTTATATCTGGAAGGAACCCACTAGATGTCCCTAATCATCCAAGAAAAGATTAGTACAACATCAGATGTTTGATGATCTTGGCAAGAATGATGTTGAATGGGTGCACATAATTTTGCAAATTTAATATGTTCCGTGATTTTTATAAGGTATAGGGATGAAAATCCTGTACACCATGGCTTGCAGTTGGCCTTGATATGTTCACGAACAACGCTTCTCTAAATTGGAGTAATCTTATCGATAAATTTCTGGGAGGTAAAAATATTTGCTGGATGGTTTGGTTATCCAGATTTCCAGACCATTACCCTACAGAGAATATAAGACAAGCTATTGAGGAATCAATTACCATTCGTCTTCTTCGTCCCAGAAGCGTTCAAGGCCCGGACCCTAAGCGGTTTTTTTTCAGGAGGAATGAAATTGATTGGCACGAGGGCTCATAAGCCATCTCGCTTCTGAAATGAATTCTTGTTTTTGTGAAAACTGTATAACCGTATAAGAAGGCCACATTCCTTATCCACCCATTTTCTCTTTTCCTGATTTTTCTTCACTGATAAGCTATACACGCAATCTCTTGTGTGTGTGCCATAACTATTAAATGGTGTATTTTTTAGTGCTATATTAACCTATGTATTTTTTAAATTTTATTAATATATATCTACTACTCTCTCTTATGGGAATAAATGAAAATTTTCTTAATTTTCATCATTAGCATATTAGTGTGAATGTGTAGTTCCACAAAATATGACTATAATTAACTTCTTAATTTCTTTTTACAAAATCAATTTATTATGCAGTTATTAAAATCTTAACATTTTAATTTAATGAGCAAATATGATTATATACAACTTTTTTAAATGGAGCTGAAGTCAAACCATGGACACAATCAAACATTTTAACACCTTAAAAATCAATTAAAAAAATCAAAATAATACATTATATGTGGGAAAATTTTTATCTTTAGATACGGATTAGACACAGTTTTTCTCAAATTCAAATTAGTAGAAAATTTAAATTATGAAACGTTAAATTTAAAAACAGTATAAATTAATCTTTCTCGTACTTTATTGAACAAAAGTTATGCAGCTTCCTTAAAAAAATGTAAATATTTTTAAGCTTATTAAGCAGTTTACTGTCGATTTTATATATTTATAGGAGCATTAGGATCCTTCCAATGTCTTGATACAAATTCTAAAATGGCTTTCTGAGTTGGTGCTCTAAAAATATTAATATACTCCAAAAGTTTTTATTTAAAAACTATTTTAAAAAACACTCTCAAGATTATTTTTTTAAAGAAGTGGCTTTAAATGTACACAAATTATAAAATCAAAGTAAAAGTTCACAATGAGCAGTTTTCTAATAAACATTTTGCCTTAAAATCAAACCTTATGCAAATAATACATTCACCAGTCAGTAAAAAACACTTGTTTCAAAACTTAAAAGCTTCGAAAAAACGCCAAAAAAAACCCAAATAAAACACCAAACGATATTCACACAATTTCGGATGCATTACATTCCCGTGACGTTTCCGAGTTCCTCATAGTTGCCAATCGACAAGGAGAAAAGCTGGAATTTTAATTAAAACCCAGAAAGTATTTCAGCGATGAAGATAACTAGCTTCTCCCTTCAACAAGTGACTGTTCTTTGTTTCTAAATTCTTTTCCGACATAGAACAAGGACTTTTAATGAAATTCTGTAAACCCCACAAGAAATGTCTTTACTTGAATTAACTTTGCTTGTCATAATGTAAGAATGTTTTACTTTTATTTTTTAGTTTGTTGTGCTCGTCTTCTTTGGAATTATGGAATAATTTATCAGAGACTTAGCTTCCAATTTTGCTATGGTAATTTTACTTTAATAATATGAAAGCCTCGCGGCCGCTTTTATTAATTTTTAGCGGGAATTATCATATACTTAGGAACTCGAGAAGGAGTTTGAAAAAGATATTCCTAATTTTAAATTTAAATTACGACGACTTGCGCTCTGAAGTGAAAAGAAAAATTTATAAACACTAAGTTTTTCTTATATAAGTGAAAGCAGTAATTTAATAAGTAATATTTATACTGTGACATTCTAGAAAAATGTTTAGAAAAAATATTTTTTTAAAAAAAGAAGAAATAAAAAATATACACACAAAAAGAATACAAAAAAGCATTTACAGCAACAAATTTGAAATTATGTCAATACTTTTTTAAAAAAATAATCGAATCAAATAATTATCATTTTTGTAGCCCCTACTTTGAGATTTCAAACTATTGATTAAATAGAAATTAACCATCTGGTATTGATTCAGTTTTAACATTAAATATACTAAAATTTGAATTGTTTAGTAACAATAGAAACATTTTTGTTGTGTATCGATATACATGAATTAATATCTATCGTTGCAGTTAATTTTCATCATACACAGAACTGATGATATCAATTCTACATGTGCTTTTGATATCAATATTCGTCACCTTTTAAATAGTTTACTAATGATTCATTCATTGATGTGATAATTATTTATTATTCCAAAATTTATTTTATGTCTATTTCAATATTTGTTTTATTGCTATTTTCATAAATTTATATGCGTTTTTTGGCCCATTTACTAGTATATTGTAGTCAAAATTTTATTTTGCATGCATATCTAATAAGTGAATAAGTAATAATTTAATTTATAAGAATCTCTTTTCAATGTTCTTTTTTCCCATATATATATATATAGTTTTATTTAGTTTAGAATATTTTCTAAAAGGGATTTCTTTCAAGCAACGGCTTTTTGGAAAAAAGAAAGTCTTTTAGAAGTTACACGTTTGTGTTACAACAATTTTCGATCAGACAACAGTAGGCTATGGATTCAGAAACAATAGCGAAAAACAAAACAAACGCTAATATGGTTTCTCAGCACGGTTTTGTAAATTAGGTTGTATTAAATATATAAAAGATAAAGTAATACTTCTGAATACACTCAGAAAAGAGTTTAAGAACATCTGCACAAACATTCAATCCTAAGAATAATTTTTAAATTTTATCTAAACAATCATTTTTAAAAAAAAGCAATTTATTCGCCTCTGGCTGCTTATGAGCTGTCTCAAGGCTACTCAAACACCTGTTCAATTAATAATAGAAAAATTTATGGAATATTGTGTCGTAAGACTGGAAAAAAGATACATTAATATGTACAGAAAGATGGACCCGGCAATTTTCAGAAGCACGCGAAATATATTCGTTGCTACGAGCCAAACGAATAAAACTGCATTTTTTCTCTTTAAAAGATGCACAATTTTCATTTAAAAAGTTTTTTTGCTCTTTAAAAAATTATTTTCATTCTCCTGGAAAACAAATGTTTGAAATAAAATGCCTTTTAATTCCTTCCTCAGTGATTCGACAGCCCAGGGTAGGCCTTGGCCTTCAAGAAGCCTTTTCCAGGTCAGCCTTCTTATTGCTAGCGTTCTCCAATTCTTAGTTCTCGAAACTAGGAGATCATTTACTAGGCCATCAATCCATCTAAGATTTGGCCTGCTCTTTCTTCGTGTGCCAATTGGTTGGGCATTGAAGACTTTTTAGTGGTGCGGTTTTCGTCTATTCTGACAACATGACCTGCCCAATTTAATTAGCTGTATTTTGATGAAGTTAAAAATGTTAGATTCTTTATATGGTAGAACTCGAAATTTGATCTTCGCCATGTTCCATTTTCCTGAATTCCTCCAAAAATAAATCTTAAAATCTTCCTTTCGTAGATACTTATCGTAAAATGCCTTTTACCTGACGAAATAATGTTAGCATTTGTAGAACATTCCTTAAGAGGAGAGAAATACAAGCAAGTTATTTTTATTATCTACTTTTCATTTCTAGTAATGAGCATGCAGATAGGCTTGCTAAAGCGGGATCTCTCATGTCCCAACCTGACTCTCCTTTGCCTCTGCGTAACGTCAAAAGAATTAATTCCAGCAAATTGAAAATTAATAGAGATTCCTTATATATGGTGATGCAGCTGTAGTTAAAAGGTGGAATGTCTTGCTCAACAAAAGTATTAGAGTCTTCAGTTCCCAGCCTCCATCTGTTGGAGTTGCTTGCTTTCATTTGCTTACTGGACATGATTATTTGCAGAAGCATTTATATCACATTGGAGTCAAGGATTCCGCTTGTTGCCAACAGGAGGAAATGAATGGTGACCACCTTGGGTTCTACCCTATTGTTTTAAAGTCTCCAGAAGACAACTCTACAGACGCTCATTTTAAATCTTTTATAGTTCATCACTTTATTGGGCTTCTCGTCAACTAATGGCAAAGATGCCAAAGGTGGGGCGTAGGATAAAAAAATCTACATTTGAATGTAACGAAAATTTTTCCTTACATATTATACACGTAGATAGAAGAATAAATAATATTGCCTTACAACAAATTTTATGCAAATTTTTTTTCTCCTTCTTTATTCAAAAACATTTTTGAAAATAGGGTTTCAATGATCTATTTGGTGGAATCTTATTTGATAATCGGAAGAATGCAAACTGGAGACTGGAAACCAATAAAAATACTGAGTTAACTTATAGATTTGTTCGAATAAACTGAAATCTAGAGCAATGATCTCCTAAGTGGGATGCCCAAAGAGGTGCTTAAAGGTACGCCGAAGAAGTGGGCTCACGATCACGTGCGATTATTTGATTGAGTATCATGTAAGTGTGAGGTTTTCTTACTGGTCGTTGAGTCCGGTTTCGTTAATGTCTGAGGAGCTCATAATTTAAATGATCCTCCAGTGAAGCATATGTACACGAAGACATGGGAAGTTAAGCCTTTGTGGGGTGAGGAAATCTCAAAACATGCACGAAGAAACTTCTACACATTTCACATCTAATTCAAAATGTACATTTGTAATTTAATTTTAATGCATGTACAGTAATACCTCAACTTACGTTACCCGACTTGCGTGAACTCGGAGTTAAGCTATTTTCAAATCTCGTCGATTCTTTTTTTGTCTGAGAAAAACAAATTGGTAAAATTGGTGACATTGGTAATGTGACTGAAGAAGTTGCCGATCTTGGCAGGCAAATAAATTTAGAAGGGGATAATATGACGTTCAAGAATTGCTGGATTCCCACAATCAGGAGCGGACAATGGATGAGCTCATAGAAACGCATAAGTAGAAGCAAGACACTGAAGAAGAGTCTTTAGACCCTGTTCAACCAGAAGGTGGATTAGCATCAGAAGATCAAATAACGGTTGGAAATTTGACAGAAAGTCTCAGTTTAATTGAAAAAAGGTTACAAATATTGAAAAATGTAGACTCCAACGAAGAGTGCATTTTTTAACAAAATAAAGAATAAAAAAAATTATTAGCAAGCTACGAGAAAATTTTGCGGGAGGAAAAATCTTAGAGCCGGTAGACTACTTTTTTTGTTGGATTTTACTACCTACATCAAAATAGCTTCGATTTGTCATTTTGCATTTGGGTTACCTAAAATTTTGTTGATTTTTTTTGTTTAATTATTTTGTTTTCTTCTTCGACCGCAAATAAAAATAGTTTATACGTATTTATATGAGAAATCATACAGCGACTTACACGGTTATCACTCCGCCCCATCTTTCGTGTAAATTTGGGGTATTACTGTACATTGTTTGAAATAAATAATTTTATTTTTGGCTACATACTCGCACTCGCACTCGCATATATGTACACTAAAGAGCCAGAAAAACTGATACACCTGCCTAATATCGTGTGGAGCCTCCACGAGCACGCAGAAATTCTGCAACACGACGTGGCATGAATTGGATTAATGTCTGAAGTAGTGCTGGAGGTAATTGCCACCATGAATCCTGCAGGGCTGTCCATAAATCAGTAGGAGTAAGAAAAGGTGGAGATATCTTCTGAAGAGTACGTTTCAAGGCATCCCAAATATATTCAATAATGTTCATGTCTGGGGATTTTGGTAGCCAGCGAAAGTGTCGAAATTCAGAAGAGTGCTTCTGGAGCAACTCTGTAGCGATTCTGGACGTGTGGGGTGTCGCATTGTCCTGCTGAAAGTCCACAAGTACATCGAAATGCCCAATGGACATGAATGGGTGCAGGTGATCAGATAGGATGTTTACGTACCTGTCAAGTTTCAGGTAGGGGTACCATATCACGCCAACTTCACACACCCCATACCATCATAGAGCATCCACTTACTTGAACAGTCCCCTGTTGACTTGTACAGTCCATGGATTCATGAGGTTGTCTCCATACCCGTTCACGTCCATCAGCTCGATTCAATTGGAAACGAGACTCGTCAGACCAGGCAACGTGTTTCCAGTCATCAACAGTCCAATGTAGGTAATGACGGGACCAGGCGAGGTGTAAAGCTTTGTGTCGTGCAGTCAACAAAGGTACGCGAGTGGGCCTACAGCTCCGAAAGCCCATATCGATGATGCTTCGTTGAATGGTTCGCATGGGGACAATTGTTGATAGCCTAGCATTAAAATCTACAGCAATTTGTGGAAGGGTTGCACATCTGCCATGCTTACTGATTCTCGTCAGTTGTCGTTGGTCCCGTTCTTACATGATCTTTTTCGGCCACAGCGATGTCGTAGATTTGATGTTTTACCGGATTCCCGATATTCACGGTACACTCGTGAAATGGTTGTACTTGAAAATCCAAATTTCATCGCTACCACGGAGATGTTATGTCCCGTGTCTCGAGCGCCGACTGTAACACCACGTTTAAACTCGCTTAAATCTTGATAACCTGCCATTGTAGTAGCAGTAACCTATCTAACAACTGTACCACACACTCGTTGTCTTATATAGAGTTTGCCGACCTCAGCGCCGTACTCTGATTGGTTCCATATCTCTTTATTTGCATACACATGTCTGTACCAGTTTTGGCTCTTCAGTATATGTGTATGAATGAGTGTGAGTGTATCCCATTTAATAATACATGAAATACAAATAACTGTTTTCATTTTAGGGTAAGCGATCAGAAAATTTTGATCGCTTTTTTAGGGAACTCTGCGAATTTTTCAGAGATATAGACCTCGTTTATCTATAAAACAAAAAGCATCGACTGAGTTGTCTAATAATACTTTAATTTAATGTTTTTAAATCCAGATTAAATGTAAATGCCAATCATATTATTAATCAAGAGTTTTCTTTTGTTCGCCGAATAAATAAATAAATTGGTGTCAATTTAAAGTGTTGTCTTTCCTTGGCTCTCTATATACATTTGAAGAATTGGTTTCCAAATAATTATTTTAAAAACAGTGGTTAAATCATGTTAATTTATACTACACAAACAACGAAAAGAAATTAAAAAATTAGTAATAATGTCTGTTAGTTTCGTATCTATTAGAATAAATTTTACTTAGTTTCCCCAAGTTTTTTTAATGTACACGAAAGAAATTTTTTTTATTATCTTGCTATTAATAATTGTAGAATTAGTACCTAAGTAGCATGTGGGTTCAAGCATGGCATGCATGATAAGATGCGAATATATAAAGAAAATTGAAACGCAAAAGTAAACATTGGTAAGATACCAAAGAAAACAATTTATAAGTTATACACAATCGAAAGGTAAGTCTGAGAATAATTTCGTTCCTTTGAAGTTCTTGAATTTTTCTGACAGAAGCTAGAACTTCATTTTAGTTATTTAACTTTCAGAATTTTTTTATAAACATAACCATTTTGAATTACTGATAGTTAAAAGTCTCAATTTTTTACTGTTATTCATTCTTTCACTCTTCGCAAAATAATTTTTGTTACCAAAAACTCTAAGTTTAGAGAGATTATTATTATTTTAGAAATTAAAAATATCCTGATATTTGTGATGATGCATATAGAAAATTGCTTTCAAAACATTCTGAAGTCAATTGTATATTCTCCAATTTCAAAAGTTCTTACATAAGCTGTTAATTTTATCAATAAAGTCTAGTGAATGTTAAAAAAGGCGCTAAATTTCTTTGAAGTCATAAATTTCTTTGGCATTGCTTTTTTTTCTTATATAAATATAACATTCTCCAAAAATATCAATGTTTTTCTTTTCTGTTTAACAAAAATCTTAACGAAAATATCTTTTCTAACATAAATATATGAAATTATTTTTCCCAATAACAAAAAAGCAATCATAATCCAAAGTAATTTTAGATTAAAGTAATATTTTCACAAGATAAAGAAGCTTCTTAATTGTTTATTTCACGCGAATGGATATTCATAATATAAACAATTTAATTTTTACTTTTCTCTCTCTCTCTCTATCACTGTTTTTTATTTACCATCAGACAGGAAAATATAAAATGCGGTCTAGATAAAAAAAAAAAAGGAGAAAGGATATGAAAAAAGACATTTTATGGCGAAAATATCTAGTGAAAAATTCAGCTTTTAAAAGACAATGTATTAAAAAAAATTCATGATGATTATTCGAGGCTGTGTAATGAATTAGTTATTCTATGTATGATCAATTTAATATCCCTATTTATTTAGTTAAATAATTAAATCACGGTCACGGGTAGAGTATATTTCTCTCTCTCTGTATATAAATATCTTTATATATAAAAATCTTCTGTGCGTGTGTTTTTCACTAAACTCCTCCTAAACGGCTGGGGGGAGGGGGGTGCCAGCTCAGGTGTCATCCACGTCACTTGACCATGGTTCAAAATTACGTGGTCCGTCGCCAAAAGCCCTCGTGTAGCTGAACAGTGCGACGTTAATATTCAATCAATCAATCAACCTAAACGGCTGAACCGATTTCGATGAAATTTTTTGTGTGGGTTCAAGTAAATTCGAGAATGGTTTAGATTCACAATTCGGTCCTATATCACAATTAGTTAAAAAGATATTAATTAAATACATTCAAAAAATACAACTCAACATTCACCTGCATTGTTGTAACAACGCTATTGTTATAAACAAGTAATATAAAAAATTTTAAATCAATTCCTACTTAGATCAACCAAGAAAAAATTTATTTTAGCTACTTTTTATTAAATAGTTGCAATTAATATAAATATGTATATACATATGACAGAATCACAACATTAAGTGGTAATTAATTTTTATTAATTATCATTAAAGTATCGTATTGTCATCCACAAAACAATCGTGTATAAAAATTTACTTTCAACTTAATGCTTTAACACGTGAGAAAAAACCTTTTCAAATTTTGACATAAGTCGCCAACGTGGCTGCATTTGTAATTTTTTAAATAATTAGTTTTAACCAATTAATTTTTATTAATTATAATTAAATTATTGTATTGTCATCCAAAATAATCATGTATAGGGTGTTTTTTTAGAGGTATAGAACTTTAAATTGCAATAAAACAACGATGTATTATTCGATTGACATGAATTTTTTTTATTTGAAAGATAATCTTGTGGCATTACATTTTAAATATGATCAAGCAAGGCGTACATTCGTCGAATAGGCCCAAAACGAGATTGCCGTTGTTCCCGATTTTCATAAGCGAATTTTATTTAGCGATGAAGCGCACTTCTGGTTGAAGGGCTACGTCAACAAACAAAACTGCCGCATTTGGAATGAAGCTAATCCACAAGTGTATGTCGAAACACCGTTACATCCAGAAAAACTGACTGTTTGGTGCGCTTTATGGGCTGGTGGAATCCTTCTTCAAAAACGATGAAGGCCACAACGTTACAGTCAATGGTGATCGGTATAGAGCCATGATTACTAACTTTTTCATTCCTGAATTGAACAATCATGATGTCCAGGAGCTGTGGTTCCAACAAGACGGCGCAACATGTCACACAGCTCGTGCCACAATCGATTTATTGAAAGACACGTTTGGTGACCGCCTAATTTCACGTTTTGGACCTGTGAATTGGCCTCCAAGATCTTGTGATTTAACACCTCTAGACTATTTTCTGTGGGGCTATGTAAAGTCATTGGTCTATGCGGATAAGCCACAAACGCTTGACCATTTGGAAGACAACATTCGCCGTGTTATTGCCGATATACGGCCACAAATGTTGGAAAAAGTCATCGAAAATTGGACGTCCAGATTGGACTACATCCGAGCCAGCCGTGGCAGTCCTATGCCAGAATTCATATTTAAAATGTAATTCCACAAGGATATCTTTCGAATAAAAAAAAATTCATGTTAATCGAATAATACATCGTTGTTTTATTGCAATTTAAAGTTCTATACCTCTAAAAAAACACCCTATACATTACATTTCAGCTCAATTGAGCGCTTTAAAATGTATTTTATTAACGATTGAAAATTCCATCAAGATAAATAAATAAATAAACAAACAAATAAAATATGTATAGAGATCGTGAGCTAATAGTAGGAATTGAAAAAGACGTAAGTTGGAGTCGAAAATTGATTTTCAGTCAAACTGGCAAAACCCGGTCTTTATTGTTACGAAAATGCAGACGATTCACGCTTTTTAGCGTTTTTAATTAATATCTTTTCAAATAATCTTTATATACATATGTAATTCTTCTGTGCGTGTGTATGTAACTGAACTCCTTCTTAACGGCTGGACCTATTTTGATGAAAGTTTTTGTGTGTTCCAGTGGACTCGAGAAAGGTTTAGATTTATAATTCGGTTTAGAAATGTTTATTTAATTAATTTTTTATTTATAAATACTTGATCTTGGAATGTTTTACATTGGATCCGGCAGACTGCGCTACAATCGCAGTATCAAAAATTCAAAAATCTGTTATTATAATTCAAGTTGGTCCCGACAGTTGATGCTGTGATCATTTCAGGAATATATTTTGTCACTTCTTGTTATTATTTTGTTGAAATAAATCGTGTGTTTATTAAATTATTACATCCAGATGTAATTAGTGTTTGAAGAGTATTGAAGTGTGCAATACAAAAACTATACATTCTCCAAATTTAGTATGCAATTAAAGTGAGTATTTTACATGATTTTCTATTAAATTTACACGTGAGTTGACAGCAATTATCCTAACCTACAAATCTATTTGTGTAGCTAATTGATTACACACATTACTAAACTTTTTTTTATTTGAAATTATTTCTTATCGGAAATGAATTTAAGGTGTGTGTAGAGGACAACGCCTATCGGGTCCTCTAGTATATATATATATATATATATATATATATATATATACATATACATATATTGGTGTATACACTGATGGTAATTTGGAAAATGCAATTGTCTAGTTAATATGTTTAACTTTGATTAAATTTTCAACATCACAGGTTAATTTATGGCCAAGAAAATGAATTTCAAATGTGATATATTGTTACATTAATAGCCGGAGTAACCTCCAGAATTTTGAATGCAAGCTATTTAAGCAGATTGTGATTGTAACTATTGTTGGAGTAATGAAGAATCTTGAAAGTTTTTTTTTTATATCTTCGATTTATTCTTTCAATGGCCTCGCGAATAACACACAGGTGACACAAAAGACTATTTACAAAGACGATAGTCAATAGGGTTTTAATTTCTAAGAGATAAAGTTACGATTACATCCCGTTAGACTGGTAAACTAACAGTTAATTATTTACTCGGGAACAGTGGCGCACACAAGAGGGGGTCCTGGGAGTCCGGCCCCCCAAGCCTTTGATTTTTTTTTCGATTGATCATAATTCTAAGTATATAGTAAGTAAAATTTAATTAATTACTTGTTATTAATGTTTAATTTTATTAATGAATGCTAATTAGTTGTTCAAAAATTAGTTTTTTACTGTGTTTTGATACCGAAAATCGACAAAATCAAAAGGAGCATGATACAAGAATGGTGAATTTTCAACCCCGGACCCCCCCTTGAAAAATTCCTGTGTGCGCCACTCTGCTTGGGAGTCCTAGAGGTCGGGACCATTACATATTAATAAATTTTTTAAATGAAATTAACTTGATTCATTGCATTGTATATACAAGGTAAACAAAAAAGTTATTGCAGTTTGCGCGTTTCCATTGAAAGAAGTGAGAATATGTATGCAAATTCGTAATGACATGACTGAGAAACCGTCAGTCGATTGCAGGAATATCAGTTGTTACAAACTCAGGTCCACTGCTCACATTCATCAATCGAAACGCGTACAGTAGCGAAGCGAAATGGACGTATCGAAGGAGCTCGTTCGGGGTTGTTTACTTTACGATTTCAAAGTTGGCTTATCAACCGCTGCATCAAGTCGCCGAATATGTCAAGAGTTTGGGGATAGTACTGTCAATAAACGTACGGCAAGGCATTGGTTTCAAAATTTCAGGTCGGAAGATTTGTCCCTTTGTGATAAAGCTCGAACACGACGGCCACAGGCTTTGGATGACGAAGCCCTGTAGGCGGTCATTGAGGAGGACAGTAGTCAAACATGTGGTGAACTTGTCAGACAATTCAACACTTCCAGTTAAACGGTTAGATTTCATCTGCACCGCTTAGGTAAGACGTACAGGCTGAGCAAGTGGGTCCCTCACACGCTGTTGGATGTCCATAAGCAACAACGAGTGGCAGCCTGTTATCGTTGCTTTCTCTCCACCATAGCGCATCCATATTCAATCGGCTGCTGTCCAGTGACGAGAAGTGGGTCCTGTATGACACACCCAAGCGTTTCAAACATTGTTGTCACCCCCAGGATACTGCCCCACACAGCACAAGACCACCTAAGCACCCACGCAAGATTATGCTTTGTGTTTTGTGGACTTGTTGTCAAGTGGTTCACTATGAGTTGCTACCAATGGGCCAAACGGTCCCTGCGGACCTGTATTCCCAGCATTTTGAAGTGTGAAGGAGCCAGCACTGGTTAATCGAAAGAGTGTACTGTTATTGCATGATAACGCAAGGCCGCATGTCACGCGGGTGGCCAGGAATACGATACAATGACTTGGTTGGGAGACTTTGTGACATCCTTCTTATTCATCTGACCTTGCACCATCAGATTACCATCTCTTCCATTCCCTGGACAATCATCTTCGTGGTAAATCCTTCACCAATGAAGCAGACGTGCGCCAAGCTCTCACAGACTTCTTTGCGTCTCACACCTCCGAGTTTTACTGCAAGGGGATTAAAAAACTGGAGACACGTTGGCAGATGGTGCTGGATGCCGATGGTGATTACTTAGAGGACTAACAATAGGCTACGCTTTTTGTATGTCATGTTCTTTTGGGTCATTAAAAACGGCAAGAACTTATTTGTTTACCTTGTATATAAATACGAATTTTTGTGAGACTTCATATATTTTAAGTAAATAATTTTTTTGTTCAAACATTTCTGCTACCATTAGAAATTACCTTATTTATTCAATAAAAAGGCTTAATTTCTTCATTTGTAGGTCTTTTGGTTGAGTTTTTATTAAGATAAACTCTCTTTTGAAGTGGTACAAGGGCTATTGGTGATAGTCCTCATAATTTCGAACCACGTTTTAAGTGGGTGGCCACGGTAGCTAGTAGTTATTGTCACAGACTCGTAACTGGTGCATCATGAGTTCAAGCCTGGTGTCGCGTAAAACCTGCCGAGTAGAGAGACTGATGCACATTAAATTTGTGAAGCTCAAAGTCCTCCCATTGTCGTGGTGGGAAAGCTCGGTGAAGAGTTGTCAGGTAAGGTATCGTCCTCGTCACTTGACCATGATTCAAAATAACGAGGTCCTTTGCCAATACTCTTCGAGTGGCTTTATAGTGTCGAAGTTAAGAAGCACTCGCGCTCTCATTCATGGTTCACGTGACGAGGGCGAATCTTGAGCTGCCTCTTCCACTCTCTAAACTTCTAACACGCCAACAAAAGGTTTTTGAGCCTCGACAGATTTATTTGTTAATATTTTATCACTCTTTTTACTTTTTAGAATAAAATATAAGTACTCGAAAATTACTGACTAAAAACTTCTTGTCTTTTAACATATATTTTATTCATTTAGCTGTCACCTTTCTAATCAAAATTTTCAAATTTCTTTACTGCGAATGTTGCATCGTACTCGCTTTTCATTAGTAGATACATTATTTAAACATTATTAGAGCAATTACATATTATTAGCAAGCGAATTAAAAAAATTACACTGAATTGCATTACAAAAACTACGTTGCAATTAAAAATAAAATGAGATATCTACCGTGTAATGCTCGCAAATAAACCCAACAGAAGGCAAAATTCCATAATGCTCCAAAAGCTGAACGAAAACTTGAATCTCACAGTTTTAAAACTTGCGGTTAAAAAACAGTATGAACTTTGGAATTTTGGGTTATTTCAAGTTTTCCCGCCTTAAGTATAACGAGGATAATAGCAACGATCACACAGTAGGCCGTATCACGAAATAAACGTTTGAAAAGGTGGATTTTTTTTTTACCATTATTACTTCCGTCCGTTCAACAAACCAACGATCTCATTTGAGGCAAAAAAACAATTCTACATCACGTTTATACCATTTAAATAAAAAGAAAAGAAAAGAACCAAGTGATGAACTCCGTGATTATACGCCATTTTTCGACTTGAAACCACACACATTTAACCGTCCGAAAGAATAAAAAAATATGTAAAAAGAACATTTTTTATATTCTTTTTTATTATTATTATTCTTTTCGTCTCCAGTTAAATGACCACAAAACGAACAAACGCTCTCCGCGGAGCCCCGCAGTCTGCTTGATCTTCAAACCAAAACGAAACTAGTTCTAGAAAAGAAAACGATTGGATGGAAAGGGGTGGGGATAAGGAGGAGGACGTCTTCTCAACGCAGGGTCTGTGCAACAATGAACTGGCTGGGGATTACGTTCCTTCGTTAGTTCATTCTCTTTTACCGTGTATTTGCGATGTTCCATCGTAAATTATCGTAGGGAATATGTTGAGAGGTATTTCATACGCAGTGCTTCGTTAAATATATTATTTCTAATTCAAATTGATTATTTCATTGAGAAAACGAAATAAAATACTTTCTAATAAGTAGATCGAGAAATTTGGGGAATTTTTAAAAAAGACGGTACTTTTTATATGTAGGAGACACGCCAAACATTATTTTGGGCTGTTCAGTTCAATTCATAGTAATAATTCATTTTGAAGACTAGTGACTGAGTGGTAGTGTATCACGCTTCCACGTCACAAGTCCGGGGTTCAGATCCCGGGCTGGGCAAGGTCGTCTCAGTCTTTCATCCCTTCAGCGGGTCGATAAATAAGAACTAAGCTTGCTTGGGAACTGAACACTGGGAGTTTTTCGTCAGACAGACCGCTTGACCGAAACATCTGCACATACACCCCAGTGCCTAAGGTCACGTAAACTGAGACAGGTACAGTAGGCCTTGACCCTCATGGGCTGTTGTGCCTCTGAGTTCAGGAAAAGTCAATTTTAAATACATTTGGTAAATCGGTAATTTATCCTTCTTATTGAACTCCATGATTTAAACTATATATATATATATATATATATATATTAAATGACATTATTTTAAATTTAAAGTATACCTTAAGTTTTTTTTTATTTTTGACAATTTTTAGTATGAGTGCTTTTTAGTGAGTCCCCGTGTTTATAAAAGCAAGATAGTAAGTTTATATTTTAGTCACACAAATTAAGATTAAAATATATCACTAATACCTTAACTTGATCTTTCTATGGAAAAATCCATACTTTGTTTCTTTTCATTTTTTATCTCGGCAAGATTGAACAACCTTTTTCTTTTATTTAAAAAGAACATTGAAATATCTGGATAATTTATTAAATATCACTTTCTGAATACCCCAGTTAAATATATTTCAAAACATAAAATTAAAAAAAAATCTCTCTAAGTTTATTATAACAGGGGTTGTAACATGCTAGCCATTTACGGAAAAAAGTGGTCATCACAGCATTAACTGTATTAAGGTTTATACCAACTCTGTTAACTTTCTCTTTTAGAAGAAAGAATTTACTAATAAGGACAATATGATGAAACAATACAGAGATGATGATACGGCAGAAGTGCCAAAATATAAAGTTTGCATTTAATTTTTTTTTTCTTGGCATAAACAGATTTTCAAAAGAGGGAGGGGGAAAGCATATTGAAAATTCTTATTTTTATCTCAATAGAAATCTCTTTCGCGCCTCAAACTATCTAGGTATAATTTTTAAATGAAAATTTATTTCACAATAGATATGACTTTAAATACATAATCAAATGAATGGCATTGTAATAAAATTGATATAATTGATGATCACTTTTTAATAGTAAGTTTTTTATAGATAGTTTATAGATAGTTATATAGATAGTTTTTTATAAGTAAAATGATACCAATAGTTTATGTTGAACATAATACCTTAATTTACAATAAATTAAGAGACTAAGCTAATACTATTATTAAGCCTAAATCTAGCATGTGGTTATGACAAAACTTACGGGATAAAAATTGTAATTAAAATAATGATAAAAATACAAATAAGGAGCAAATCCCAGCCTTTAATCACATCTTAGTGCAATGCAGCCTCAAAGGATCAAGTTCTAAAGGAAAAAATAACAATAAATTTATATTGCGTTTCTATATGTTTTGATCAACATCAATTTTACAGCAGTAGTCAACATAAAGAGAGAAGTCTTTTATTCTATATGTCATAGTGTTGTTGGGATTATGATAATAAAGAGGTAATTGATGCAGATAAATTATCAGTTTTGTTGATTGATTGTTTAATAACATCTCACTCAGAAGCAATACGAGGGCTATTGGCAAAGGACCTCATAATTTTGAACCCTGGTCAAGTGACGACAATACCCCAGCTGGCAATTCAGTCTCCCAATTTCCTCCCTCAGCTCCTTTGAGAACTTTGAGCATGCATAGAAACAATGTTGGACACAAGTTTATGACCATAACTTATCGGCTACCATGCTTTTTTGACTGATTTTTGAAGCTGTTTTTCGTAAGGCTAAAATTCGCGTCCGAGCATCCTTCATGGTACACGTAACTCACGTTGAGAATCTCTTCCGTAGAGAACCACAACTGTTCCTAAAGCTGCAGATACTTCATCCGTAATTGAACAGGATCTAGGTAACAAGGTATTATCCACAGGGACGTAAGGACCTTAAGGAATGAGCCGAATGCACCCGGGTCCAGGCCTAGGGCCTCAGCCACAATGTGGGCCTCGTCTCGTTCTCGACTCAGTTTTTATAAGATCACGATTCGAATAATTTGAATGTTCAAATGTTATTTCCGTCAGTATTATCCAAAACACTTGAAAATTTGGACGATATGTCAATTGGCTGCATGCGATGACCGTCGTTCTTGTATAGGACTAGGCCTATCACCATACATCATCATTACTCTTTCAGTCAAAAGGCGGAAGTCAGTCTAGTCGGTTTGTGCGATTGTAAATTATACACATTTATTTGTATAGGGTTATTGTTTATACGAATTCTTGACAACTTATACCGTGTACTATCTACTTTTAAGGGTCATAGGTGGGCCTACATTTGTGTAGGGGCTCAGGGCCTCAAGAAGTCTTAAGACGTCCCTGATTATCTATTTGGCTGATGATGTCTTTCTAAAGAAGTTAGGAGCCTTTAGAGTTTTAAAATATTCTATTACCACTTTAATAATGAAATACTGGATAAAGCTCAGAATATCTAAAACCATCACCGGATTAATCAATTTTTTTTATTCATTTATCAAATGCCTGACCATTGACCATCAGGTCATCAAGCAAGGAACTCTCCAATACTTTCCTAAAACACAGTCCAAATTCTCAAGTGCAGATCACACGTCCAAATGAGCAGCATCCATGACTTGTCCAGAATCACACAAAACATATAAAGGTAAGACAGTCAGATTAAAACGAAACAATTGAGCACAATGACAGTCATGTCCAGTCAATAGCCTAAACTCAATCACAGCAGTAGCACGAGGAGAGCCCGATTAATCAAAAATTCTTTTTCTTCACTGCCTCGGCAGCCCTGGGCGGGCCCTGGCCTTCTCCAGTTTTCTCCAAGCATCTCTACTTTTGGCAACTGTTTTCCAGTTTTTGACCTTTGTGAAATTTTTAGGTCTTTTTCGACATAGTCAATCCATCTGAACGGGGGTCTGCCTCGAAGTCTATTTCTCATGGGCTTTGCCAGAAAGAGTTTCTTTCAGTAACGTTCTTCATTCTAGCCAGATGACCAGCCCATTTAGGTTTAATCAAAAATTAGACCACTGAAATTTTATCGAAGAGCAGCTGTGAAGATTTATGTATCATCCAATATTTCGTCCACGCTTTGAAACCAACCAACCTAAAGCAAACAAAAATTAAAATTTATCGCAACCCCACCCATTATTATAAAAACTCAAGAACATAATTAGATTATTCTGAAATCGAGACTGTTAAATTCCTGCACGTATCTAACCTCATACTCTTACATTTGTTTTCAATTTAAGAACGACCCCTCTACCTCAAAAAGGAAAGCAACTCCAAGTATGCATCCTCGTATGTATGAATGCACGTAAGGGCGTGAGTCACTGCTTCGTGCACCTGTGCGTGTGTGTGTAGGTGTGCAGCCCCCCATGAGTAGTGTCGACGACGACCTCTCTTGACCTTGCTTCTGGAATGTAGGTCTCTTTCCATTCATTTAATCTCTCTCTTTCTACGATTTTTTTTTCTGGTACCTCCTTACTGCCCTTTTGTCACGGACATTGCAAGAAATAAATAAAATGTATAAACAAAAAAAAAAAAATGAAGCACTCGTTAATGAAGATGGCATTATTTTCCAGAGCTTTCTTTGGTTATATACAATGGAAGTGAAGCATTTTAAGTGTGGTTGCAGTGATTTATGATGCTTCGTCGACGCTCAAAAGAAAAGGATTGAAAGTTACGTGGGTAATTGGAATTGAACTTGAAAAAATTGAATCGCTTTTTAACAATGGGAAAGTAATTAAATTTGTGCGATGGTTGGTATAATATATTGGTGAGAAGAATCGGTTTGAATTACAAAATAACTTTGACTGTGGAGCCCCAAAAGTGAATTGTTTAAGATCTCTGTTGTTTGTTAAAGCACCCAGTTTGGTGCCTTATTTTTATTAATGAATTCTTTTTTAAAGCCCTATTATACAACGAGAAGTAAAATTATACACTGTTGAATAAAAAGGCCATGGAAAAGTGTGAATAACAAAGACGCATTTTTATATGAAATATTGAGGAAGAGAAAAAAAAAGGAAAATAATTTCATTGATGTTTTTCGCACAACTTAATTTACATCGAAATAGGTTAATCTCTTAAACAACATCTACAAATTACGCCATTACGACAATAACTATACACAAATAATACTTCGAAAACTGAAATAATAAACTATGTTATTAAAACTGAAAAATTAAGAAGTTTTTACTATTCAAACAAAAAAACAAAACTACTAAATACTAGACAGATTCAAAATTTTCCGGACTAAGCCTAGAACGTGGAAAATTTTTGCAGTAGAGCGACTATAATAAGATTTTTGTGTCGTTGTATTCATCCCATTTTCTAAAAAAAAATAAGATTGTTCTAAATCACTTGGTCGATGAGTTGCCACGGCGTTGTATTTTGTAGGCCGATGAATTTAGCTGTCGGCGATTGAAAGAAATTACATTTGTTGAGTTGGTAAAGGATATTAATTTGAGTTTCCGGAATATGAGTACTCTTTATGTTTTGAAGTCATTTTTCGAGGTGTTATATCAGGCTTTTAAAAACAAGTAAAAAAATTTTTTTTAAAAAATGTCAATTCCTACTTTATTAGAAAAACTTACTGGCGCCATCTCGTGCAGCCAGTTATAACTTCAACAGAAATAACGCAGAATAAATTTAAAATTAAAACATTTAATTAATTTAAAATTTAATTACAAGTTAAAAAAATGTATTTGAACTTGAATTGATCAATAGAAAGTATTCTATTAACTATTGAAAATTTGAACAAGGTGTATGTATAGAGAGAGAGAGAGAGAGTGAACTAACATAGTAGGAATTGAAAAATAGTATACTTCTTGAACTGCAACCCATTAAGTTCCTTAGGTATGTCATTTATTTTAAATATACAGTATTTAGATCTACATAAGTCTAATTTTTAAAAATTTATTTTTAAAACTGTCATTTTTATACCCGGTTTAAAATTCACTCATAAATTTCGCTCTTATTTTTAGTGTTAAAAGTGCGCATTACACCTCGCGATTTTACGGTAACTTCTTTTTCTTTTTTAATTTGAATTTTTACATTTGTATATAAATCTCAACATATGGCATTATAATATAAATATTTTCATGCAAGCACAATTTCCTATTTTAAAAAATTCAGCTTCTCTTACTTTTATTTACCTTAAAATTTATAATTTAATTTTGCTACATGTCCTAAATGTATAATACCACAACTCGTTTTTAAAAATTATTTTAACACAAATGAAAAACTAAAACTAATTTCTTAAAGCTTCTTTTCCAAAGTCAGAAATATATTAATTTAATACACAAACGAAACATGCATAAAGCACTCGCAAAAAAAATTCAAATTTAGTTATTCTAAACATTCCATTGCCTAAAATATTCTGATAAGTTTTGCGTTTCATTGCAAAGAATTCGTTTTCCGTTAATTTGCAGAAAACACAGAGACATACTTCTGTTTCGATAAATTTCACGAGATCACTCCACATTTTATTTTAAACACTCACATAAAACTAGATAAGTTTTACTCCTTAAATTCTTTAAGCCAACGACATTCAAACTAACCATTTTCCTAAGGGAAATCAAGATTTCGAAGCAATATTTTAATTAGAACATTCGAATTGTAAGATTTTACCTGTCGGGAAACAGATTTGTGGCAACATCTTTTGCAGCAGACGATTAGTAATCACTGAAAAGACCGAATTAGAGCTTTCAGGTTGAAACATATCAATAAACGTCGAATAATAATGTCTTAAAACACGGTAGTTTCACCGTGATTCTAATTTTTAAAATTTTCGCGAACGCGGGAGGAAGCTCCGCGGGAAAGATTAATGATACTAAATCACGCATTCATTTATAAACGAAGAGGAAAGGGGTTTTATTTTATTTTTAGGCAGAGCAGTTTTCTACGTTTTGCGGGAGATATTGATGGATGAGAGGCGGTTTCGATTCGTTTTGTGTGGGGAATGATATATTTATTTTAATGCGAAGCGCGATCCGAGACATTATCGGATTTCTGGGCTATAAGATAAAATAAATAAGACAGGAAAGTATTAGCAACCAGATTCTGATAAATGCGTTACTTTCGGTTTCTAAAAGCGAAATTTGAATTTATCTAACTGGCGAGAGAGTTGTGCTGAGTTGGGAATAATTATTCGAATCTAGTAGTTCCATTCCGTTGTTAAAATTTTATTGCTTCGTTATAAATTAATTCAGTAGAAACTCGAAAACTCAGCACTCGATAACCCGTCAGTCCGGATAATTCGGCCACGGCTTTCAGGTTGAAAGCAGCTAAATGCAGAGTATAGTCAGAGGCGTAACGGAGAATTTTCGGGCCCCCCTGCAAAATCAGATTTTGAGCCGTAGACGGATAAATGGAGAAGGGGGTGGGCAAGAAATGCTTTAAGATCAAGATAACATTGGAAATTTAAAGCGTGGAAAATATTGATTAAAATATTACAACTCCTCTGTTTTGCTTTTTTTAATTATTATTTTTTATATATTTTTTTATTTTTGTCACTAACACTAAATTAGAAGCTTTTATGAAACACTCCTTCACAATTTCTGGATCAGTAAATGGTTTCATATGATTATCAATAATGCAACAAACTTTATAGAATGTCTTTGTTACCACTGTGATATTTTACCACCCACAAAACACTTTGTTGCAGTTGCAAAAATTATTTAAGAAAGCCTATTTGGTATCACTGGCCGTCATAAAGTACGTACTTTTCATTGTTTAAGGGTATTTGGGCAGTTTATTTTCTGTTGTATTTTCAAGCAAACAATACATGCAAGTTCACTACAATATTTTTTGAGCAAACACTCGTACTTATTCTTTTTTAATTCCATTCTCGATAACCTGGCATCTTCACAAACGCGACCAACCTTCAATCCACATTAGGCTGAGTTTTCGTGACTTTACTGTACTCATTTAAATGTACGTCCTTCACATAAACACACATTTATGCAAGAATGTGTTTTTATGGTTTCATTCTAATAATGCTCTTTCAAAAAGAATAGCAAAACAAAGGAGAAGAAAATACTTAAATAGTCTTTAATTATGGTTTTAGGTTTTAAAGAAAATTCTATTCTAATAGTACTGCAAAAATTTGTTGTTGTAGCATAAATAATTCTGCTCTTAGCTGTCATTATTTTCAATGTACGAACACAGACACGAGAAAAAGACGACAGAAAATTGCAGGAAAATACATGAACGTTCATGTGTATTTAGAATTAAATATTTAAGAAAATGAAAAGGTGATTCTCGCGTTCTAAGTTTTTCTGAATTGTGGGCAAATGCAGCATACTTCTTCATTGCGTATGCTTTCTTAATGAAACCTTAGTTTTTATTTGATTACCAAAGTTTTTTTTTTTTTTTTTTTTTTTTTTTGCTATAATGCTCCACTTTTGTTATTCTGAAGACTTAATTGATGCAGGAATGTTGACACAATGGGTCATTGGTATACCTTCCATTATCACATGTTTTAATTCTTAAAATTTCTTAATTTAAATTGAAATATTTATTAATTAAATGTATTTTAATATAGAAACTATATGATATTTCATCAGATCTAACGAGAAATATCAAATTCTTCATTCATTTAAAATACTACATATATTTCTAAGTTTCGATTAAGGTATCCGACTACGTTCGGAACCGCGATTTTAAAAAAGCGCATAAAAGGATAATTTTCATGATATTTAGTGTCACTTAGATTAGAAAACATGTATAAAATTGTTTTAAGGATAATTGTGACAAAAAAATTATTTAAATACAATATTTCGGCAAAAAATTAACTTAGAATAACCTTTTTTCAAATTGTTCTCCTTTTGTGAAAAATGCTTCTATTTTGCCTGTATATAGCTCAGATCTCTGTACAGAGGCTCAGCCATGATTTTTGAAAAATTCACATTATTTTTAGAGTTACAACCAATTGAAATAATTATTGACGTATTCTAGTTGAGCATCTGTACAGAGGTCTGAGCTATATACAGGAAAAATATTATTATAATAGAAGCATTTTTCATAAAAGAAGAATATTTTGAAAATGGGTCATTCTATGCTCATTTTTTGTCAAAATATTGTACTTAAACAGTTTTTTATTGTAATACTATTTTTATATAGCGTAGTCGGATACCTTAAGGAATCTCCCATAATTGGTTCAACTCAAAAATATTTCGCGAAGCATACTGAGGACTTTTATTAACAGATTGGGTATTTGGGCATTCATTCGAACAAAGCTTATCAGGAAAAAAACCTTTCGTGTATAGTGAGGAGTGGAAATTACACACACACAGATATCATCTATTAAAATATCAGTTTTATCTTCCGCTTTCTCTCTCTCTCTTAAAATAGTGATGTAGCTCATTATGCACACATGTTGAGAGTCAAACTTTAATTTCATAAATATTATCATCATTATTGATATTTCCTCTAAGCAATTTTAAATTGGTTTTAATAAGAATAAATTGCGATGATTAATAGACACATATTAGGCTAGAGTAAGATTTGATTTTGATTTACATCACACTCTGAAGCTTCACGATTTGGCCTATTTTAAGCCACGGCCGAATAATAAGAATGCAGTGGCGAACACAAGGGGTCGGGGTTCATGATTTCGGATCACCCTCCACCACCCTCGATTTTTTTCCGATTGATTGTAATCCTATTTATTAAGTACATAAAATTGAATTAAATATATTATTAGTATTTTATTTTAGTAATTAATGCTAGTTATTTTTTTTCAGTAATTTATTTTTTACTGTTTTTTGTTCCTGACAATCGACAAAATAAAAAAAAAATGTTTGGCAGCGTTATTGGGGTATGATGTGAGAATAATAAACTTGCGATCCTCGACCCCCCCTTGAAAAATTCCTGTGTACGCTACTGTGAGGATGACACCTGAGCTGGCATGAGTGAGTGAGTGAATATTAATATCACACTGTTCAGCTACTCGAGGGCTTTTGGCAACGAACCTCGTAATTTTGAACCATGGTCAAGTGACAAGAACGACACCTGAGCTGACACTCTCCCAACTACTACACCAATGGGAAAACGTTTGAGATCTCGACAGATTCACCGTGCAGCGCGCCCCTACACGGTAGTCCTTCAGCGGTACTAGGTTCGAACTCATGGCCACGAGTCCGTTACCTTGACCACTAGGCTACCTCTGCCACCACCTGAGCTGGCACAATATTCTCTAAACTTCCTCACAACGCCCATAGGAGGACTTTAACCCTCGATAGATTTAAAATATATTAGACCTTCTACAACGAGGTGGGGGTGGGGGGACTTCAGTTGCACACCAAGACTCAAATGTACGAGTCGGCAACGCCGGCCGTGATTTCGAAACCATGATCACTCGGTTACCAGGGCTGCCAGGTAAAAATAAGAACAAAATATCTTATTCAAACGAGAGATCTCGAAACTACACACTTCCTTTCTAAACATAACACCCTCTTTCAGTTCCATCAAAAAAAGAGAACGAAATCAGAGTTGTTTTTCTTTTTGCTTTTAATCGAGCGTGCTAGCATATTGCACGCTCAAAATGATTCGATAACAAAGGGAAAGGGAGTGGAAGTCTTTTCGGATGTTTGCAAAAGCTATTATGCCAGATTATAGGAGTCAACAACTTTTTTCATGGGTGAGGCTCTCCATTCTGTGGACGAGTTTGCAGATATCTGAACTCGGCCGCTTTCATAAGAGGGATTCGATTACTCGTTGACTTTGAAATTGCTATTGTAATGCTGATTCAGATTTATCGCGTTATAACATTTTTTTTAATCCTAGCATATGCAAAATTAAACAGGAATAATTTTTTTGCTATTGGATGGAATGCGCAACATATACTTGAGGAGGCCAACCAGATATATTGTACAAAGGTTTGCTGTAATATGTTATATATCCCCCTCTCTTTTACAATTGCTTTTAAAACCCCTTCAATCTGAGACCTATGGGAGAATTTTAACAAATTGTATTCAAAATATTCTCTACCTTTTCGACAGGGGCGTAGCTACCGCCGTATCAATGATAAGGGGCCCCCAAGCTACAGGGGCCCCAACAAGTATAATTAATTCCTCTAACAGGGCTTACATATCAAAAAAGGGCCCGAATGAATTCCGATACGGGGCCCCCTCAGAGCTCGCTTCACCAGGGTTTTTCGACTAATATTATACAGGGTGTCTGGGCTTAAAGTATCCAAAAATTATAGCTTTTTTTTGGGAACTACCTATCAGAATGTAATAAACTGTTCATCCGTGGATTGAAAATCCCTCCGAGATTTTTTTGCTCTAGTCCGATCAGTCACACGTGCGTGCATTATTCGGCAATCGCAGACGATAACTCGTTACACTGACTTCATTAGTAAAGATGTGAACGCCACATCTTTACTAATTTTTACAATGCGTACTTTGGTTAATGGAACTTAAATCAGTCACGCGTGTACAGTGAGGTGTTCGAACAGAATAGAATGTCGTTACTGACTTGCTTAATAGACTTATCAAGACTCCAACAAAATGAATTACGCAAAGGATCAACAGTGTCTTCTATCATGAAAACTTAAGGATACTTGCCAGTTTGAGATACCAAACTTTCCCGTCTGCTTTAAAGTTTTTTTCCATTGGTGGATAGATTTTGATGTCAGAAATCGACATTCCATTCTGTTCGAACACGTCGCTGTGCACGCGTGACTGATTTAAATTTCGTTAACCAAAGTACGCACTGCACTTTTTGCTGTGGTGTCTACATCTTTACTGATGAAGTCAGTGCAACAACCGAACAGAAAAGTACTAGTGAACACATCAAAACAGGAAATCTAGAAGCAATACACATGTAATGATGATAATTATATGGTCGATGTTAAATTAGAAAATGCTGATAGATTGATCACAGTGACAAAATGACTGAAGATATATCGAACCGAAATAAACCGATATTTATTTTTCGGTTCAGTTCCGGTTTTCATTCCGACCAAAATACCGATCGGCTTTCGGTTCAGTTCCGCTTCGAAGCTCTGTCAAAAATATCTTTGCCATAATTGGAGCTGCACACACATTATCAGCATTTACTGCAACTAATTCTTCCGGTGATACAGTAGCTTTCTCAAACATTTCATTAAGTGTCGGCTCAGTTTCGATATCCTCCTTCATCTTTTCGTGTTAAGCAATTTTTGTTTCGTGTAAAGAGAAAAAATGCATGAAAATACATAGTAGTTTTTCGGGACCGTTGTGTTATTTTGTGTTAACCGATATTTCGTTATTTTCGCGTGAAACGTATTTCACTGTAGTATTAGAACTTGAATCCACAACTCGAAGGAAATAGTAACGGTCATGAGTTCACAGCTATGACCACTCGACTACCATGGCCATGACCGGATCCGAACCACTACCCACTCATTACAAGTTCCTTACTTTTTATGTTATTCATCGGTCTGATGGTGCAAACAATTGCATTTAAATATTTAAATAAAAACATTTTTTTTTATTTTTCACTTAAAATTATGATATTAATTTGAGGGAATTAAATCGATGATAAAATGCTATGATGTATAATACTTGATTACTTAAAGGTACCAGGACATATGCTCGAAAGAGTAAAATTCAAAAATAAGATTCTTTGTTTTTGGGACATGTATCTTTAAAAATTTCCAATAGAGCTTAGATTTTTTGTGATCTCTCTCTCTCAATAGGATGTTTTATTCATTCTGTAGAAATAGAAAAATAATTTTTTTTAGTTAAATTTTTTTTTCTGTTTAATTTAAGTTGGGCATAATTTTTGAGATCTCATTCTCATAATATGTGCTTATGTTTAGGTACTATTTTTAAAAAAGTATCTCTTAAATATGTAAAATATTTTTTGTAGATATATAAAACATTAAACAAAATGTAGTAATCTACTTTTTAGTAAAATATTAGAATAAGGTGTTTTTTTAAAAAAAATATAAAACTTAGTAATTTTGAAATTCCTTTTTTTTCCTTCTTTTTTATACATAAAACAACTTTTTAAAAGCTATGTTTAACTTCAACTAAAAAAATAGGTTGACTATATGCACAGGTATCCTGTATAGAAATATAAAAATTTGGAACCATACGGTGCAATAGTTTTTTTTTAAAGGTGTACCTAAAAGCAAAAAGTTATGCAGTTATGTTTTGGAGAAAAAGTGAAAAAACTGAACCTTTGTAAACGTTTGTTTACATTTTTTCAATTACTTTTTCATATTTAAAAATTATTTTAACAACGAAATACAAGTGTGTTGTACATTTTTAGATTCAGAAAAATATGCACTTTTTTTTAATACTAAAATTGAAAAATCGATTTTTTGAAAAGGTTTGATATATGTCCTGGTTTTCTTAAATTAATTATATCAATTATACAAGAGAACAGACAATAATTTAAATATTTTTTTTCTTTCTTTCTCTTTTTTTTTTGGATTTATTTCTTAAGCTAAACTAAAAAAAAAAGTTTTTGTCCAAAATGCATTCATTCAAAGCAACCAATTACATCCAGCATCAAAAAGATTGTGTATTCAGTTTCCCACGCATACAATGCCCGCATTTAACAAAAACGCAGCGAAATCTTGTTTGCAGAATGATTCATGCTAATCTTAAACTTCGCATGAATATAAATATCGAAAAGTAAAAGTAATGCTGAAAAGAAAGTGATGCGTAGAAGCTCGCTTATCTCAAAAGAAATTCTTTTTAGTGCGTTGGCGGAATATAATTCTTATTTTTTTATTTCATTATGGTTGTTGGCAGCATATTTTCTACATCACATGCTGAATATAACAGAGCAAACAATCAGAAAAGTAATTTTTTTTATTTTCCTTTTAAAGAGAAGGAATTATGCATTGAAAATTTGGAAAGAAGATTATTAGACTTGTTTGTTTTCAAAATGAGGGTTTGTTTTTCGATATTTAAGTTCTCTCAAAAGAATCAAATATAAAGCATTTCTAGCTCATCGTATCATTTACGCTGTGGGAAAGTTGCTTCGTTCCAGGTTTCAAAAGAGAGATACTAAATTAAAGAAATATTAAATTGCAATATTTTTCTTGGGGTCTCAGGGGTGTTAAATTTCTCTAGAGGTCTGAAAATATAAACAATTTTCAAACGGCTTTAATTCTTTTAAATTTAAATTAAATGATTCGAATCTTTTACACGTTATTTATAAAAGAATGGGGCTTCAGAAAAGTATAAAATGTTTACAATATAATAATAATTTTAAAAATCATAAGCATATATGAAAATCCTATAATAAATATTAAGTATTTTTTGCGTTGCGCTCGCTATTTTCGAAAATAGTAGCCTCTGTGTATAAAACTTTATAGAGTTATAAAATGCATCATACTCTTTAAACCCTACCTAATTTTAGCATTATATATCTTTTGTATTTCAAAATATTTGCAAAATATTGCAATTGTTTAAATATTTTTTGAAAATGTGCTTTTTTTATTTATTAAAATATGTAAGTTATTACTCTATTTATATAAAAATAGCTACAGTGTAATAAGAATACATTTAACTTTATAAATCAACTTATAGCGAGTAATTAAAGCTACTATTTTAGAAAATAGTATGCGTGACGTAAAACTTAATAAATATTTCTTATAAAAAAAGTTTCTTAATTTCATATGCTTACAATTTTTTAAATTATGATTATATTCTAAACATTTTATACTTTTCTGAAGCCCCAGTCCTTAATAAATAACGTGTAAAAGATTCGAATTATTTAAAATTTAAATTCAAAAGAATTATACCTGTTCGAAAAATTTTATATTTTCATACCTTTAGAGAAATTTAACACCCATGAGATCCTTAATCGTAGTTTTGGACAACAGCTGAATTTTCAGTTTTCAATGAAAATCTTTTAAAATAGAGCTTCATTTTAATTTTGGATGCTTGTTTTTTTGCATCAGTTTTGTTTTTATGTTAATTGAACACCTTTTCCGGCTGATTATTTCTGTCAACACAAGGTTCACTAACCACGGTTAATACGTCTCTTAACTTTAAATCATTGTCAAATAACAGTGTCGATGCCTAAGCTGTCACTTCACGTACACTGCACGCAAATAATAGGGCTTTCAACCTCATGGGTTCAACGTGCATCTGCCCCTCCACACAAAGAGACCTTCGTGCAATCAGGATTATAATTTATAGCAGTTGATTCCACATAGTTCTTTTACTGTAAACAAAATCATACGCATAACGAAATACAAGATACAGTGATTTTTCTTTGGTTACTTTATAGATTTTATTTTTGCAAAGCACTCACTTTTCGTATTTTAAATTTTAATATCGCTACTTATTCTCTTCAAATCATATTAATTTGAGAGGAAATAATTACAAACCAATTATAAAAAGAATAAAGTTTTATAATTTTATGTTGTTAAAAAAATGGTAAATTAAACAATCTCTGAGCCGGTTCTACCCTTAGAATTTCAATACATCCATAGATTTAACCAGACTCTTACAAATAGATTTATTCGATATTTCGTTTTTATTTCATTAGAAAAAAATTTATCACTCTTAAATTGAGAAGAATAACAGCTCACATCTTTATTTAAGGGTAACAGAAAAAATTAGAAAGACAATGGAAGGAATAAAGGCGGAATTCAAATGAGATATATATCTAAATCTTAATCTTAACAGATTCACCGTATCATATTTTTTCAATTAAGCGTTACCGTTAATTACATTCTCTTCGCGACATAACGTCTCAACTCAAGTCTACTTCACCTTTAAGGTATCCGACTACTTACAACCTTTTTTTTAAAAAAAATGGAGATATTGAGGTGTTTTTTTATGGTTTTTAGATTTACTTGGTACATTTTAAGAAAAAAGTACTCAAGTAAAGAAGAGAAAAATAAATTATTACTACTAAAATTGGAAAAAATGGGTAAAAACTTTTAAAAAATTACACAAAAGGCGCTCACTCGGTACAAAATGTTCAAGCTCAAATTCTCAATTTTTAAAATTTGTATTTCTTTGCTATTCCTTTTTGAAATGACCTTCAGGATAAGAGATATTTTAATCTTTACAAAAACTAGAGCACTTTACATTAGTTATTATATGAAATTGCTTAAAAAAACAGTGATTATATTCACATAAAGGACTGTAAATTTTGTAATAAAACAGTGATTGATAAATCTGAAAGTCAAAACATTTCTACTGTTATACAGAACATACATAAAAAATTTCAGCAAATTATTTTAAAATCCTTTTGAGCAATCGCTGTCCCCGCTTGAGCTTTTCGAAGGAAAAAAAACACATTTCGAGTAAAGCGCCCTTTAAAGTTTGACATCTTGTGTAAAGTTATGGCATCTGGTTTTACTAAATCACTTGTAGTTTTTGTTCTAGTGAATGGAAAATATAAATTTTTTTATTAAGCTAATAAGATGACCTATAAAATAAAATCATAAAAAATGTCAATTTTTGAAAAAAAATCATGATTTTAGGGTAGTCGGATACCTTAATATAAAAGTGAGTGAGAGACTGAGAATTATATTACGTCACATCATAAAACAACACGAGGGCTTTTAGCGACGAACCCAGTAATTTTGAGCCTCGGTCAAATGACGAGTTGGCACCTCGCGTTAATGGGAGAGCTTTGAGCTCGACAGATTTAACATACATCAGCATACTCTACATGGTGGATCTTCAGTGGCATTAGGATTCGAACTCGCGACAAGCTGACCACGAATTCAAGACTATAGCCGTTAGACTAAAGCGAAAGCGACTACTCTTTGATCAAGAATAGGGATGGGCATTAAGTCGATCGCGATCGAGAGACATTTTAGGGTGACCGCCTTTGCTAAGACCTAAGACGTACATACTAAAATAATCATTTATGGAACACCGATGCCAGCTAGACTGGAGAATCGGATTTCTCGATCGATGCAACTGTGTTTACTTAAGCAAATGATTCGATAAATGCATAGACGATACATATACCTTCATTGGAAGCAAACGATGACACTTAACGCGTTCACTGCCGTTGTTGGGAGAAAAAGTGATCACTGAGATGCCAGTTATAGAAATGAATTTTTCCCCACACACCGACAGAAGGGGAGAATTGATGATGATGATCAGCTCTTACCGCGATAGCACAGAATAGGCCTTTGAGACATCATTCCAAACCCCACGCTGCACGGGATTGTGTTTTTGAGTTGATGTCATGTATTTCCACGGCACGAGAATCGACAGCAAAACAAAGGTAGTACTTATGTCAGTTTCAAATTCATCGGTTCACATGTGTTCTCTTCTCCCTGCAATGAATGCATCCGCACTCCAAGGTCTAGCAGTCACTCGTAGTTGTTCAAGCATTCAATTCTACAACTTTGTGTTACTTGTGTTTTAGTAGTAAAAATGGTAACCTGTGTTAAGGTATCCGACTACGTTCGGAACCGTGATTTTAAAAAAGCGCATAAATGGATAATTTTCATGATATTTAGTGTCACTCAGAATAGAATACATGCATAAAATTGTTTTAAGGATATTTTGACGAAAAAAATTTACTTAAATGTAATATTTCGGCAAAAAAATTAACTTAGAATAATCTTTTTTCAAAATGTTCTCCTTTTGTGAAAAATGGTTCTATTATAATAATATTTTGCCTGTATATAGCTCAGATCTCTCTACTGAGGCTCAACTAGAATTTTTGAAAAACTCACATAATTTTCAGAGTTACCACAAAATGAAATAATTATTGGCGTTTTTTTCTTAAAATTGCTCCCCTCTGTTGTCGTAAAATATGAATAAACCCACTTCTAAGTTATATATTTCAAAAATTCTAGTTGAGCCTCTGTAGAGAGGTCTGAGCTATAAACATGCAAAACATAATTATAATAGAACCATTTTCACAAAAGGAGAACATTTGGAAAAAAGATTATTCTAAGTTAATTTTTTGCCGAAATATTATATTTAAATAAATTTTTTTTGTCAAAATGTCCTTAAAACAATTTTATGCATGTATTCTAATCTAAGTGACACTAAATATCATGAAAATTATCCATTCATGCGCTTTTGCAAAATCACGGTTCCGAACGTAGTCGGATACCTTAAAAGAAAAGACAACAGACAGTTTTAATACAGAATAGCCACATCTACACTACTAGGGGAACTGTAACACCAAAAAACATTAAAGGCAACTCCTACCTTGGAAAAGTCCACCCACAGCTGATTTAGATATTGATAGGGTATTTTTATACGATTGACTTTGAAGAGGATCCTTATATACTAAAACAAGAAGATGCAATTTCCTTACAATCTACTTGAATAAACTTGCTGAAAGTAGTGGAATCCATTGGATAGAAAACAATAATGCAAAATGATGTCACCATAAAAGGGTAGGACCTAACAAACTTAACAAAGAGTGGTTAATGGAGTGGTAAATAATTAAAGTAATACGTCAAGTATATAAAGATGTCAAGAATATAGTTTAAGAACACGTCAAGAATATAAAATTAAAACTTACATCAAACAATGAGTATAACAAATTAAAACACAGAAAACAAGTAAAAAATATTTCGTTTCCTTGCAATTATAATTTTTTTTTTTTGAAATTCTTTTTCTCTCTCTCTCTCTCTGGTTCTGGAGATACCTGTCTACCAATCATATTCCATAAAGAGATATTTTTTTAAAAATATTTAATTAAAATGAAAAACGTAAAGTAAAAGAAAGAATAAACTAATATATGAAATTAAAAATAAATGCGATGTTCTCTTTTTCCAGTTTTATCTACCTTTAGCCGCAGAAAAAAAGAATTATGTTTCTTCCTAAATTAATGCAACTGCGTCGGAAAATTTTAAAATTAAAGAAAAAAAGAATTTTTTCTAGTATAACCGTTTTCATAAAATTATTTTTTTTATTTTGTTTCCTCGTAAAAAAGCGTAATTATTAAAAACGACGCGAAGATAGAAAAACAAATTACTAAACTCTAGAAAACGCTAAGAACTTGCAATTCATTAGTTATTTTTGAAAAACAGAGGATGATGCATTTCTTTTAAGAAAAGTAAAAGATAAATTTAATCCTTAGAATATCTAAATCGATGCTGTGAAAGAGTATATAAAATAATAATCAAACCAAAATTAATAGAACATTATTCGGTAAAAGACACTAGACATTTCAAATTAACCAATATTTTTTTAAAAATTAATGGCGTGAAACTAGGGCTTTAGCTCGAGGACCACATTGGGAAAGCGTACGACACCGAAGGGTCGCACCTTTCTAAAAATGATTATATTCATTAGTTAATTTTGTATCTTCGAAAAAGGACAAGTTGTTCCATAAAAACCAATACATGTAGGTTAAATAAAATAGTGTCAGTTTTATTCAATTTACTTATTGTGCTATTTCATATTATCTACAGCTGCCAGCACCTTCAATTTTAGAATTGGTTTAATGAGACAAATGGGCGTTTTTACACTTTACTACAGTTGTTTAATGTCGCCCATCCGGTATAGTGGTTAGCGACGTTGACTGCTGTGGCGTAGGGGCCTGGGTTCGAATCCCGTAGAAGATATGGATGTTTGTAAATGCATAGTGCCTTCACGGCATGGGGATACTCTAAATAGCACTCAAGTCCTATCGTGAAGTTGGTAGAAGAGGAAGAGATGTGGGAGGCCCCAGACCCTTCTCCAGGGTTTTCTTCCTTAAATTTGGGGTGGAAACGAGCTAAAAATCGTACTCTGTCACTTGCATGTTGCTCAAGGCTACTGCCAACGACAAGCGTACATCTAGCCTCTTGCCATGATAAATTTCGTGGGCCTAGATTTGACACAGTCAAGAACAGGTGGCAAAAGAAACAACAATTTTTTTGAGTGTTGAAAATCTCACCCCGGCCTGCAAATTTATGTATCACACAACTTGCTTTTATATTTACCCTTGTTGATCTTCAAGCAAGAAAAATTTTGCTCACAAATATTTACAACGACCCAAATATACATGGCAAATATTTTACCTTTATCAGGGGTATTACCTTGTTACAGGGGTCGATATGTACTCACCCCTGGTATAAAACTATGGAAAAATAAACATATGTTATATGTTTTATTGATTGTTCGCTTAATAATACCACACGTAGAAGAAATAAAGAGAGTATGGATTTTGTTATTTTCAACGTGATGAGGGCCATTACCTCTGAACTGAAACACCTGTACTCTGTGTGTGACGGGGCTTTACGAGTTTTTCTACTAATAGTCCTCTTGGGGAATCTTTAGGCCAGCAATCGCGTTGTTTCACAGCCATCCCTCTCAAGAAGAAACCATGATATGCAGATTAGCTAGTGTATATATAGTTAAAGTTTAATAATCGTGAATTAGAAGGAAAAGGAGCGGAGTCGATGGAAGCAGTGCTGATACGGTAAGAACCAGAATTTCGCCGCGTGACTAAAGGACGGACTTTAACTATAACAATAAATTAGAAAGTTAGGATTATTAAGATAGCATTGATTAAAGTTAAGACTTTCGGATTTCATATGCTTATTCACATAAGACTTGAGCTCTCTTTATATCACTGCAAAGGTTCCCTTTATAGTCTGCTTGTCTTGGAATATTATCTTTGGTAATAATAAATTGGAGTTATTATGGTTAGTCTTGGTCATCCAGCTTTACCTCCTACAGATTTAGGTCTATTACGTGACGAGGAAGCGTCACCAGGGGCTAGGCCTTTACATGTGTACTGTACTTTGAATTGACACCACCTTCCCCATTTTCTGCACTCACTACCGGGATGACCTTCCCCACAAATTGATCTCCCACAAAATTAACTATTAGCACGTCATGAGTTGGTTGGACTTCAGATATTCAATGAGTTGTTGACCTATTTTGTAAAATTTTGTAGTTAGGCCTACAAACAATACAGTAATAACCCAAACTTACGCGATAGGTAGGACTGAATGAGTCGGGGTATAATTTTGCCTATAAATTACATTTAAACTATTTTTAGTTGAAACCAGAGACGAAAGGAAATAATTAAGAAAAAAAAATGTTTAATAAATTCTTAGATTACACAAATACAAAATCACAAACCGAAGTAATTTTGATGCAGGCAGGTTTCATAAAATTTAACAAAGTAGTCTGCCGGCTTAAAGATTCATTTTTTCTTCCTCCTTCAAAATTTCCTTGTAGCATAATAATAATTTTTTTACTCCTCATTTGGTTGAAAAAATACACTTTTCGCTTGAGTCTATATTTTCTGAAATTTGTAAACCTTTTTTCAGTTAAACTGTGGCCTTATGTCAAAGTCCCAACTTCTTTGCCAATTCACATTTTTTTTGTATCAAAGTCTTATTAATGTTAAGATTGCCTTCCACAGAAAGTTTTTTTTGTTCGCTGCAAAAAAATCAGTTTTACTTCGTTTGGATGACGTAAATGCCTCAAATCTAAGTAGAACAACAAACATGATACAACAATTATAACATGTACAAATATAAGTACACAAATACGTTCGTAGATAAGAAATAATTAACACAAAATAAATTACTATAGTTAAGCGTTGATTCCACGCTATACATCCGAACATGTACATTAGCTTAAGAGGAAGCGGTGAGAGAGAGTAATCGAATTGTGTAATGCTCAAACTAAAGTCGAGAATCGACGGGATTTGAAAATCGTGAAACTCCGGGTTCACATGAGTCAGGGTAGTGTAAAAATCGAGGTATTATCCAATGTTTTAATAGAAAGATTATTTCTATTCAATTAAGGCAATTTTTTAAAATTAACTATGCGTATTTTAGTCAAGCTTAAATGCATTTAAAAATAAATTAAGAATTACTTTATTAATATCTGATATATTATGGCTTAAGAAATATAACGTAAAATGTGTTGTAAAAATTATATTTTTTTCAACGAAAATTTTGTTAATGCGCCGAAATATAAATTAAAAATTATTAATTCACACTACAGTATTTCGCCGCATTAAACGCGCTTAAATTTTATAAATACCAAAATTACTGCATGGTTTGGAAACTAAAATGTTTAAAAGCGGGGAGAGAGAAAGTGCAGAAAATTATTTACTGGTTCAAACAAGGTTATTGTGTGCTAATATTCTAAAGAGTTTAAAAGATTTAACCGTGAATCCTCTCAAACAAGGTAATCTTCTACAAAGTGGATAAACCTCTCACACCATCAATCTGTTAACTTTAACAACCTAAACTTAATTTAATTTCCTGTTTTAAATCCCATAGCTCAAGCAGTTTTACTAAGGATTCCCACTGGTCAAATGGTTTACCAAATTAGTGCTGCAAATTGAATTATTTAAATTTTCAGCAATTTTTTAAAATCTGGTTTAATGTAGATTAATAGAGCATCTAATTTTTTTTTTTTTTAAAAATCATTGTTTAAGTATTTTTTTTTTTTTTTTTTTTTTTTTTGTAGAATTATACTTTTTTCTGTTAAAAAGTTGCATAATCTTTTAAAATATTTTAAAAATTAGAGAATTTAAATCAAACATTTTTCTTTAAAAACAAAAGGCATTTTCAACAATAACTGTAGACACCAGCGGCGCACACAAGGGGGGAGGGGGTCCGGACCCCCCAAAGCCCTTGATTTTTTTTCAATTGACTATTATATAGTACATAAAATGTAATTAAGTATTTGTAATTAATGATTAATTTTATTAATTAATGCTAATTATTTATTCAATAATTAGTTTTTTACTGTGCTTTGTTCCCGAAAATCGACAAAATCAAAAGGAGCATGATACAAGAATGGTTAACTTTCGACCCCGGACCCCCCCTCCCGCCCTTGAAAAATCCCTGTGTGCGCCACTGGTAGACACTGAGATATACAGTAAAATACGCTTAACGCGAGAACGCTTAAGACGAAATATAGGTGAACACGAAATAATATAACAGTCCCTACAAACTACTCTGCATTTTCCTGCAATTTTTTCTCTTTTCACGAAACAAAAATCACTTAACACGAATACATTTCCCTTCTAGGAATGAACAAAATACGGAAAATATTAGCCAGATTGGACTGTCCTACTGAATCATTGAAAGAATTCGTTGCAGCAGGTGATGGTGATGTGTGTACAGCCTCAATTACGGCAGACAAAGACATTTTGGAGTTTGTTCAAAGCTCAAAATGTATCATTGATACAGATTACGACGATAAAAATTAAATGAATTATGCAGCTCTTGTACCCACGTCATTTCAAATGAGGAACATCATGAAAATTGTGTTCAGGTCCTTAGACGCACATTCCAATGGTGAACAGAATAACAAGATGAACGACATCGAACAGTTTGTCGACAATTTGATGCTAATAAAGACAATGCAAAGAAAAATGTATCAGATTATTTTCCAAATTTCAAACAATTCTTTTTCAAAGAACTTGAAAACTTTGTATTAAATTGTGAATGTTTTTGTTTCACTGATTTTCATTAAATACACGCTTATATATAGATTTACGTAAATACAATATACTCCAATAAATTTAATTTTGTTGATTTTTTTTTTTGCAATATCATTTAACACAAAATTCTTTTAACGCAAAAAAAATATTTCGGTCCCCTTAATTTCGCGTTAAACGATTTTCATTGTATTTAATGAAAAAAACCGTATTTTTTAAATATTTAATCATTATTTGATAGATAGTAAACAAATTCTGCTATTTTCTTGACGTAATCGATCACTACTTCTAATTGCAAATAAAATTATGTCTATATTAAATTATAGAAGTTTTTTTTTTTCATTTCATTGATTTTACTCTTTTTTTCTCTGTGTTAACAGTCCCACAAGAATTAACTATTGAGGGAATGCCTAAGGTTTGCACAAAAGATTCTAATTGCGAAGATTTGGAATGTACAAATAACGATATCGATAAAAACAATTTTAAAATCCTCGAGAGAGAAGCCACAAAGAGAATGATTGTTAATACAAAATTTCAAATTGAATTTTAAAATTCATACGACGCAATATTTTGGCATAATCATTTACATGTATTATGTAGTTCTATTTTTTTCCCAGTGTATTTTAAGTAGAAAAAAAAATAAATTTCCTGTCTTCATCTCCACATTTTAATTTGTACTTCAATTCATTCATACTTTGTACGCATTTTAATTTGTAATTTGTAAATTCTTTGCCACTTCAAAAACAATATTCCTAATATAATATTTTACTCTAAATTGCACTGAATTTTTAGTCCATCTTTGCTTCTGCGCCTTGAAAGAGCCCCATACAATTGTCCATGAGTAAATATGGTGTAATATCCTAGCCTTCACAAGTAAGGAAACATGATTGAGATTTTGAAGGTTTATTTTCAAACACACAGGACGGTACACAGATACCAAAAATTTACACTATTTACACGTTTCAGGTAAAAATCATGAATAACTCGAGTTATGACACTTGTAGAGAAATAAAGCAAGTAAATGGGCCAGTGTGGCATCCAACCCCTCTGCCTCCGGTAGATGCAAGGAGTTTCACTCAAAACTCACTTATAGATTTCACAAATCCAAACTACGCGCACTGGTGGAGCCAAAATACAATCTCTCTCGTCGAGAGGAAATCGCTCTCTCCAAATCTCCACGTTACGCTCACGGACGGAGCCTAAAAATCGACCTCTCGTCGAGAGGTAATCACTGAATGACTCTAGCGTGGCACTTGCGCATGTGCAGTGCTTCGGATCAGTCCGCGTAGCACCTAGAGTTTCAGAACGGCCCTAGCGTTCGTTACAATGGTTTCTTTCGATGTTACACATTAACCGACTTTTTCAAAACACTGCCCGGGGATTTATTAATAGTCATGGCAAATGCAAATCTTAAGACTGTTTTCGGCTAATGTTAAAGTATAGGACCCGAATTCGGAATATTTTTTCATATATAAAAGTACTCAAACATTAAAATTATATTCTGGCTTCACTATCCTGAGAAGAATCACTTATTTTATCATACTACTCATTTTTATCCGAGTTGATACATTTTTTTTTCTTTTATAAAATGTGTTTCGCATTTTTTCTCCTACATCATAATGCTAAATGAGCTCTCCCTTTACATGTTAAAAGAAAAAAAAACTAATTATTTATGAAATATTTTGAAATTTTAAAAGCTCTATATTATAAACAAGGTCATGAACTACAATGACACTAATTTTTATAAAAATTGAAGCATTTTTTTCTGTCCAAAAATGTGATCCGCGTTAAGTTTACGCTCTTGTGTATATAGTGGAAACAACCTTAAGGGGATTGCGTACGTTTCAGTACGAGTGGTATATATATACGGTGTTCAGAATAAAATCCTTAGTATACGTACCTGGTTTTGTTCCATTTTGTTGAAAAACTGTAGTTGCTTTTATTAAATCCTTAATAAAATTTTAATTAATTTACTTTCGCACTTTGTTGTCTGAATCCCGGCTTGAAGCAGCAATTTGTAACGGAAATGACATTGATTTAAAGGCAAGTATTGCAGTATATCATTATTTCTCTTTCTGTTTCGTGACATATTTAACATTTTTTTTTATTTCAGAAATAGAATTGCTTCAGTGAAGTTCGAGTTATTCTCTGAAACATTTCTTATATGATAACGACTTGTTAGAAGGCAATTTATAAGTCCGAAAACAATGTTTTGACTTGTTTTAGAAAATATAAATACTCCAGTTATGAAGGTACATTTTACACTGAATTGTCTAAACATACAACTGTACGAAAACATATATAATTAAGTACGAGACTACTCTTAATACCATCGAAAAGACTGTGTTTTATCGACCTATTCCTCACTTAATCCGATTACAAGTAAATCCTATATCTTTATGAGACAGGTGTCTTACTTTTTCTGACACATGAACACTTTGAATCGCACATACACAACCCTATTCTCTCTCGCTTTCATCTAAATTGCTCCTATATTTCTTGGGGATTATTTTTATGTTATTGTGATAATAGTTTTAATTCCTTCCTTTGTTTCATATTGAAGTTTATTAATATTAAATTCGAAGAAAAGTAAAAATTATTCATATGTAGATTTCCGTGTGTAACTAACTACATTTGAAATCAGTTTCATGTCAGATATCATTGAGATAAAAATGAAGTAACGAATTAGGAAGATAATTAAATTTAGAAACCAGTTTCTCTTATAAATAATTGTATTAAAAAACTTTAACTGAAAAAAACCAAACTAGTTTCAGAGAAGAAAGTTTGGAAAATTAAATGGATGATTTTCAAGGTGCATTTATATAATAATGGCATTGATAAATAATTTTCATTTTTGCGTGATTTATTCAGACATGTTAAGTGAGATGCTACTACATATAAAAAAGAATTACATTTTGAAAGACGTATGATTACGAACAGATTTAATAACTATAGCAGTGGTTCTTTTAATCAAAAGAAAAAAAAAGGTTCTATTGTATAAAAGTCTTATAAGATCAGTATTAACTTATGCATGTGAAACTTGGTCCATGTCTAGAATAGATGAGAATATAATAAGTATTTACGAAAGGAAAATTTTAAGATCCATTTTTGGAGGAATTCGGGAAAATGGAAAATGGCGAAGAAGATCAAATTTAGAGCTCTATTGATCATATAAAGTATCTGACATTGTCAACTTCATCAAAATACAGCGAATTAAATGGACATGTCACGTTACCAGAATGAACGAAAACCGCACCACTAAAAAAATTTCAATGCTCAATCAATCGGCACACGAAGAAAGGGCAGGCCAAATCTCAGATGTATTGATGGCCTAGAAAAAGATCTCCTAGTTTTGAGAACTAGGAATTGGAGAACACTGGCAGGAAGAAGGCTGGCCCGGAAAAGGCTTCTTGAGAAGACCAAGGCCCACCCTGGGCTGTCGTGCCGCTGAGGAAGGAAGAAAAAGCAGTGGTTCTTAAACTAAGGTCCGCGAACCCCTGGGCGTCCCCAGCGTTTTTTTCCAGGGTTCCTTGAAGATCTCTCATTTAATGTTAAGAGAGAGATTTCCTTTTTTTACAGAGTTTGAAAGGCCTCGTAAAAAAATTGAGAGCTTGTGTGTGTGCCATCCTTGACTAGATCATTCAATTGCCATCAATGAAAAAATCAACTAGAGCTCGTATTTCAATCAAGAATATAATTCAGGTTTTTAACTGTTTGCAACTATATAGTCATTACTACAACGCAATTTTTTAAAATTTGATGTTTACTGTTTTCTTAGTGGAAAAAAACAAGTAGTATAAAAAAATTAAGTGAATTCCTACTTAGATCAGCAAAATTTTTTTTATTTTAGCTACTTTTTATTAAATAGTTACAATTAATATAAATATGTATATACATAGGGCTAAGTCACAACATTAAGTGGTAATTAATTTTTATTAATTATCATTTAAGTATTGTATTGTCATTCAAAACAGTCGTGTCTATAAAATTTCAGTTCAACAGAGCGCTTTAAAACGTGAGGGAAAAAAAAACCTTTACAAGTTTTGACACAAGTCGCCAAAAGGATCGCTAAGTCGCCAAAAATGATGCCATCGGGGCTGTATTAGTAATTCTTTAAATAATTAGTTTTAATCAATTATTTTTTATTAATTATAATTAAAATACTGCATTGTCATCCAAAATAATCACGTATATCAAATTTCAGCTCAACCGAGCGCTTTAAAATGTATTTTATTAACGATTGAAAATTCCACCGAGATAAATAAATAAATATATAGAGTGTGTGAGCTAATAGTAGGAATTTAAAGAAGTGTTAAACAAAGTTTGCATAAATAGCACAGGCAGAGTTGGAATAATAGAGGTACCTTGAAATCACTCAGCCATGTGTTGGGAGTCAAAGAGGGGTGTCCAAAATCTTGGGGGCTTACTACTACAGGCTGATACTTAAAGGGGGGCCACGGCGATCGAAAATTTAGCAGCCGTTGAATCATAGTACAAAACAAGTAAAACCAACTCTCAAATTTAAATGTTTTATCTCATCCTCTCTCTCTCTCTCTCTCGATAGTACATAGAAAATGAATTGCTTTTTTCTAAGTGGAATATATTTACAGATTTTGTTAGATTTATGTCCAATTTTTAGCATAAAAAATCATATATATTATCTGACTATTTTGTCATAAATGAATTTGGTAACGTTACTTGAGAAATCGAGAGGACTGTGTCCCAATAAAATTTTGATAGCTATGGAGCATAACATTTCTAAATAGATTGGAATAAAAACAACACCAATCCTATAAAGCAAACGTTTAATCTTCAAACACTCAATCGACCATAAAATTTTTTCCCTTAAAAGAATAAATAAGAATAATGTAAAAGAAATAAAATAATATATTGTCGGGAGAATTTTTGTCTTTAATTTTCATTAGAATTTCTTTTGCAATTCGTGTGACATGTTTTTTATACTTAGTTCTTTTTTTATTAGAAATAGTTTTTTACATTTATTAAAATGCAAAAACTATTAGCTAACAATTTTTCTAACACACATGCACATATATCTTTCATTAATAATATACACTAAAATGTTATAATTCTCCAACAATGTTAAACAAAATGTAAGAATATAACAAGGCAGTACTGATCAAAGAAGAAGGGACTCATTGTTTCAATAGAATTCTTAGGCTTTGAACTAAGAATGCAGAGTTTAACAAAGTTCCAAGGTGCTAACCCTATGAAAGTACAACATCTGAAGAATACGGTGGGTGGAGTAAAATATACCATTTGAGTATTCCCTAATATTCGTGTTTCTTTTCCTATTCCGAACGGTTCTCCTTTAAAGTTCGACTCAAACGCATCAGTTGTAGTTGGTAGCGATCCCCCGTAATGGTTTCATTTAGCAGCTCATAATACACTACACCAAGCTGATATTACCCAAACCATGAATGTATGGCTTCGCTGTAAGTTTGTTTTATGATAAAAATTGTAATATTCGCAAGCAACGCCATTCCTTACATTATATTGGCATTTTAATGGAAACTTGGCGAAATGTTGTCTATACAGAAAAGTTGACATAATTTTTGCCGAATTGGCGAGCATATGGATGCTTCTGGAAATCACCGAAGAAATCCATAACATCACGAGCTATGACGTAAATGAAATTTTTGAAAAATTGCTGGAAGGTAGGAGGGACCCCTAAGAAAATCGTTCTTGGCGTAAATCTTCAGTTAAATTCAACTTTTTACTAACTGTACCTTATATAGTAATAAATTTATTACTGTATCAGGAAAAACTTTTTTTATGTAAAGAGAGATTACTAATCGCTTTTGAAAAAATAGAAAAGAGAAATGGAACGAAATTACAGAAAGAATATCAACATTATGTTCTACAGAAAAAAAAGGATTTTCCGTTAAAATGCACTCTCGTTTCATGGCGGAAAAAATGAAAGGCTGGATAGAAAAATAATTTTTCTCCTTGAAGAATAAGTTTTATCTACCGTGATGAATATTTGTTTTTCGTTTTCTAAACGCCACCCATATATTTAGAAAAAGCAAAGTAGAATTTGTGAGTTAACTGATGCGTTTCATTTGAGGCTTTAGCAGTAGTCGTCTGCAGATAGAGAAAAAATCGTTTCGTTTTTAACGTCTTTAACATATAACTTGTCTTTTTAAATTATAGTCTAAAAATAATCTGAAATTATAGAGAGATCTTTCAAAATGTGTTTCAAATCTTGATAGATATTTTATTTTATTAAATACACACAGCGAAGAGAGAGCAAAAAAATCTTTATTCTGAGACACGAAAAATAAATGAATAAGAAGACAGACAGTAAATCACAAATTCTAAATATTTTTAAAATGGATTCCCAGACATGCATTAAGTTTGTTTCGAAATTTATTATTCTTGGACTGAAAATAAAAATAAACACTCAATCTTTGCATTTCATTCGATAAATTGCGTATGACATGGAACCTAAGCAAACAGAAGGAGAAACTGAAAAAAATATTCTTTCTCAGAAACTCTAAAAAAAGAATTTTTTTTTATTATTAAATTTTCCACTCCCTTGCCGGAAGACTTTAATGTATTTATTCCACTTCGGAAGGCATTTTTTCCCCTCTTTCAGGATACAGAAAAAAGAACCTTTTAAACTAAATTAAAGAAATCCATCTGAGGACAAACAAAGAGAAAAACTAAAACCGTTTGCTCGAAACAATAATCCAAACGATCATTCTTAATTTTAAGTTGCAATTACATGCCACGTTACATATTTCGAAAGCGATTGAAACTGTTTCGATTAAGAGAAAGCTTCTTAATTAACTTAAGAAGAATTAAGCAGAAGAGAAAATTCTCTTTCCTTGTTATGTTAAGACAAACGATAATCAAACCAGAAATTCTAAATTAATCGAATCAAAAACGCGTAATGTGTACACACGATGCTGTTTAATTACAATTAAGCAAATACTAATTTTTCACACACACGCACACAAACTATAGTTAAAAAGGAAAAGGAAAATAAGATTAGGTTCTCTGTAACGATTTTTTTTCTTCATTTTTTTCGTTCGAGTTTTTAACAATTGCGAAGATGATAAAGCTAATTATCATTTAGAACATTTATTGTTCTTTCACGCTGTGAATTTTTAATACAGTAGAATCCCGAAAACTCGGCGTAATGTAAGTCGAAAGATGTCTGAGTTTGTGAAAATTCTGGGTTATCGGGAATGGGATTAAAAAGGAATATATATATATATATATATATATAAATTTGGTATTTCCTCGAAAAATATTGTACAACTGTTTTATGTGTTCTTTTCTTGATAACACTGCCCAAATACCTTTAAACAGAAGAAAGGTACGTATTTTATGAAAGCATAGAGCATTTACTACATGAAAATAAAAATTAATACATACTTTACAGTAATTTACTTGATCAGATACACCTGAGAGAAATACTTTTTGAAGGCAGACAGCTATTTTCAATGAAAATCAAGAAGCCTCTGTAAAAACTGGAGACTTTTTCTTAAAGAAATGCGAAATGTACTGTTGTTTTCCGTACTGCAATTTGCGTTTTGCTGCTTCTTCACGAAGACCAAGGGACAGTCAGTTTATTCCCGACGCACCTTGTTGTTCAAAATATTGAGGTCGGTTTCGAGAGCCTTTAGTTTTTCACAATGCGGTATTTTATGAGTTTGTACGGTGTCCTCAACGTGAACATCTTCATCATTTTCTGATATTTTGTCATTAACAGTGATACACAGCATTAATAATTTCTGCATCGGACATAATGTCTTACTCGGTATTGTTCTGAATCTTCGACCTGCGAGGATGTGACCGAGTTATCCGGACTGCCGGGTAATCGAGAGTGCCGAGTTTTCGAGACTCTACTGTATTATTTTTCACTGTATGTAAGAAATCACGTTCTTTCCAATTTTGAAAAACGTGCTACAAAACAACAGATTAGGAATTTCTCACTAGGGGAATATGAGAATTATTCTGAAAAATATAAAATGAAAAAAAACCCTTTTTCTCTCGTCGTAATCTTAAAAATTACAGCGAAGTACGAATTTTAACAATATTATCGATATATTGCATTTAAATAGAATACAAAATATCGAAGAAGAATAAGGTTAATGTCATGTTCTGTTTGATTCATCTTTGATTCCATCTAAAGTTAGTGACCGCGATAACCTAGTGGTTGTAGTCACACGAACTCGTGGCTGGTGAGTCACGAGTTCGAGACTTAGTGCCACCGAAGACCCACCCAGTAGACGGACAGATACCGTTAAACCTGTCGTGGCTCAAAGTCTTCCTGTAGGCATGGTGTGGATGTTCGGAAAGGGGGTACCAGATAGATGTCCTACTCGTCACTTGTCCAAGGTTCAAGATTGCGAGGACCATCGTCAAAAACCCTCATGCAGCTTTGCAGTGTGATATTAATGTGGTGCCGACCGCTATTTCCAAGCCTCTCCACTAATTCTACTGCGCATGCTTAGGAACGCTCTGAGTGTTCTGGGAGCCTGCCATTGATTAGACGCACAACAACGCAAAATGGTAGAAGACGCCATGTTGTAAAGACGAGAAGCAAGAAGATAACGCTTCGTGATTGTTATAAGACGTTGACGGACATTTAAGTAAATAGTTTGTAAGTAGTTACGAGCAATTCAAATACAATTAATCACAAACGAAATGCCATCACTGACCAGCCCACCCACTACATTCATGTACAACTCAACGCTTCTTAAACTGCGATTCGTGGATCCCTGAGGGTCCGCAGCGCCTTTCTAAGGTGTCCGCGGAGTCTCTCATGTGTGACGTTGAAATCTCCCTCTTTTACAAACTCTGAAAGGTCTCATGGAAAAATTGAAAGATGTGCCATACTAGACTAGATTACTAAATAGTCCTCAATAAAGAAACTCTACAAGAGCTTGTATTTTGATCAAGAATCTCAAGCTGGGGAGGGATGTTCAAAATCTTGGGGCTCCACGATCGAAAGTTTAAGAAACGCTGGTATAACTCTCTCTTCTTTTGCAAAGTCTATAATAGCCCTCGTGAAGCTTTGTAAAAGGACGTTAATATATAACTCTCCCTCTCTTTTTGCGAGTTCCATCGCTAATAGATCTCATGTTGCAATAAACATTCATTCAAGCAATAAACATTCATTCATCTAAAGTTAATACATAACAGCTTTAACCTTCTGACTTCGTTTCTTTGTAAGTTCTAAATATGAAACCATACATGGTGTACGAATCCAAAGTATTGCACATTTTCCATTTTCAAAATCAATTGGATGATGGCGTATGGCAGGACTCTAAAAATATGATAATACTGATGTTATTTACAATGTTTTGTCTTTTTTTTCTATCCTTAAGGAAAATTATCTTCAGCGTAATATTGTATGGCAAGACTCGAACTCGAAGCCCGTTTTTCTATACACTATATAGAAAAATTTCCTATAAATATAAGTTATTTAAACAAAAGCTGTATATTTTTGTATAAATTCCTAGAGACTTTTTGGAATTTTTTTCTAAGTCAGTGTAAAGGAACAGGCCTATATTCGGACCCGCTAATCTCGGAAAAAACGTAGTTCAAGAAAAAGGGATTTTTTAGCATGCGGTTCATATAAAACTTTATTTTAAAGAAAAAAGAAATTGCATTAATATTTTAAAAGTCAGAATTCGAGTTTCCGAATACAAAATGTTCAGATTCATTCATCGGCATGTCTAAACACGAATTTCTCTTCCACCTCATTTTCTAAATTAAAAAAAAATGGCACTGAAAGTAAGACTAATCTAGATTTTGTACAATATAAAAACGAACAGGAAAAATGTGTTAGTTTCAAAAAGGACTACCAGAAAAAAAACTATCGTCGTTGACGTCTGGCGTTTCACTTTCAAGTAGTTTGATTGGAAGATATTCTACTCGTTTGGCAACTTTTTTGGTCACATGGCAATATATTTGAAAATTAAAGTATTTTTTTCAATTCGGCTTATGCATTAACTTTGAATTTTGGGTAATTCTTTTTTTTAAAAAATATGCCCTTTCAGCTTATACATGGATCGGTTTATATTCAGAAAAAAAAATATACGGTATATGATTTATTATACCACAAAATTGCCAAGTTATTAAAATTTAGAAACTTTTTATTAATACTGCATGCCAATTTAAAATTTATCAAAATAAGTAAAAATTTATTTAGCAGGAGCATATGAAATGCCTTATTTGAAAATATCGAAAAAATTCTTGATATTTTCAAATAAGGCATTTCATGCTATCGATATTTTTTTGTTATTCAGATAGAAACGAAATATTTCACAGAATACGATTCAGTCTATAGAACAGCAAAAAATCAAAAGAAATCCATAACGACGCAACATTTTTTATCTGAAAATGTGCATATCTTAGATGCTAGTCTTAAAACATCGGGAGAGAGCAACCTTAAAAGAAACATATGAATCTAAATCTATGAAATGTGTACATCTTGGAGGGAGAAATAATATTTTCATATTAATCCGAGGCACACAAAAATCAATTCTAGATAAGAGAGAAAGGGGAGGTGCATTCTAAAATACACACACCATTAACAGTGAAGGGGACTGCAAACTCTTCCCTTATGTGGTTTGATGCAATCTCATATTGAGGTCTAAAGGGGCCAAAGGAAGTTCAAAATATTTTAACAACGACCATGACTATGACGTTATCAGTCCAATTTAAGAGATACGCGCAGATGAAACATGTCGATAAATAAGGAGAAAAGTCTTCCTAAATTGGACCAATCGTGAAACAAATAGAAGAACAGATCGTTTGGGAAGTAGCGGAAAGAGTTTTCGTCTAAAATTGTACTTTGGAGTATGCACCAATTGTTGGATTCCATTTTTTTTTCTTTCAGCTGAGTCGGCTGGATAAAGAAGGCGCTTGAATAATTTTTTATATTTTTTCTTGTTTTTATTAGATGCTGGTGTGGGAACTGAATATCGAATAAAATGTTCATTCTTGAGTAATATGAATTGAATATTTATTTCTCTCTCTTTAAAAATAGTCAGTAGTATTTTCGGAGATCTTGAAACGTTATACTATTTACCGGATGTGAACTTGTAATCTGAGGGAATTTATATGTGAGAAATATGAATTACAAAAACGTTTTAAGAATCAAATTCTCATGGCAACCTTTTTTTCGGGTAAAGTTTTGGCAGAATGTCAGACATACAAACAACAAAAGGAACTCGTAAAAATAATGAAATTTGAAGGATCACACATAGATTAGAAAACTGAAAATAACAAAGACATTTTTATGTAAACATAAAAATTTTATAACTTCAATGTGGAGAGAAACCTAAACTTGTATTTTTCCTAGCATAATATTGCATTATTTAGTGTAAGGAGAGTTAATGATTCATTGATTTCGGCTCGGTGGCTGTGAGGTAGCATGTTTCGTAAGCCCAAGGTTGCGAGTTCGATCCCTACTGTAGTGTCGACCGATTATCTGAAAGCGAAAATCGTAGGCACGCATGTCACATGATTATGTGGAATGTAAAAGATCCCTTGAGTATCAACTTGGCTCTTGTACTCTTGGCAAAATTAAATTATGGCAATATTCAGCATCCGACGATGTTTTGAATTGAATAAAATACAAATGTTACAATTTCATAGCGAAAGCCATCACTAGATGTTGCCACCAATGAAATGGCTTCCAATCTTGGGGACTTGTCGAGTCTGCAAATGGTTTAGCTGCCAAAATGCAGCCCATTTGAAACAAACAATTTTGATTTTCTGAATAATCAAATAGGATATCGATTGAAGGATTCACTGTTTATTAACATCATAATCTTAGATTTGATTTGATTCTATTATTAACACTTCATTTGGAAGCGACTCGAAGGCTAATGGCAACGTATGACATAATTTTGAGCCTCGATCACGCCTGAGAAGCCACTCGACTCCCCAAACTACCGCTTCCCGCTAAATAGAATATTTTGAGCCGAGACTTATCTAACGTGCATCAGTCTTTTCAGTGCAGGGGCGTAGCTACCGCCGTATCAATGATACGCCCCTCCCCAAGCTACAGGGGCCCCAACATGTGTAACTACAGTCCCTCTAACAGAGCTCCAATATCTAAAAAAGGGCCCTGAAGGAATTTTGATAGAGGGCCCCCTCAGAGCTTGCTACGCCAGTGTATCAGTGGTACAATTATTCGAAGACACGATTCGACAATTCCGGCCATGACCAGTCTTTCACCGTGGCTAGGCCCCAATCTTAGAAGCAACACGAAGGGATTCGAGCGGGACTAGAATAATTTTAGAGTGAAAAGATGGCATCCATAGCACCAACATTAATTTCATTTATTAGTTATCATATTGATTCATCAAAAAACCTGAATACCAAAATTTATTTTTTTTAAAAAACCAATTATTTTATTGGGTTGGAGGGAAAGTTCTGCAGTATTTTAAAGAAAATATTTGAATTCATTTATAAAAATATGTGTTTAATATTAATCAATTATATATGCTCCGTTATTTGTTACAACTTGTTGCCATCTTTCAGGTAACCTGTGAATTCCTGTTTTGTAGAAGTTTTCGTCCTTGGAGTTAAAATAGTCAGCAACTGCCTTAGAAATACTTTCCAAAGACTTGAATTTTTTCCCGTTAGATAATTTTACAGTGATGGTGCAATGTCAGGCGAATACGGCGGGTGATCAAGGACTTCCCATCCTAACGCATTCAGTTTTTGTTGTGTCACCATTGCAGTATGCAGTCGAGCATTATCATGGTGGAACACTATTCCTTTTCGTGATGCTAATGCTGGCCTTTTTTATAGCTGCATTCAATTTATCTAGCTGATTGCAGTACAGATCCATGTTGATGGTTTTTCCCTGTTTCAGCAACTCGTAGTACACTGGACCTTTCCTGTCCCACAACAAACAAAGCAGTACTTTTCGTTGATGGAAATTTGGTTTGGGAACTGTTGCTGATGATGTTCCTGGTTTGCAGTAAGATTTTTTTCTCTTAATACTCTCGTTTAGAATTCACTTCTCATCTCCAGTAATCAGCTTGTCCAAAAACGGCTCCTGTCTAATCAGATGTGATGAACACATTCTTACACTATCAGACAAATTCTTTTCCGTTAATTCATGTGGAACCAAACACTTTGCTTTAACACAAACCCTAGAGATTTAATGTGATCTCCAATAGTTGTATGATGAATGCACAACTCTTCTGCAATTTCTCGACTTGTTAAATGTGGATTATTTTCCAACCTGGATCACAAAACATCATTATCGATCTTGGATGGTCGTCCAGAACGATCACTTTCTTGGAGGCTCAGATCCCGGAACGAAATTTGCTAAACCATCTTTGACAAGAGTACGAACATTTACAATATCTTTTCCAAATACCCAACATAAATTTTTACATGTAACCGATGCGTTGGTTCCTTTTTGGAATTCATACAAAATGCAATTTCGTAAATACACTTTATCTATTGACATGTTTTTCACTTTAAATATCACAAGTAAATGATAGACGGTAAAAAATGACTCCTTTTATATTACACAGCAGCTAAAAAAACAAACACAAAAAAAATCCGAATGACTCACTAGCCAGATATATTTTTTATTTACAAGAAAAATCACCTGCCTATTTAAAATACGACAGAACTTTCCCTCCAACCCAATATATAATTAAAATTTTACTTCATACAAGGAATCACAAGAAATAAATACACAAGTTTTGCATAGGCTTCATTTTTCAAATAATTATTCTCTCTCATAGCATAATAAACTTGTAACTACCATATACTACGCGTTTTATTATAAAAATTAAATGAATCTAAAAATTTTATTCATTATATATATATATTCAGAAAGGGATTTGATTTGATTTTAATTTTTGATTAACATCGCACTCTAAAGCAACAGGAGGACTTTGGGCGGATGGCTCAAAGGAACCAAGTTCATAAAGAGTTCAGAGCTTCAAACTGATCCCACCGTAGACCTCGTAATTTTGAGCCTCGGTCAAGTGACGATGATGGCATCTGAGCTGACTCCCTCTCTCCAGGCTACCACACCTCGCCAATGGAAAGACTTTGAGCCTAGAAAGATTCAGTGTGCATCAGCTCCTATACACACCAGGGCTCCCCAATCTTTTTGTTGCCGCGGATTGATCAATGTTTGATACTTACCTCGGCCACCGAAGGGGTGGGGGCGTTGATAGTTTACATTTTAGACTGCTTTGATTAAATACTTTTGATTTAATTGTAATTAAATATCCCTTTATATAGAAAAAATACAATTACACCAAAAAAGAATATAGGGCAACACGGAATATAAAATGAGTTTCATGGAAAGCCCCACAAACTCGACAGAGATACACCACAGTACATAAAAAGAAATAATCAAAGTCTCTTGGGCGGCCTGGTACTTTCTGATCCATGGTCCGGTACCGGTTCGAGGTCCTGGGATCAGGGATCACTGCTCTACACAGTGGATCCTCAGTGACACCAAGATTCAAACGAGTTCGTGACCATGACCACCCAGCTATTGCGAGCACAGTAGAGGGAAAGAGAAAGAAAAATCCTTTCATGACATAATTTGATATTTTCATCTTCTTTCCATTCACTGTAAAATCGAGAAATTTTTAGCTATTTTTATTCGTACAATAGCACAAAAACGTGAATAAATTTAGTATGTGTTTGGCATTTTAATAGTTATTTAAGCACCAGTCTGTATTTCTTCTTGAATTCAAGAATGTTTGGTTTCAATACCCTCCAGTTACAGAACGAAAAAAAAAAATGGAAGTGTTTTCAGCAATACGAATTCATATGGAAAAATCTCTAGCGACCTTTCTACAAGAATAAAAAAAAAACTGAAGAACAGCTCTTCAGAGACAGAAAAGAAACCAAAATTTCGTGCGCTCATTATCCAAAATTCTAAATTTCGAAGGCCAACAGACGTATTTCCCGAAAATCCCTTAATCGTGATCCTACCATTATTAAATCACACAGACCTAATTTCCTTTTCCTTGGCTAATAATCGGCGTCTGTTTCAACCTTAGATCACAGATAACCACCAAAAATGTGGACTTAGATCGCATAAATATGGGGCCCTTGACGTCACACATTCAAATGTAGGTTAGACTCATTCCACGCTAATGGAGGCGAGATGTATTCAATAGATCAGGAATAGAGTTCCGATTCATTTGAATATCGTTATGATTCGGTGCACTTCAAATTTTGTTCCCATTTATTGCGCCTTGTGTCCACAAAGATTTATGCTGCCACATATAATTATTCCAGAAGGGCCCGTCGCAGTTTTAGAAAATGTATTGTTTCCCTTCAACACACACACACAGAAGCTGCATACCAGTCTCCAGGCGCCAGACGTCAGCAACAGGTGGTTTATTATTTAATCAACTGCTAGGCTAGAATATAACGGCCCTTTTCTGTTAAGTTTCATTCCCAGTCGCTGCATGCAGTAATTTTGTTTAGTAGAAAACGATCGATTGATCAAACTTAGCATGCATTCCATTGCACTGAATATGGGATTTTAAAGCTATCTGAAGAAGTTTATGGCCGTCTTGTACTTGAATAGAACACAAATAGAAAACATTCTTCTATAAATAGAAAAATACATCAGCAATATATTCTAATGTAATAAAAGTATGGAGAGAGAGTTGTAATTGACTACTTTATTATACTATTTCGATTTCTTGTTAAATTAGTTGTTTTTTCCAATGCGAAATATATTTAATATTTCATCTATTATATGTTACTGCAAGAATTAATAAGGCTATTGATCAAGCCTCGTGATTAAATTTTTTTTATTTATCGTCTGCTTGAGTTCGCGATTAATTCAATATTCTCTTCATTTTGAAATAGATCGTTTGACTTTTATATAACTCTAAGTTGAATAAAAAAATCTATTGTTTTTGGATTTAATAATGTTGGTGTTCTATATTTTGCCGTTTCTTCTACAATCTATGTAGACCAGCTTTGATATAATTTTGTTCAAACAAGTAATATTCACAAGAAACGAAATCAATATTGGTTAACTTTTCCAATATTGGTTAAAAAGAAAGAAACATTTAATGAAGAATTATTAGAAACATTTAATGTGAAGAATGTTTTTTTTTACTTTAATATTTCACAAATAACCGAATTTCAGAAAATTTGTCAGTTGGTATATCTTGTGGGATAATTTTAATTAATGTTGCTAAACAACGTATTAAAGTTTTCGTGTTTGAAAAACTATATAATAAATATCATGACATGACAGAAATTGCTAATAATGAGGGCGTTAACAGATTTTTTTCATCATATGCCCTTTTCCTACCTTTCGGTCACAAATCTATGACGTTAAAAGTGACATTAACACTCTGAGGATTAAAATCCTTTTCATATTTTAAAATTCTGCTGATGTTATTTTCTCTAAGATGCTTAAAAAATCTGCTTTATTATTTTTAGCCAAAAAATTTGTTTATCCTTCAGTGAAAACTCAGTACTCTCTCAGTTTGGTATAAATTTTATTTAAAGATCATTATTTTAAATTTGATAATCCTAATGGACTAAATCCATGTGACATCACGGTCAAATATAATAAATAAATGTAATAACGAGTTTCCAACCTATCATTTCATAAATTCCTGTGACGTCTATTCACATGATAAATGCAATCGTGTTTCCATCCAATCAATTAATGCGCTTCACTGTTGCCAGCTTTTGCTTTTTACTGAAACTTTCTTTTAAAAAGCACATTTTTTTGTCAACAATAATATTGCACATAGGTAAATAAATGATTTTAAAATACATGTATTTTGTACATATGTATGCATTTCGGATTCTGAAAAACTTTTGAAGAATCTCAATACTTGAACACTTTACCTAATTATCAAATATGAAATTGTATGCATATTTTACGAGCAGAACAACAAGTACAAGTGTAATGTCAGTTTTGAATTTAATGAACTCATGTGATTGAATTTATCATGTGACCGTCATGAATTTCGCCCATTGATCTTTAAAAACTATTAATAGCTTTTAATCGAATATATTGTAATATTACCGAATAATTAAGATAAAAGAAATAAAAGGAATGTGATATTTCAAAACTGTATTGAATTTCAAAATATTTTGCTTCGAAAACATATCAAGAAAGAAGTCAAATTAAGAAGAAATAGTTTGGAAACTCCGATTTATCTGCCATTTTGAATTCGTGTGAATGCAGCGTGAACCCAAAGAAGTTTCTACTCATCTCTTCAAACCTAGTTTAATGCATCGATTGAAAAGCAATGAATTGTATTCGAAAAAAAAACAAAATCTAGTGACGATTTCTCTGCAATCAAGTTTTACCACCGACTTTTCAATATAATTTTATCTCTATTTTAACGGATTCATACGTGGAGTTTCAGATCTTAAAAAAATATATATATATGTGGGAGACAACAAGGGGTCCAAGACGTTTCTCTTATGGTTTATTTAACATTAAACAAAAATTAATTAAAAGGTAGATAAGTTTGACAATGATATGCAGAAGGTAACGCCTGCTCGCGTACCTCTCGCGTTCTCCTTTCTCTCTCTCTAATGTCCAAGAGTTTTTGTTTCTCTTCCACTAATTCACAAGTTTCAGTTCGTGTTTTAGTTGCGCCTGCGCGCGAAGACTGCCTTGCTTTTGGCTGCATGCCATATATATAGCCAGAGAAATTCTCATTAATTTTTGCAAGCACAAATGGTGTGGCTTCCTAGCAGATTTTTGGCAATCTCTACTAAAGAAAATTTTAAGCGCATCTTCCCTATCCGTTGGGGAAATTCACGAAATTGAAAAAGATGTACCGTAAAAAAATTCGGCATATAATATATACAGGGTGTTCCCAAATTCATAGTACAAACTTTAAGGGTACAGGACATTGTAACAATTATTTATTGTATAGGAATGTATGAGTACAAGTGACGCGATGAAGCACTAACACAAAAAACAAGAGACGAAAGGAACGACAAAGTGCTTATTGACAGCGTCGTTGACAAGCGTAATGTTTACAATAACTCTTCATAACTGTTCAGCAGCTGAACTATGAAGTCCAGCTGCAGCTCACATTGCTGTACGACACACTGGCAGTCGGAGAAGATAGCCTGCCGGATTCAAAGCTTGCACTCGCTGAAAACGGAAGAGGTTTAAGAGATTTTTGTTTAACACTCTACAAACGGTCTGATGACTCACACTTAGGCGATGAGCAACAGCTCCCGTACTTGACTCTGGTCTAACTGCCACAACGTTTAAGATGCTTTCTTCCAGGCTTGAACTGCATACAGCTCTTTGTCGACCAGCATCATGTCTCGTGACGTTGAACGAACTTGTTTCACGTAGTTGACACTGACTGAAAGATTATGTGATCTGGCACTCATCGATCAGGAAACTGCGTGTGATGCATTCGTAGCGCAGCTCTGCCATTACCATTTGCACGGCCGTACATGAAATGCCTGTCAGCATTTTCGGCATCGCCAGCACAATTGTGAATGGCGCTTTTCCCAACTGAGATGCATCATGTTGAACGGCGGCTAGACATCTACTGCCCCCTACCGGTAACGCCACCAACCGATAACTCCATTTTTCTTTTCTCCTCCCCCCCTTGTTTACGCCTCACTGCGCGTCCATACATTCCTATACAATAAACGATTGTTACAATGTCCTGTATCTACCCTTAAAGTTTTTTGGACCACCCTGTATAACGCGAACCTATACTTTCAGGTTGTATTTTTTAGTTTTTAGGCATATTCGCCGTATAACGCGCACCCCCTTTTTTACGAAGAAACCTGAAATGTACGAGTACAGTGCTGTTATGTTTTTAAGTTATTTATTCAGAGGTATTATCCCAGGCTTTTTAAAAAATAGTATACTTCTAGAACTGCATCCCTTTGAGTTCATAAGAAACGTCATTTCTTTTAAATAAATAGCATTTCGAAGTATGTACAGTTTTAATCATTTTATGCCCATCTCTTTCACCCGCTAATTTCGAACTTACTTTTAAAAGTGAGCGTTATACGCCAGATTTTACGGTAATTATTTATTTCGTTTGGGACTGTGGCAACGATGATTTTTGTACCGATTTATTTTTATTCAATCAATTGCTGTATGTAACGTTTTTATCTGATTTTACATTGTTGTTCTATTGATCTATATGTTACGTGATTTGGTTTGTTAATAAAATAATGGAAGAAAATTTTTTGCAATATATATTTGTTTGGTAATTGAACAACAGACTTTGAACTAAGACAAATGGTGATATACATATATACACTTTTGATTATACAGATGATGGTGTAAATTAGATTCCCGTATATACACCACTTATCTCTGTTATGTTATCTATATCGGAGCTCAGTTTAAGAATTTCAGCATGAAACTGTTGTAAAAAAAACATTGAAAGTTATGTGAAATATAGATTTTATTTAACATTATATTATGAGAGAAATCACTAGAAAAAACACAAAATCATTCCTCATAGTTTATCAATTGCGCGAATTCTCAGGCAGACAAGTTCTGAGTATCCAACTGAATTCATTCATTTGAAACAATATGTGCGGTAATAATTCTTTAATTAAAAAGATAAAATGTTTAAAAACACAATGAATGCATACCTTTCATTATTTAACCCAACTAGACCGACATTTCCAAACTTTCCGTCACATCAAAAGACAATGTTTCAGCATATTGTTTAAGAATAAACTACAGCATGTTAGAAAGCATAACGCTAAGTTCATGTAGTTCCGGGTCTCACCGTTATGTTTTCTTTTTCGCTATTTGTTTTACAAAAGACAATACAGCTTCCGATACAAGATCAACGCAGCTGATTACATAATAATGAATCCTTATTAACATTCGCTTAAGAATTGGAAAAGAAGTTTGAGTTCCTCACGCTGCATGTGTGTCTCTGAGATATCAGACACAACAATTACACGCACAAAGACAGTTGCGAATTACTCCACGCAAAAAAAGAACAGGCTTTCAGGACTCGGTTTCATGAATAATAGTTAACATGGTTGTGTTCCTTATGGAAGATAGGTTATTTTTACTAGGAGAACGATTAATAAAAGTATTAGAGAACGCAATGAAGATAGATTATGAGTTTATGTTTAAGTCATTTAAATGCGTATACAACAATTTTATTACTTCAGTAAAAAGCTAAATTTCAATTCTGACGAAAAAAATAAGATAAATATAAATTTTCCAGTCTGCTGGGGGGCTCTGAAGTAGCGTACCCGCCTTATAACCCTAAGATTGCAGGTTCGATGCCGGCTGGAGTCGATAGATTTTCTGGATACAAAAACATAGTCACGCATTTTATATGATTATACTGCATGTATATCATAGTATTTTTGTTTGGCTCTGATACTCCCGGAAAAATTTAATCACAGCAATATTTAGCATCCAATGAGAGTCTGAGTTCAATAAAATTCAAACGGCACAATTTGGTAGCGGATGGTGCTACCAATGAAATGGCTTCCACTCTTTGGGACGTGCCTTGTTTGCAAATGGCTTAGCTGCCAAAATGCAGCTAATTTGAAACAAATAAATATTTCAGTCCAGAAATTATTAAAAGTAAATAACAGTTGCAGAATTAATGTTAATTTTAAACTGTATACAAAAAAAAATGTATTTCTTCAAAGTGATTGTAGTGGCCACTGTAGGCTAATCGCTCTGGTCATGAACTAATGGTCGGCGTGCCACGGATTCAAGTCCAGGTGCCTCTGAAAGCTCTCCAGCTCCGTGTAGCACGTTAAATCTGTCGAGGCTCAATGACCCCTGTTGGCGTAGTATGATAGCTTGGAGAGAGAAGAGGGTGTTTTCTTAAGAGGTATCGTTTTCGTTACTTGAGCATGGTTTTAAATGATGAGGTCCGTAGCCAATAGCCTTCGTTTTGCTGTATGTGCGACGTTAATACAACTCTCACTCACTTAAAGTAATTGTACCACACACACACAGGGCCGTTTTTAACCTCCCGGCGCCCTACGCACTTCAATAGCTATGCCTCCTCCTTATTCCAGAGCACCCCTCTTCCTCCTTCAGTTCTTACTTTTCCTGTTTGGTTTCGGAAGGGATTTTTCCTTTTCTTACTCTTTTCCCTTTCTTTGTTTTTACTGTTTGAATAGTCTTTCCATTATCAACCACCTATGGACCCATCCTGTTATGGACTGACAGTCAGTCGTAAGGAAAGAATAGTGGTATGGTTTGACCACTCTTGTTCGTTTCTTACTTTACGGCAGCGGTCCGCAACCTTTTTATCGCTGCGGACCGGTCAACGTTAGATAATTTTACCGCGGCGCGCTGAGAGTGGGATACGTTGATTGTTTATATTTTAGATTGTTTTAATTTAACAATTTTAACTTAGTTACATTTAAATATGCCTTCCGACTACAAGTGATTTAATGTGGAATATAAAGTGATTTCCGTGGAAAGTTGCGCAAATCCGAGAGAAATGCACCACTTTAAATAAAATGGCAATAGTTTAATGTTCTTTAGGGGGCCCGGCACCATTTGATCCACGGATCGATACCGGTGGTTGAAAATCCCTGCTTTATGGCATCACAGACCACCCACCCTTTTGAAAAATAGCACAGTAAATTAATGAAATCGTTTGCAATTACAGTATAGAGTATACATTAGTGTATGAACTGTTTTCAACTTGTTAATTATCATCTCTTTCAACGCTTATCGCATGATTATCATTTACTTTTTGACATCCTTATTCTTTGTTGAGTCACTATCATTGCACTAGTACAACGAAGATTTTCTTCGAAAAACGAATGATTTTTTCTTAAAAAAAAAAAAATCAGTAATAACCCCCATTGTAATCAATTTCCATTGCAATATCATTTTGAGCGCATAGCATCATCAAACTGTTAAGATTTTCATTTTCCATAATAGATCTCATATCAGTCTTTACCCTCTTGAGAGCACAAATGTTTCTCTCCCGATTCGCTATAATAGAACACAGATTTATTGTCCAACAATAAACCATTGAAAGTTGTAAATCGGAATGCACACTAAATTGTGATTTTTAACCCACGAAATATAATATATATATATATATATATATATATATATATATATATATATACAAACTAGCATAATTTTAGAAATTAGTGCAAGATTTAAAAAAAAGACATTTGAAAAACAACTGAAAATACCTTTAATACAAAACTTCTTTAAAAACTCTTGATGAGATGGATCATGAAGATGAAAAAAAATTCTTCCAAAAACAAAAAACAAGAAGTGTGGGGGGATTCTATAACTTTGATTAAAATGGCTGCCTTAATTCTTAAGCAAACAATATCGATAACACATAAGAGTGATTTACAATGTTCAATTGAAAAACAAAGCTACAATTGACGAAAAAAGGCGTATTTAATTAGTACGTATGCCACCAAAACATCAAGCTCATTAAATCACATAGCAAATGTAAAGACAACACTTTTAAGAGAACTTCATCTCAATCTTAAGTATGAACAATTATCGAATTTTCTGTTTTGAGTTCAAATTAAATTTAATATTGTTCATATATAAAAAAAACTCGTGTGTATTTATTATACTATATAGGTGCAGTGCATTAAAAATACTACCCCCGAACTTAAGCGATAGGTGGGACTGCGTGATAACCGCGTAAGTCAGGGTATAAAATCCCATATAAATTATTTTTAGTTGGGGCCCAAAACGAAAGAAAAAGTAACATTTTTAAAAAAGAAAACTGTTTAAAAAATATTAGGCAACACGAATGCAAAATCGCAAAGTGAAATTATTTTGATGTGTAGAAAGTTTCATAAAATCTATATATAACACAAAGTAGTTTTTTTTCCGGCTAAAACATTTTTTTCTCTCTCATAATTTCCTCGCAGCATACTAATAATTTTTAATTCCTTGTTTTGTTGCAAAAAATAGTTTATGGTTATAGTCTTTATCTCCTAAATTTGTGTAACCCTTTTTTCAATTAAACTGACGCCTTCTTTCAAATTCCCAACCATCCTTCGATCTTCTGATTGAGTGAGTGAATATTAACATAGCACTGTTTTGCTACATGTGGGCTTTTGGCGACGGACCTCTTATTTTTGAACCATGGTCAAGTGACGAAGATGACACCTGAGCTGGCACTCCCTCTCCTAACTACCACACCACACCAACAGAGGACGCTTGAGCTCTCGACAGATCTAACGTTCATCACTCCCCTACACTTTTGTGGCACTGGGCTCGAACTCATGACACGTAAGTCACGACCCGATGCCTTGACCATCAGGCTACAGCAGCTACCACCATCTGTTTGAACTAAATTTAAAGACGCAAGTAATTCAATGTTTGCTCTTGCTCGTGCATTTGTATGTGTTCATCAATTCTCAGCTCCTGATCGTGGGAATCCAGCAGTTTTTGAGCATCATTACTATTAACTTCTAAATGTATTTGCCTAGCAAGATAGACAACTTCTTCAAACACATTACCAATTTCATTAGTCTTTGGAACTTATTCCGTCTGAATTTCAATCATGTAAAACCAAAAAAAAAAATCAAATAGACGATATTTGAAAATAGTGTAACTCCAGGTTCGCGTAAATCGAGGTATTACTGTATATTTATATACATATAAAAATATTCTATGAATACAGATGGGAGGAAAAACATTTAATAATATACATTTCTTCATTTACCAAAATAATACCATCATAGACCATTCAACGACGATTAGTCTTCACAGAAGATCAGGAGCGTAGTTATACCGCCGTATCAATGATACTAGATTGATTGATTGATTGAATATTAACGTCGCACTGTTCAGCTGCACGAGGGCTTTTGGCAACGGACCCGTAATTTTGAACCATGGTCAAGTGACGTGGGTGACACCTGAGCTGGTACCCCCCTCTCCTAACTACCACACTAAACTAACGGAAGGACGTTTTAGCTCTTGACAGATTTAACGTGCATCGCTGCCCTACACGGCGGGTCTTTAGTGGTATTGGGCTCGAACTCGTGACAAGGCAAGCCACGATCCGATACCTATACCACTCGGCTACCGCGGCCGTCTCAATGATACTAGGCCCCCAAGCTAGAGGGGCCCCAACATGCGTAACTACAATACCACTAAAAGGCTTTCATTTCTAAAAAAGGGTAGGGCTGCGGTAGCCCAGTAGTCAAGGTATCGGATCATGACAGGCATGTCATGAGTTCGAGCCCAGTACCACTAAAAACCTGCCGTGTAGGGCAGCGATGCACGCTAAATCTGTGGAGAGCTGAAACGTCCTCGCATGGTGTGGTAATTAGGAGAGGGGGGTGCCATCTCAGGTGTCGTCCACGTCACTTTACCATGGTTCAAAATTGCGTGGTCCGTCACCAAAAGCCCTCTTGTAGCTGAACCGTGCGACGTTAATATTCACTCACTCTAAAAAAGGGCCCCATAGAAGTTTTGATACGAGGCGCATTCAGAACTAGCTGCGCCAGTGCAGAAGACGATAATCGACTAATAATTTATGCATTATCAACCACTTATTGGAAGGTAATCAACTGCTTTGCAAAGAGGAAGTAATTACACTTCAAAATTATTTAACAGCTTTAGGAGAGTTTGAAATGAATAATAACATAATTAAGGCTGTTTGTTTTAAGACACCTCTAATATTAATTAACATAATAAAAATATGATGCATGATTATATTATGTTTTAAATTACATTTAATAATAATGCAAAGTGACAATATTCTGAATAATGATGTACTTAGAAAGTGTGTAAAATTTTTCTAAGAATTATTTTATTATAAAATCAGAGTTAAAACTGTTAATCTTGTGTAAGAACATTATATTAAGTTGCTACATTCTTTAAAATGGATACACAACTTAATTCTTCAGTAATTTTTACATGCAATCTTAAAAAAAAGGAAATGTAATGCCGAATTAATTGTTAGTGAAAATATTTTTCAAAACTACCTTCATATTATGCATTTTATATTCATTTAAAATAATAAAGCACTAAAGTTTTAAAAAATTAAATCTAAGGAATGATTTTATTTGATAAGAGTAAATTTGATGCTGTACTTTTTCAGGTGTACAACTTTAAGACGAGCAGTTCAATGTAAAAAAAAATATTGGTTAATAGATAATATAGAGATATAGCAAAAGTTTTATTGCATAGTGACAACGAAATGGAGTTATTCACAGTTAAAAGATTATAGACCCAATAACTTTTTTTAAGTAACATGACTAATATTTCTTATCCACAGTGGGTACCTGTAAAGATTCTTGTGGCTTTGGTGTCAAGTATTTTTGTGATTTGCAGTTCTTCACTTATTCTTCGAAAAGATAAGAGTTGCTGCTCTGATTAAAGGAAACACCATATGTAGTTAGTTCCCCATGGATTTTAAAAATAAAATAGTTACAAAGAATTGGAATTTTTTAAATTAAAAAAAAGTGTTATAGATTTATCTCACATGAAAATTTATAAAAGATCTAGGTAATGGTAATAAAATCATTGTGTACGACTTATTATATATTTTTGGAAATTGCCAACACTCGGATATTTTGATTAAAACCATTGCTATGAATAAATTAAAGATGACTGTGGTGCCATCTAGCGAACAAAGCGCTTAACTTCCAAAATCGAAGACATTAAATTCTTTTGAAAAAATAATTTGAAAAAAATCAAATTAAAAAAGTAATGAATAAATAAAAAATTTTCAGTGATCTCTATCTCTTTTATTAACTATAAAATTAAAGATAAATTATAAACTCTAGAAATTTTAAGATAATCAAATGAAATTCTAATAAAAGACGTGATTTTATAAACCACACCTTAGGGTAATATAAAAGCACAATATAGTAAATCTAATAATGCTATGAAGTCTTTATTTATGCGACATAACAAGTTTACTATTAATACATAAGTCTATAATTAAATCCCCTAGTACAAGTTCTGCAGTACGAAGCTAGTTTTAAATTACTGATTCGAAATCAAAGTTATAATACAACATTTTATTTTTAATCCTGTCTTATTAAAATTAAAGAAAAATAATATAACTCATTAAGTATAGTAATAAGGAATTTTAAATTGAAGAGGAAATTAATACTTTTCTAAATAATTTACTTTTTCTGCTATTACGATATTTCATTTAAGTTAATTAAATATTTTGGAATGACATGAGAAACAGTTCAGTTAATCTTTATTCTCGATACTATCATAGCAATATACAAGGAAACGGTTAATATAATACATTTTATATAAGAATTTTTCTTTAGTAAAAATATTTTTAGTATCATAAATAGCTGACACATTTCATTTTGAAGTATCGGAGGTTAGTTTTCTAATTATTTTATTAATAAGGCGCTATATAGGAAAATATTGCACAACAATATCAAAATACACATGCTTTTATTTCCTATTTTTATCATAATGCTATTTATGCTGCATTTAAACTAAACAGCTAATTCAAATTTTTCAGGACAAATTGGTTTCAGCTCTAAGTGAATTATTTCCTAATTTTGAAAAAAAATTACAATAGTAAAAGAATCAGTTTAGTTATTATTATTACATGCAAGAAGAAATCACACAAAAAATATAAATTGTAATTAAAATGAAAGTTATGTAAAGGAACCGTACGAAAATTATAATCATAATATGCTAATCGTAAATAACAGAACAATGTAAATTAATTTTTGATCGATTATTTCTAAGCATTATAAATTACTTGTATTTAAGCAATAAGAAAAATAATAAATGTGTATTAATATGACTCAACTGTGAAACACCTAAATTATATGTTATACGATTTTCGAAATGTATAAACAGTTCAACTATCCTGGAATATATGCATAATTATATATCGGTAACTTATATTACAGATAACAAATACTTTGAATTTCTACAATCATAAAAGCATCATTCTATTTCAAAAATATAACTTGAATAAAATTAATTATAAACGCATACATTCTAAACTTCGAAAAATATATAAAACGATAATAATTAATAGTAAGGATACAATAAAAGGAAAACTTTTTAGAATGGTTGAATAAAGATGGCGGGAAAATTTAAAGGAATTATTTCGATTCAAAATATAATTAGTTAACAAGAATTTACGTCATTGCCATATTTCATATGCAAAATTATGTGCTATTTTCCTTTTATTTTAAGCATATTTTTTCTCATATTTCTAATACTAAAAAAAAGTAAAACTGCATTTTATCTATTAAAATTAAATAATAATTTTATGCAATTATTCTCTATTCTGATGGCATCATGCTGTTTTATCAATTATCTTATTCGCAAACTTCATTATCTCAGATCATGAATCTTTTATGAATTTCTGTGTTCTCTCTTATCCGCTTTTCGTAAAATTGTTAACTCGGGAACACCTGTCATTTTCAGTTCGCAGGCTGACAGGCTCCGTTCTTTTCAAAGACACCTGCTAGTTCCTGCTATTGTATGTTTGAGCAATTTCAACTCATGTATTCGATATTCTAACATTTCAACACAAAATTCATGAAAGATATTTCAGTAAATAAAAATCAATGCCAATCTGAAAAGACGTTTGTATATGAACCTCTTTATTTACATTTCATGCTGTTTTGAAACGCTGTTATTTTTAGGAATATATAGTGGCTTCAATGGAAAAGTTTTGACATGAACCAAGTGTCAATAAATATATTTCTATGAAAATTGCAGGTTCACAGAAAATAATGCAGTATATATTAAATTTTCCAATTATTTGCAACTGCCATCAAATTATTATTAAAATGTTCTGAGTAATATACGCAATCTGAGCGCAATCCCATCTTAACCTTTTAAAAGATTCAAAGTTAATTTGATTTGAAGATTTTTTTAATTCATTACATTAAAGAGTATTTTAATTAAGGTCTTTCAGGACTTCTAACAATATTTTTTAGGAATTTAGTAATTTTGAAAATTATTTTTAGATGCAATTTTTTACTTTATGAACGAGAACTACATATATAATTCAATTTACTATCGGTTGATCCTTTATAAGTGAGAATTTTTTATAAACTGTTCTATTTATTGTAATACTGAGGAATTTAATAAGGAAATATATATATATATATATATATATATATATATATATATATATATATATATATATATATGTAGGATCCAATAGTTCTCAAGATAACAACGCAGTCTTCGCGCGCAGGCGCAGCTAATGAGAACTGAAACTGTGGAAACTTTTGAACTAGTGAAAGTAGAACCAAAAACTTTTAAGAGAGGAGAAAGGAGAACGAGAGAGGTGCGCGAGCAGGCGTTACCTTCTACATATCATCGTCAAACTTATCTGTTAAAATAGCTACCTTTTTAATTAATTTTTGTTTAATTTTAAAATAAATGTGAAGTAAGACAAACGTCTTGGACCCCTTGTTGTCTCCCACAAATTATGGGGGCTCGGCCGGGATCGATAAAATTTCGATTTTGAACCAAAGTCTGGACAATGAACAAAAGCGTCCGTGAAGGAGACGCTCCGCCATTTTTTGAAAACTTCGTTCAACCTGTGTAGAGGTTTGAACTCAGCATGAAAATTTCGCCTGTGTAGAGGTTGGAACTCTCTGTTGAATAAAATAACCTGTGTAGAGGTTATATTTTTCATCGAAACCTAAATATTCCGCCTGTGTAGAGGTTGGAACCATCGACAAATATTCCGCCTGTGTAGAGGTTGGAACTAACTCAGTGTGAATAATCCGCCTGTGTAGAGGCCGGAACTACAATTTCATAAACACCTGCGAAGAGGTGTCAATTCGAACAATTTCATCTATATTACCTGCGAAGAGGTGAAATCAGTGGAATCACACAACGTTTTTCTACAATTATTGGATACATCGTACGTGCGAGCAACAAGGGAGCTAGAAAAAAAAGGTAGGATCTTTCCATATTTTTCTAAAATGTATAAAAACGCTCTTAAAGAGGATCTCATAAGAGTCGTTGAGGAGCTAGACGGTACTGTCGAAAGTACTGACACTATAGTTAAACTAAAGACTAAAATTGAGAACAGTAGTACATTTGAAAGTGATCCAGATTTCGTTAAAACTTTAATTCAAAACTGTATAGATGAGAGAGTATCGCGAAACGAAAGAGAGGTAACTTTAGAAAAACAGAAAATTGAGCTCGGGAAACTTCAGTTAGCAAAATTAGAAAAAGAAGTCGAACTTCAAAGGGCTAAAAATAAAGCATTAAGTTTAAATCCTGCAGCTAAAGTCGAAGAGAAACAGTTCGAAACTTTAAATAAGGAAACTGCAACTCATATTGGCATTCGAGAAGCAGAAGATTGGTTCAGGCCTATTGATTTAGCTAAAGAGTGCGATATTTATATTTCATCTAGAAGCGGATCACATAAAGAAATTCCTATTACTGATGGATATACCCAAGACCCCTTTAAAAATAGATCACAAAACTTTAAACCAAAGATTAAAGAGAACTATCCCCAATATCTTGAAAGAGAAAATAAAAATTGCTTTATATGCGGTGATTCATCTCATTGCGCAAGAGACTGTGAGAAGCGTTTTAAACCTAAAGAATCTAACGACCACATCCATAATAGAATAAACGTGAATACTTTGAAAATCGAGAGCGAAAAACAAAATAGCGATGAATTCGCAAATCTTCAATACGTAAACATTTTTGTGGAAAATCAGCCCGTAACAGCCTTGATCGATTCAGGTTGCCTGATCCCAGTTTTAAATTCCTCACTAATTAGAGTGCAAACACCTTCCGAAGAAATAATAACATTAAGTTCATGTTTTGGCGAACAGCGAATGGTAGAAGTTAAACCCATAAATATTTCTCTTAATCAACACTCTCCCGGTCTAAGTGTTCGAACGGCAATATCACCGACCTTGACCGAAGAAATTATTATACATCCCAGTGTATATTCTGAAATAAAGAAACTAGGTCACGCAAAGAGCGATGTTTTATTGAGTGAAAGTGGATCCTCTTTGGGTGTTCATTTTAATTCAAATGTTTCTGTTTCAAATGTGATAGAAAACTCTAGTTATGATTTGTCATATGTTAAGAACTTTAATACTAGAAATGATTCGAGTTCTCTAATTAAGGATTATAAATGTAATAAAATTAAGAGTACTAAGTTAAAATTGAGTATTGTAAGAGAAAAATGTTCTGATATAGTATTGTGTAAGAAAGTAAATGGTGCCATGAAAACGAGTTCCGTGGACTTCAACTCCCAGCACACAACCCAACCCTTTACCTATGAAGAGTAAACATCGTCGGTTTACAATGCTCCGGAAAATCTTCCAGCCCTGGCAGTGGAAACGAAGGAAAAAGAGAAATCGTTTTGAACAGACGTCCAGAACTCTAGAGAGGAAAGTATCGATGCATTCAACCAAAGATCAACTTGTTAAAAAAGACGTTCTTATGCCTGTGAAACACAATGTTTTCCTGTGGAACCTTCCGGATGTCGAAGAGATGCCTTCACATGATGGAGAAACTGTCTAGTTCAGAAGAATTATGATATGTTGAATCTTTGTATATTTGTCGTATAGTCCTTGTCTGTTCCGTTTTTTTGTATATTTCAGATTCTCCTCTGGTCTCGATGAAAAATGAGGAAGTACCACTGCGGACAGCGGACAGTCAGGATAGCCGGATGTAGGATCCAATAGTTCTCAAGATAACAACGCAGTCTTCGCGCGCAGGCGCAGCTAATGAGAACTGAAACTGTGGAAACTTTTGAACTAGTGAAAGTATAACCAAAAACTTTTAAGAGAGGAGAAAGGAGAACGAGAGAGGTGCGCGAGCAGGCGTTACCTTCTACATATCATCGTCAAACTTATCTGTTAAAATAGCTACCTTTTTAATTAATTTTTGTTTAATTTTAAAATAAATGTGAAGTAAGACAAACGTCTTGGACCCCTTGTTGTCTCCCACATATATATCATTCATTTATACTTTTTTTTTCTTCTTTTAAAATGGAGTTGCGGATTGGTAATTACCATTGCAGATCTAGTTTCTCGGCTCCCCAGTAGCTCACCGAGAGCTAGTATACCTTTTTAGCGTTGCACGATATAGATGTATACCAATTGCCATAATATAAATTTGACACCCAGTTTCCTCGCCAGAGGGAGGCACCTGAGCTCTGGCGATTCAAAATTGAACAAGGAATTTAATTTGGCCGAGAGCACCTAAGCCGAACAGGTACTCTAAGGATTTTTAATATGCCATATAATTTTTTTCATCCTGAATATCCACCGACTTGGGCCGGGGTCGAACCCACAAACTTGGGCGTACAAGGACAGCGCCAAACCAACTACGCCACCTGGCCGGCTTAATTTATAATTCCCTTTTAGGATTGATTGATTATTAACGTCGCACTGTTTTAGCAACACGAGGGCTTTTGGTGACGGACCGCGTAATTTTGAACCATGGTCAAGTGACGTGGACGACACCTGAGCTGGCACCCCCCTCTCCTAACTACCACACCACACCAACGGGACGACGTTTCAGCTCTCGACAGATTTAACGTGCATCGCTGCCCTACACGGCGGGTCTTTAGTGGTACTGGGCTTGAACTCGTGACAAGGCAAACCACGGTCCAATACCTATACCACTCGGCTACCGCGGTCATTCCCTTTTAGGAATTTTATATTATTCTAAAATATTTTAGATTAGTTCTTTTAGTACTTATGGGGATTTAAATTATTTGATTTTTAATTTACGTCACTCTGTGAAGAGACACGAGTGATATTGGTAATGAACTTCGTAATTTTGAACCACGGTCAAAAGAAACGAGGACGACTCCTAAGTCTCCTCTCCGAATTCCCACACCAAGCCAACGGGAGGACATACAGCAGATTTAACACACATCAGCCCTTCTTTTCGGCGGATCTTCAGTGGCATTAGGATTCGAACTCGTGACTTAACAAGCACGCAGACCACGAGCACCAACTATGAAAATACTCAGGAGGAACATTTACGAAGTTTTAAGTCATGTGTGTGTGAGCATGAACACTTTCATTATGATATGTTGCATTAAAATTTAATATAATATTGTATATACGTGCACATATATTACCTCGATTTGTTGTTCTAAAAATTCACTGTATTGGGATATTCAAATTACAATATAAAACCTTCAAGAGATATTCTAATTAAATTAAGGATGAAATTTCACAATCTTTTAATTGTTTGAAATATTAATGAATAATGAACTATTTTGATTCTTTTAGCAATTTTGAACGTTTGATAAACATAACGATGCATTTTTAATAAGCAAAATTTTATATAAAACATTAGTTATATACACAATAAAAATCATAAATCGATATGTAAATGAAATATCAATAAAAAAAATGTTTTAAACAACTAAAAAAGAACGCTTTTATAATTAATCGAACTAAGAAATTGCTGCCGCATCTTTCCCCTGTTCACATAAAGAACACTTTTTTTTGCTGTATTTCTATTAACCCTGGGCGTTTTCGCTTTAGAGTGATAACTTAATCTTTTAGTCGCCCAATCTGGAAATGGGAAATCTTTAATCCTGATGATCCTGACCAGGACAATGGAACAAAATTATTTAATTATTGTATTGTCATCTGTCCTTGACAAGTGTGCAAAGTTTCGAATTAATCTGACCTTTTTAAGTGGGTGAAAATCGAGTTCAAAGATTCTGTTATACACAGGTGAAGCTAATAAAGGCGTGTTTAAAAGAACAGTTTCATTATATTTCGTTTTTTAAATAACAGTGGTAAGGAAATTGAACTGTCTTACTTGTAAGATGATAATATAGGTATATCTTTCACAGGAAATAAATGTCTTACCTAAAAGAGAAATAGAAAGATATTAAATACAGATGTTTGCAATGTAAAAAGATTGCTTCAAAGCAATAATTATTAATATCGTATATATAAAACAATTTCTTTTTTTAAAAAAATTGGTATTAATGAGAACACGTTAACACAATAAAAGTAAACAGTTCCCAAATTATATTTTAAAAATGATATGAATTACAAACCAGGAAGTAATTATATTTTTTAGTATTTTAAATTCAATACATTCAAGTTGTAAGGCTTAAAAAAATGCTGATAATTCATTCGAGCAAAATTTGATTAAAACTAAGAATTATTAATGATCACTTCCAATGTAAATAAATTAAATTCAGTTAACTATTCTTTATGAATTTATACATAGATAATAATCCGACTTTTTCTTAAAACTTGTCAAGAAACAAATGTGGAAGAATAATTTGAAAATGCTAGAATAATTCACATCTACAAGATTTAATTCCTGGAACTATTGGATATTATTAAGTTCTAATCCAAGTAAATGATTAAATGGGTTCAATTCATGTGACGTCATAGTCACATGATAATGATAACCACGAGTTTTAAGCCAATCTGTTCAAAATATCATGTGACGTCATAGTCACATGATAAAAGCAATCACGTGTTTCCAGCTAATGAGTTCATGCGCTTCGTTGTTGCCAACTTTTGATCTTTTCAGAAACTTCCTCTTAAAAAATACAAAGTTTTCAACAACAATAATGCACATAAACATATAAAATGCATCAAATAATATTTTTTTTAAATTTTAAAATCTTTTAAAGAGAGAGAGAGAGAGAGAGAGAAATTGATTTTTTTACAAAATTTGAACATTTTTATCCAATTATAAAATTTAAAAATTTACCCAAGTTTTACAAATAGAACTACAAATACAATTAATTTTATGTTTGTTTTAAATTCAGTGGAGAACACATGTTTGTCTTTATCATGTGACCGTGTTGAATTAAGCCCATTGGTGCTATCAATCCCTTCATGTCTAAACACGCTTGCAAACAGTGGTTATGAAAGTGGGATACCAGCCCATGCGTCGTCTGTCACTTGTCCATAGTTTAAAATTTTTAAATCCATCTCCAATAGCTTTCGTGTTGCTGGTTTGAAATGCGATGTTAATAAGCAACCAATCAACACACACACACAAATTAAAGGATGTTGGGAAATTAGTTTATTTATATAGACATTTCAACGATATGAATGAGAATTAAAAAATAACAATGTAGAATTTGAAACTGTATTAATATAAAAAAATCAAAATTTGTGAGAATTTTAAGTAATCAGTAGTTTTGCCCAAAATATTCCAAAAAAGGCACATTTTTCTTATTGCACATAACTATGGTTAAAACTTAACAAGATGTGAAAATGAAAAAAAAAATTGTTTTAATTTTGAATTTTAAAATTTCCACATTTTTTTATTTTTATTTTATAATTGTGGAACACAAAAAACCCTAAAAATTTGCTTTTTGTAAGCATCTTCTTCATGCTACGGAGAATGTTTCTCTCTTGCTTCCGAAAAAAATTAATTTTCTCTTTTTCAAGCGTTTGGGGATTTTGTGTATGTATTCATATATTTATATGCACACACAATTTGAAGCATGGTGGAATACTAAGTCTTATATTACAACGGGGACAGAGATAATATTGGCTTTTTTGGATTATCATTCCATTTTCATTTCTTCTCAAGCAACAAATTGTAAATTGCCTTGCCAATTCCTGTTCTTTATCGAATATTGTTAAGAATCTGAATTCCTACCTTCAATGAGAAATTCTCGCCTTCACCACAAATAAAATTCAAGCTAAGAAGTGTTTCAGTACCATGAACAAACTCAGTGGCGCACACAAGGGGGGGGGTCTTGGGGGTTCGGACCCCCCAAGCCCTTAATTTTTTTCCGATTGATTATAATTTTAAGTATATAGTACGTAAAATTTGATTAATTACTTACTATTAATGATTAATTTTATTAATTAATGCTAATTATTTATTCAAAAACTAGTTTTTTACTGTGTTTTGTTCCCGAAAATCGACAAAATCAAAAGGAGCATGATACAAGAATGGTGAACTTTCGACCCCGGACCCCCCCTCCCCTGAAAAATTCCTGTGTGCGCCACTGAACAAACTGCATCTCTCAAAAACACTAGCACTAATAATTTCACTAAAAGTATTAAAAATATATGCAATCAAAGACAGAAAGAAGAAAATATCAGTGTCCGTACGGTGTACGGGAAAACTGGTTGTGGCCAGCTTTCTGTAGCCCGTACGATGTACGGGCAAACAGTTAAGGGTTTAATTTAAAATACCTAAATACCTATTAGTACATTTGCTCATTAACATCATTTCATGTTACCATTGCTGTTCAAATAAAAAAAATCAAACTATTTTTTTTTGTAAAGCATTAAAAATATTGAAATTAAAAATAAGCTTGGTAAAAAAAGAAAATTCAAATGAATTTGTTTATCTTGCTTTATTTGTTTATCTACTGCAAGGTCTTATACATAGTTTTAGTGAAAAAATTACACGTAGAAATTCATTAGTATTTATATTCTATTTATGAGGGAGTACAATTTTTCCGTCTGTCCTATGTGACAACAAACGCTAAGAGATTAATTAAGTGATGATTGTAAGTGATATTTCACGCGTATAAATATGTAACTTGACACATCTTTCAAAAACCTCACGCAGCATAATTCCTGCAAAAAAGCTATATAAATTTCCCCACAGGGGTACCCCCAACCAACCTCTTAAAAAATTATTCCGACTCCAGATGACAAGGTTGCATTGTGAACCTCAAGAATTCGTCCAACCCCAAACAAAACCATGGGCTGTCAAAGCTTCACAACTCATTGGCACGTCTCCGCATTTAATTGGACTTGTTCGGAGACAATGGTGAGAATGTGACATTCGCGGTGTCAAGAGGTTCACCCGACACGCACGGTTTAGCGAGATAAAGTAAGTAATGTTATTGTTTGAACAAAATAGATAAAACACACATGTCTTATCGGACGTGTTCGACAAGATGTGTTGAGAACTCCGATGCACTTCGGGAAGACGTGTGTGAAAGGATTGAAATTAGACTAACCGAGCCGTTGCCAATAATTACGAATAAATTCTGCAATATTCAGCTGAATTTATGCAAATTAACTTGGAATTTTAAAAGTAGTTTATAAATGGAGAAACACACAACATATTCACTTTTTATTTAATTAATTGATATCTTTTCACTAACAAACTTAATGCGCCTTTTTCACGAGTGCATTCAAATTTGCATGCGTTCAAAATAATATAAGACAATTTAAATATATTTATTAAACAAACAGTTAAGAGTACAGATAAAAATGTAATTTTTGATGATATAAATTTACGAATTACACTGCTGGTCACCGTAAATCCAACACCCTGAAGGAAGCATGCGAATAACATGAAATTTACAACATGCATTAACGGAGGTGAGATATGCAAATGATTACAATTTCAGCGCAAACACACATCATGCGCGCCTGTGGCGCCACCTCAAAGCGCAATTTAAGGCTTGGAGATTTCGACGATTTCAAGTTCGGCAATTGTGATTTTCGTGTGGTTTTTTTTTCAAAAAACGATCAGTTATGTCTCGTAGAAAACATCGATCAGCTTTTGATCAAGTATCCGAGTTCGACAGAGGAAGGATAGTGACCTACCGAGATTGTGGATTATCTTTCAGGGAAATCGGTAGTCGTGTTGGACGAAACCAAACAACTGTAATGCGGATATGTGACCGTTGGATGCAGGAGGGTATGACGGCCCAACCAGGAGGAGATCGTATCCACCTCAGTGCACCACTTCACGTGAGGACAGGCAAATTGTGCGAATGACAGTGACGGATCGCTCAGTCACATCACGAACCGTAGCACAGCACATTCAGTCTGTAACGCATCATTCAGTGTCTGCGCGTACCATTCGACGCCATTTATAGCAGAATGGTCTGTCCGCAAGACGTCCATTGCTTGGTCTACCCTTGATGCAGAACCACCGACGACTCCGCCGACAATGGTGCGATGATAGAAGGATGTGGGTGGCTGAATGGAATGAAGCTGTCTTTACTGACGAGTCACGCATCTGTCTGCAGCACCACGATGGTCAGATTCGAGTCTGGAGACACCGTGGAGAAAGGATGCTGAACAGCTGCGTTATGCACCGCCACACTGGTCCTGAACCGGGTATTATGGTATGGGGCGGTATTGGATATCACTCTCGCACTTCTCTAGTACGCATTTTCGGTACTTTAAACAGCCAGCGCTACATCTCCGAGGTGTTGGAGCCAGTTGTCCTTCCATACCTTCAGGGCTTGGCCACAGCCATATTTGAACAGGATGATGCACGACTACACTTGGCACGCATTGTCCAAAGGTTCTTCGTCAATCACCAGATTGAATTGCTTCCCTGGCCGTCTCATTCTCCGGATCTTTTGCCGATAGAAAACAAGTGGTGCATGGTTGCTCAACGATTGAGCCAGAATACACCCCCAGCTGCCACAACAGATCAACTTTGGCAACGTGTGGAAGTTGCTTGGTCTGCTGTACCCCAAGAGCACATCCAAAGTCTCTTTGAATCAATGCTGAGGCGTGTGGCAGCGGTGATCTCCAACAATGGCGGCTACTCTGGCAGGAACCACACTTCACAGAAGTCTATAAATTTAATCATTTGATACTTGGTCAACATGTTATCTACAAATAAATTTTGTTGTGCTATCTCTTGTCTTTCTTGGTGTTGCATTTACGGTGGCCAGCAGTGTACTTCATACGAAAAATATACGTAACATAATCGGTATAAATTTTCTACCCGTTACCCAACTGCTTCTATGTGTATTACATAATGCTCGTATGTCTATACACAATTTTTAATATCTGATACCTAAATCCTAGCATAAAACTTTCAATTTTTTTCAGTATTAGTGGATTTCTACTCAGTAAAAAAAAATTATTTGGAATCTGTAGGGGTTTAATAGCTCAAAAAGGGAGAATTTTTTCCTTCCTCCCGTCCGAAGCAGATTTCCGCAAAATGCTTTATTAGCGGATTTTTACTCAACAAAAGAAAAATGCTTGACAAATATCAATTATGTAGGCTAATAGTTCCGGAGATCATGAAGGATCAGTGTTTTTTTTTCAATATATACGAGCAATAGCACACACAGGAATTTTTCAAGGGGGTCCGGGTTCGAAAGTTCACCATTCTTGTATCCTGCTCCTTTGATTTTGTCGATTTTCGGGAATAAAACACAGTCAAAAACTAATTATTGAATAAATAATTAGCATTAATTAATAAAATTAATCATTAATAACAAATACTAATTAAATTTTGCGCACTATATACTTAGAATTATAATCAATCGGGAAAAAAATCAAGGGCTTTGGGTGGGGTCCGGACCCCCCTCTTGTGTGCGCCACTGTATACGAGTATATATCCTATAAGTGGGTGGGCTTTGATCTTTTGCACAAGTAGATGCAAGCCAATTTTTTCTAATACACAAACTAATACACATTTCAGCTGTTGAAACAATTAATTAATTCAGGGTTTATTATTCATTTAATATGGGTTTCTTTTTGCCTTCATTTTAATCGGGAAAGAGAAATATTCGTTAAGCCGCGAAATTCGACTTAACGAGGTAAATTGGGGTCCGACTGTATATATTTAAATAATTATATATATGTTTATACATATACATATATATACATATATATATATATATATATACTATCGGTCCTAATTCCGAGGTTGCATTTGCATATTTTTTAAATTTTTATTTTATAATTTTTTAATTTTGTTTGAAAACGTTGGAATTTTATCTTTTATATTCACCATTGATATTTTGAAATGGGATTTAGTATTATATAATTCATATAATTTCAATTTTTTAATTGATTATTAAGCTGTGATTGATTTATATATATTTAAATATATATATATGTGTGTGTGTGTGTAATAATTCCAATAATCTGTAATAGATCTTGAATTATTAACGTCCAGTCCTTCAGGACAACCATGTAATTATTTTAATTGGTTACCCGCCTACCGGGGACTTATGAAACTATCTCCATCCACCTCCTAAAATCACGTGACGTCCTGTTGCCCATAAATACTGAGGAAAATAAGATTGAAAATAAAATTAAAATCAATAGCAAATCTAAGAAAAAATTTAGCAAAAAACGTAAACAGAAAGGTAAGGATTCTACGGAAGAGTTTATCTCTCCGAAAAAGACGGCCAGACCGATCTCTCCTACCTCCACCCAGGACCCCATAGAAACTAACAATAGTTTCTCCGATCTTGAACAGGATGTCGAGCATCCTCCTTCGATTGAAACAGTAACTACCGAAGTAGTTACACCCAAGATTCCCCCCCTCACCCTATAATGCTTAAAATCAAAGACAATTTCAGAGAGCAAATTAAATGCATCTCAGAAAAATTCCCTAATTTACGTAATAGAATCGTTAATGACGTAGTAAAAATGTTTTCCACCGACCATGAAGAATACAGAAAACTTAAACACTTTTTAGAGACTGATAAAGATTTCGAATTTTACATTCTCAAACGCCAAAAAGATAAACCAATTAAAGCCGTTATTAAAGGCCTCCCTAATTCTGCTCTAATTACTGATATCACTAACGACTTAAAATTAATCGGATTCAATATAGATAGCTGCACGCAACTAATCTCCAAAAGAACTAAAAAATCCCTCCCATATTTCCTAATTACTTTACCAAGAAACGATTTAAATAGTAAAATTTTTGACATCAAAAGTTGGGTTATTTGCAGGTGAAAGTAGAAGGTTACCTCGTTAGAGGAATAACCCAATGCTTCAACTGCAATAACTTCTACCATACTGCCGCGAATTGTTTTATGAAACCAAGATGCCTCAAATGCGGTAAAGACCATGCCACGCGAGATTGTCACATCAAAGAACGACAAGAAAACCCATTTTGTATCAACTGCCAGGACTTCGGTCACTCGGCATGTTACACTAAATGTCCCAAATTCCCCCAACCCAAAAAAGGCACTGCCTTTTCCGACCCGATTAAAAGAAAAAATTTTTCAAGCAAATGGACAAAAGAGGGAATTTCCTTCGCTAAAGTTGTTAGCGGAGAAATCCCCAATCAGATCCCCTCCGAAACCGAAAAACTAACTGCAAATAAAAAGGAAGACTCTTCCAGTGGATTCCTTACCCAAGATAATAACAGTTCAGATTTTTCCCAAGTTTTGGAACTTATTAATACTATCTCAAACCTCGTAAAGAAAAACCCCAAAATTCTCGACCTTCTCTCTAAATTTAAAACAGCAAATTCCGATGAAGAAAAAACCTGCCTACTGGCAGAAGCTATAATGAACAATATTTAAATTCCCCTATCATTCTTAATTGTAACTTTTATTTTTTACCCCTAACTTTTTAAAATTCTCTCAAATTAATCGAATTTCTCTTTTTTAAATTAAGTTAAAGTCACTTTCTATTTCAAAGTACATGATTTCAATCTTAAAAGCTCACTGCCATCCTCCAATCAACGATCGCTCCATAGCCAACGCCTCCTGCAATGCCATTGGACATCCTCCTCTGAAGTCACGCCCCTCTCTTCAAGCCCAAGTTTCCAAAACCATGAAAATCAGAGTCCCAGATAGAGGATAGAAGAATGCTGACGCATTCTAGATTCCTGTTTACAAAATCATCCGTCAATCATCCGTCGCGCGCTCTTTTCTTCTGCTCTCACCTCTCTGCAATCAGGTAGTCAGCCGGCTGCCACGCTTTGTATGTTTTCGTAATTGTCCTTGTCTGTGATGTACCGTCCAATCTTTATATTTGTAATATACTTATGTTTTAAGAAGTGCAATAAATTGGAGTTAATCCTTTCAAGATTCCTGCTTCGTTGATAATACAGTATCATTCCCACACCACCGACCACGCCCTACCTTTGGTTCGCCATGTTAAAATCAACCACTCGCCATGAAAAAATTATGTGACACAATAAGTTTTTTTATCATTACCTATATATATATATATATATATATATATATATATATATATATATATATATATATATATAAACAGTATGACTAAAGCTAAATATTAGTACGACTTTTCGGAGAAGTAATTGAATGGGAGAAATTTTTGAGATATATACTAGCTCACAAAAGTGTTGTCCTCGTTAATTCATCGGGCTCCGTTATCAATAGCTCTCAAATAGGACATGCCTGGTTGCTTCTTAACATGGTTCAAAAACAACAAGATGGCCAACGATGATGAACCTTGTAATTGTGAATCTCGATCAAGTAACGAGGACTGTATTTCAGCTGGAACTCCACTCTACAAACTTCCATTCTACACTAGTGTGTGGTCTGATTCTCTAAATTGAACATGTATTAGCCCATCCACTATGGATTTTTATTGAAATCAAGATATTGGAACCCAGAATTCAACAGAAACAATAATGGCTGCGAATTCATGAGCACGACCATTTGGCTATTGCGGACGTACGTATAACTGCAGAAACTGGCGTTAATTCGGACAAAAAAATCAATTACAGTGGAATTGAATCATTTGACGCATGAAAACAGAGCTTGTCATTTGGAATGAACCTTGAAAATTTTATATATATATATATAATCTCATTGTCATGTAATAAAAGCTAAACATAAACAGTCTCTTACTCCAAGGTTATGGCAAGACTGGATATGGGAATCAAATGAATTTAATATATAACAACCTAACAGTGGCACATACAGGAATTTTTCAGGGGGAGGGTCGAAAGTCCACCATTCTTTTATGATACCCCAACACGCCTCCCAACATATTCTTTTGATTTTGTCGATTGTCGGGAACAAAAAAACAATAAAAAATTAATTATTGAATAAATAATTAGCATTAATAAAATTAATTACTTATAGCAAATACTTAATTAAATTTTACGTACTACATACATAGGATTATAATCAATCAAAAGAAATGTAGGGCTATGGAGGAGGGCTCCGGGCTCGTGGACCTCTCCCCCTCCTTGTGTGTTTCATTACAACCTAATAATTTCAATTGAGGCCTCGAGTACACGATCATTTCGTTATAAAGCATTGGATCAGAATAAACTGTACGGTTCATATTTTGTGCTAAGATTATTTGCGTTATTCAGACTAGAAAACGTTTTTCATTGAATAAGTAACATAAATGAACATTCAATTTATTATCATTCATCCACTACAGGAAATAAGTACCCATTTTTTTTCTGGGTTAAATTACCATAAAATGAACAAGCCATACATACCAAAAATGCATCGAAGCAAAATAATAAAAAGATAAAAACATGTTTTTAAAATTAACTAGTTAAAATAAAATTATCTAAAACATTAAGAATTAACTTTTTGAGAGGAAAGTAGTATTAAAACAAAATGTGATATACGGTGTTATTTAGTAACACTATATAGCGTTAAGATGAGTTAGAAAAAAACGGCATTTCTAATTTAGTTTCCCCATATCATTATTATTATAAAAACGTTCATTGTTAGAAACGTACTCGTATACTATTATGAATTAGAAATTGAAAAATTGTATATCATGTATAAAAAAGTAAGAGAAAATATTTTTATAAATCTATTACACACGCGCGCGCGAGAGAGAGAGAGCAATACTATTAAAATATATTAAACGTAAAATTCAGATCTATAAAATAAATAAGAAAACTGAAGTTAGAAATTTTTATAATGTTTCTTATTATTTGAAATTCTAAGCATTTTAATTAAAAACATTTTATTTCGAGAGGATTAATTTTTTCAAAAAATTTTCGAATTAAAATATAATATTTCTTTTGAAATATTTTTAAATAATCAAAATTGTGTGATAAAATTATTTAGCTGACTGAAAATATTTTTTCTACTGCATAGTAAAAACACTATTAAATTCTGCTCTAAATTTTTTTCATTCCTATGCTCAAACTAATTTCTTCTTTATGGAGTAAATTTTCAAAATTTCGAGACCCGAAGCCGATAACTCTCGAGTCACCTTTAAGTACGACTTTAATAAATAATCCATCAACCGAGTTGTTTTTATATATTACATTTTCAACGTTGAAGGAAGCATGACGCATGGGCAGAAAGAAAGATTACAATTAGTAATCGTGATAATCAAAGAAAAAAAACATGTGGGTTCCATTCAGTTCAAATAAAACCACCCAAGTTTTTCAAACAGATTATTTTGGCAGTTAACAAAGTAAACATTTTATCAATAAAACGTATCGGAAAAATTTCCTCACTTCAAGCTCAAGAAAGAGATAAAAGTTTCACTACACTTGAAATAACATTAGTATAGATAAAACTTGTTGCTGTCGATCAAATCTGAGCGATAAGAAATGCATTTCCTCTTCGAAGAGTAATTTTCGTGTAGGAATAATTTATATATATATATATATAATCATATGTATTGGAGAAATTCTTGGACTGACGGGAGAACTGCAACGTGCAGCCGTTTTTATCTTATAATTTTATTTCAATATTCAGTAATGCAGTCTGCTAGTACACGTGTCTTTTTTAAGTCCGGCAAAAGAAGTCAAAGTTCTTATGTGGGAGGTGGGTTGAGTTATCCTGGTAGGAAGTTTAGCCCAACTGACACTTGAAGGGCTGGGGATTCATCACACACAGGAATTTTTCAAGGGGGAGGTCCGGGGTCAGAAAATCAAATACAGATAAAATGTTTTCTATGTATATTCGGGTCGTAATACATTTGTGAGCATTTTTCTTGCATGAAGATCAACAAGAGTAAATATTTATCGTCGGTCTAATTATCAGATTGCGTAACTCCATCTGGGTTGCTAATTTGATACAGTAGGGCTAGGCGCCAAGTTGTTTATGTTCGCCAAAGATAGGAGATAATATTACAATATGGTTTACTTTGATATTTTTATCGTGCGATAATGTGGTTGCCATCGGAATAACGTATATTAGTGTTAGTTTTTTGTTTCGGTTTTTTTTCCACGAAGTCTCTGCTCTGCAAAAGTAACACATTGTTACAAATTTTGTGTAATAAACGCTTAAAATAGTGTAAATAATTTATATCTGGAAGTGTAATACATTAATATTATTTTCTGTTGTATTTATTTTATGTTAAAATCTTGCCACTACCTCTCCCTTCGAAATCTAGTTTTATTATGAAATAAAAAAAAACAGTGATTACACTGATCGAAGAATAAATTAAAAGCGGAGCGCGCACTGAGGCATGGAGTAGCCAAAACAAAAGAATTAAGGAATCGCGCCAAAAAGCGCTTGGCGCGTTGCACTCCTATATCAAATCAGTTACACCGATGGAGTTACGCAGTCTGATAACTAGGCCGACGATATGCTAGTTGGCTCACATTAACTTGCTGACTGTGATGAGAATTTCTGCAAGCTATCTCATTCCAGATTTTGGAAAACTTTGTACAAAAATATGATAGGTTATCTTTGCCTCATAAACTGATTTTAAAATTAAATGGGCTTGCAGTTATAATTATGAAATTAGCACCATAAATAAATTAAATAAAACTACCACTACTTTATTTACCTTACATTTATTGATTTTTATATGTTACAGTTTATACCTTTTCTGAGATGCAGAGTTAACTAATGAATGCAATCGTTTTAAAAAAAAAGTGCAACCTTCCGTTATCCTCCGCTTCCACAATGCAACCCTTGTGCTAAAACAATTTTCCTCCACTTGATTGGGAAATTAAAATTTTATAAATAAAGAGGGAGGAGGAGGGGAGATCAAATAATTGAATATAATGAAATTTCAACTTGATTCATAAAAAAAAAGAATCTAGTTATTTCTAACAACAGAGGTGAAATGCTTCTCAGGTCATTAAAATTTAATTAGCATTCAAAAAGCGAAATGTTATCTACATGTTAAATAAGGTATATTTACAAACTAACCTTTAATCTTAGAAAAATACACTTACATTTTTCATACAGAAGGAATCGAAAAGAAATTTATGGGATAATTTTATAAAAAACTAATTTAGTATAAATGATAAAATTCCTCAAATAATCTCAAAACCATTTATTGATTTTTTTGGAACGTCAGAAGTATTTGTAGCGAGAAGAAATAAAATGCAAAAATTAAAACAATACAATTTTCTTAACAATAACTTTCTCAGTGTTGTCTGAAATATTTTATTTCTTAGATATTTCGATGTCTTCTAAATCTGCTATTGCATAATTTTAAATTAAATTAATAGTTTTATGAGCCAATATTCTTAAAAAAAAGAGTTAAAATCAGGAGTTTTCAAAGTTAGTTACTTATTTCAACGATTACAAATTAATATCTTGTAATAAAATAACAATTATGTAATAATAATACATAATATATTCAAATAAGAACATCAAGATCAGTGCTGCCCAAACTTAAAATTTTAACTTATGAAATATAATTAAATAATCAATAAAAAAATTAATGTCAAAAGTTATAATAAAATAATCTTTTATTAATTGATATTTCAATAAGTCTATATTTGTTATCCCACATAATAAATATGCTTATGCACTACAATAATAAATTGTCTACTGAATAATTAATTTTCAGTATGCAAGAAGCTTCACTAGATGGCAGCACAAAACACAGCTGAAATCTAAACATATTTTAAACTGATTTTTAGATTCACTAAAGTAAAATAGAATTCACAACAGCTTTTCCAAATTCTATTTAGAGCCATTAATAAATTTCTGGTGTTCCATATATTCAATTTTACTTTCAACTTTCATGGGTTTAAACATACTAAAATGAGTATTTAAAGTTTCACAGCTATTTTAGTGTATTTCGTGAGATACAGATGGCAGTACTATCTACCACAAAGGTACCGGTCATTAATCCGCCAAATGCTTTGAAAAAAATTTCTCTTCCTTTTCCTGTTTATTTAAATAAAATCGAAACTTAAACATTCTTAAATTAAATAATATCAATCATGAAGGGAGAAAGTATTTATCTTGTAATTTTTTTTTCAAGCAATAAATTAGTAGGCTTGAAATTTCGTTGCTTAGCAACAAGTTTATTTTTTCTTCTTATTATGAATAAGTTTTGTGAATAAATTTAGAGCTTAAGTTTTCTAGAATTTTTTAAAGTTAATTGTGTATTAAAGAATCACTATTGGTAGAAATTTAATAAATAAAATTTCTGGACATAATTCATGATTTTTAATTAACGTGTTAAGTAAACTTTCTGTTTACATTTCAGAAAGCCAGGTATTTTTACTTATGCCCCATTATTGGAATTCCTCTTTATTATATGCATGAAACTTCGTTACATGTATGTATTTACATATCTATACAGGAAAAAGGTATATCAACTATTGTGTATAAAGGAGTTAGTGAGTGAGTGAATATTGACGTCGCACTGTTCAGCCACACAAGGGCTTTTGGTGACGGACCTCGTGATTTTGAACCATAGCCAAGTGACGAGAACGACACCTGAGCTGGAGCCCCCTCTCCTAACTACCGCACCACACCAACGGGAGGACGTTCGAACTCTCGACAGATTTAACGTGCATCGCTCTCTTACATGGTGGGTCTTTAGTGGTAACTGGGCTCGAATTCGTGAGAAGCCAGCCACGATCCGTTACCTTGACCACTAGTCTACCGCGGCCACCTTATGAAGAAGATCCTTTGAACAACACAAAAACACTTACTCTAGAGCAGAGGTTCCCAAACTTTTTTGTTTCATAGACCCCTTGCCATGTTTTTTGATTTGGGGTAGATCCCTGCTTACCTAATATTGAATTTTTGTAGATTCAACAATTTAAATGTCTTTTCACAGCTGGTATAGATCTACTTAATGTAAATGATTTAAATTTCTAACTGAAGTGAAGTATCGTGTTTAAAACTTAAGAAAAACATGTTAATTAAATTAAAATTTAATTAATACATATAATAAATGAGCAACAAACAAATGCTTTTGAAGAGAAGAATAAATCTGGTGATTCAATAATAATTTTTCAACATTTGGAATCAATTGTGTCAGGTTTAACCCTAAATCTCCTGGGTGAGTAATCAGAACTTATCTCCCCTCTTTCTTTTTTGTTTTGGAGATTGGAAACCACGATGAAAAAGTAATTAAAATTTTTCTTACGATATTCCGTAATTCGTGATAAATGACAGATATGACTTTTTAAAGCCAAAACTGCAGACATGGTCTTTGCTTTTAATTAAATTTATGCTTTCGCCTTGTATAACTACAAATAAACCTTATTAAAATTAGTAAATAAATCTATTAAATAGATAAAATCTGTTTTCCACGTGACTAAATTTTCTTTTAAAACTAAAATCATGATTTGGTATAACGAGTCACCATCATAGACCCCCATTTACACCTCATGGACACCTAAATTATTTTTTCGCTAACGTGGACCCCTTGCAGGTCGTCATAGACCCATGAGGATCTATATAGTCCTCTTTGGGAATCACTGCTCTAGAGCTATCCGGAGGGGGGGGTCATTTGATTTTGAACCAAGATTTAAAGGGAGGTTGAAACTTGAGTCTGTAACTTTTCCCTAGTTTCTATATCCTTTTGAGCAGTGGCGTAACGGAGAACATTTGGGCCCCCTGCAAAGTCAGGTTTTGCGCCCCTCAATTGGATTTTACAAAGGGTAGGTACTTGGCGGCTGTCAGCAGGGGCCTTGAACCCTGCCCCCCTCCACGATGCGGGGGTGTACGTTACGTCACTCTGCTTTTGAGATCTCTCGAAATTGACATTTTACAAAAAATCTCTTCTAAAAATAATTCAAATTCATAAAATGAATTTTAAAAATTAATTCATTTCTGACAATTGCTGTGATTGATAACACTCATTCTAATTTTATTATAATAGTAAGCAAACGTAGCAAACACAAAATGCAATCGTTCATATTTTATACAGTTTGATTGTTTATTAAACTCTCACTTCGGAGCAACTGATGACGGAAATCGTCGTTAGTGTGTCGAAGACAACACCCGAGAACTGGCAATCCTCTCACCAAACTTCCGCACCATGCCGAAGTCGTGTTGAGCATCTATATACTTAACATACATCAGCCGTTTTGTTGAGAATTATTTAATGGTAACAAGTCTCAAATGCACGAAAAAAATAAATAAATAAAGCCAATCACATGTTAATGACTGTAACCACTCGGCAGCCGCAACCGTATGTTTTATACAAAACACATCAAATTATTTTAATTCTAAGTTTGAAAAATGTTCGAATTTTTCTTATTTTGTTTATAGCATTATTTATAAGAGTAATAATAACACATTGTTGCTTCACAAGTGAATTCGTGGCAATTAGAGAGGCCCTTATATTATATCAACAAAACCCCCATGTTATTGATTCTACAGAAGGATTAGTAATCTTCTCAGATTCTCTAAATCAGCTATAGAAGCCATAAGAAACGGAGAGACTAACATCTCCTGTGATATTATTACCCTTCTGGAACAGCTGCACAACAAAAGAAAATCCTGTATCCTGCAATGGATACCCGCACATGTCAACATTGAGGGTAATGAATGAGCAGATAGCCTCGCCAAAGAAGCTAGAGACATCGAACATAAGTGCACCACCATCACACTTGATGATGCTAACGCAGTAGCCAAACATAGAATTATGAATCACACTTTTAAAAAACCCCTAGTTACGGAATTTGACTGTCCCCGAATTATAACATCCACAATTGCCAGATTGAGAACTGAACACCTTAAGGGCATGAAGATTCACCCAGACAAGACAAGATCATATGTTCAATGCAAACACTGCCCAGATCTTCAACTCTCCCCCAATCACATCTTGGAATGCCCAACCGTCGCAACAAAGTTACTAAAAATGGGAATGGTCCCTCTGAGGGACTCTTTGCGGGAACTCCTGTACAGCCCTGATGCTCCCAGAATAGCAGAGGCAGTGATCAAGACTTTCGACGGAATTTAGTGATATCTACTGCATTTATTCATGGACACGAGAACAACAACAACATTAGTTGCAGTCTTTTTATTACTCATATATTGTAGTTTATGTATATATATATATATGTTGCCAAATTATATCTAAATTACAACCGCTAAAATATAACTAGAGGGAACCATTTTACCATTAATATTTCCATGAACCACACGCCTTCAATATTTGCTTACTAGTTTTACTGTACAGAAAAAAAAATCACGATAGCACAAATTAATAGCATGCATATTATTTTTTCATTATAATTTATTCTTATAAAACAACTGTAAAAACAAATAATTACACTTGTTCAAAATTGAATATTTTTGTGGGATAAGAGGGCAAAAATTCGGAAAGTTAAAAAGAAAATGCCGGCTCCTACCTCTTTCGTTATGTGTTATTCGGTCAAACATTGTTTTGAGGGTGTTTTGCATGAATTATATTGAATAAATTATCATATAGTAAATGAAAAATAAAGGTTTTATTAAAAATAATATCTCTTATTAAGATATTATAGTACTAAAGAAACAAAAGCTCTATAAATATTTAGTATAAAAAATATTTTGAGATGCAGAGCAGCATTCTTTAGTAAGTACATATATATCATATGTGTGTGTGTAGCAAGTACATATATTTTGACAAATACATTTAGAGCAATAAATTATTTCTTCATTTTTATACCTTGAGAAGAGGAATTGTGAACGTTTTATAAGGTTCTATTTCTTAAACTACCAAATCATTAGCAGGTGTAGGCTTCAACTTCGTGCAGTGGCGTAACGGAGAATATTAGCCCCCTCCCCGCAAACTCAGGTTTTGGGCCCCAAGCCCAAATACGTACATAGCGTCAGTCAAGCTTTGCCCCCCTTTTGGGGTGTACGTTACGCCACTGACTTCGTGGCTGCCTGTTATGAGAGAAACTATATTTTTTTTCAGTGAAAAAAACTAAACATTTTATTTTGACTTAAATAATGAAGCTCTAGATCAATGATTTTCAACCATTGTGCCGCTAGAGGATGTTTTAGTCATCCAAGAAAATTACTAAACATCATATAAATTATTTTTTAAACACTACACCTGGCAAAAATTCGATATTATAAAGAAATTAATATAAAGACAGAAAAGAAAATAAATCAAACTTTGATAATACTTTAAAATTATAATGAAAAAATATTGATTTAAAGAATTTATTTTTGTTAATTTGTTACATATCAATATGTAATTTTGGTTGAAATTTTATCCCTGACTGAATAATTTTATTCATGTATAACTAAAAATCGCGCATCTCTCTCTCTCTCTCTCTATATATATATACTTATTTATTTATATTTAAATATATAAAATCAATCATCAACAATTAATCACAATAATCAATTAAAAAATTGAAATATACGAATCTTATAATACTAAATCCTATTTCAAAATATCAATGGCGAATATAAAAGATAAAATTCCACATAGTTTTCAAACAAAATTAAAAAATTATAAAATAAAATAAAAATTTATAAAATATCCAAGTGCAACCTCGGACTTAGGACCGATAAGTGGGGTTAAACTAGTTTGATGGTGCTAACCTTCCCCCTATTGCAACTTGGTAAGTTAATCGGAAAATATCCAAATTTCAAAAAAATTTTAAAAATTAAAAAATTATTAAAAAATTATATTATATATACATATATATATACATATATATATATATATTCCTACTCTTATGGACAGTCATATTTTAAATAAGGCATGGAAGTTTAATTATAGGTCCAAGATATTAGAAGATAAAATAGGTTGAAAACCCTCGCTATATAGACCAATACAATGTTTTTTAGCGACAACGGTCTTGGTAATTTGAAACCTCAATGACGAAGATGAAACCTGAGCTGAAATTTTTGTTTTGTAATTTTCACTCTATCTCGCATAAAATTTCAGTTGAAGTTAACGTCCAGTCGTTTTCCATATCTGCACTATGGTGTTTCTGAAACCAAGGCTCTAAACCACGATTCAATGAACAGGTCCGGTCAGTGAATTAGTACGGCTCTTTTTTGAGTTTGAATAAGGGTTATTCTTGAGTTGTATGAGAGTTATCAGTAACTGATATCCACTGGCGTAGCTAATTCTCAGTGGAACCTGTATCAAAATTCCTTCGAGGCCCTTTTTTAGATATGAGGCCCTATTAGTGAAATTGTAGAAACACATGTTGGGGCCCCTGAAGTAAGGATGGCGATCTGAGATCGATTAATTGAATAATCGATTTCTCGGGGGAAAACCGATTTTTTAAATCGATATGTAGCACTGAATCGATATTTCATCCTAGAAAATCGACATTCGATTTGTTCTGTTTTGGTAAAAACCATCAAATTATTTACAATTAGTTGAATGTACTTCCTTTAAAACCCGTAATATTATGGCATTGGTGGTTAAAGCATTAAATTACTGGCAAGAACAAAAAAATTCTATTTATCATCACGTTTACTCAATAGCCATGATGTATTTGAGTATCGTGGGATCATCTGTTTCTTGTGAGCGCCTTTTTTTTGATTGCCGGCAACATCGCAAGTGATGAGAAGAACCCGCTTGGATCCCAGTAGACTTGACAGACTGTTGTTTTTAAAGAGCTTAGATATCAAGCATTGGGAACTATATTATCTATTTTCATAAATTTTTAATGTAATAAATACATTTAGAAAATAAATTGATATGGTAGTAAAAAGAATTGTAATTGTCGAATTCCCTGAACTAAAAAATTTCCTAATTTTACTGATAAGAGATCGTTTATATTATAGTATCTTTCTTGTTTTTCATAAAATGGATTTATATTTACATTGTAAATCCAGACTTGAAAAAAAAATCGATCTTTTAGACCTCGATTTTTTTGTGAATCGATTCTTCAGGTTGCGATTCGAATCGATTTAAAAATCGATCTTTTTCGGAAAGAATTGCTATCCCTACCCTGTAGCTTGGGAGCCCCGTATCATTGATACGGCTGATACGGCGGTAGCTACGCCCCTGCTGATATCATAGTTTCAACCACGATCAAGTAACGACCAAAATAGTTTGAAATAGTATATATGTAACTCCTCTACGAAACTTTCTAACAAAAATACAGCCAAAAAATCCATGGAAATAAAATTCGGGAAATGAATTACTTCAATGTTGATTAAATAGCACAAAGGGACAAAAAAAGACTACATAGAAATGCCCAACAATATAAATTACACAAAGCCGCGCCCATTCTTTCCACAGTGGCTTTTCAAATGCAGAGTTGATGGGAAAAAAAGGAAGAAAAACGTTTGAAAATGAACAGAGCACGCCTCTAAATCACAGCAAACAAAAAAACGAACAATGGTTGTGTATGTAAAAAAAAAAAAGAAAGAAAAACCCTCACGAAACATTTTCTCTTTCCTCTGTTTACTTTCTGACATCATGGCCGCCGAAATGTATCCGAATTTTCTTTTCAGCTTCGTTGTCCGGAAGCTACAAAAGAAACATCCGGAGAGAGAGATGAAGTACTTTTTTTAACGAAAAAATGAATGGGGTAAAGAGAAAAAAAGAGGTTTTTTTTTATTGAAGTTATCAAGTCTTTCACATTTTATTCAGTAGAATTTCGATATTAAATTATTCAGTGTTGCATTTATTGCTGTTTTATTCTGACGTTGTTTTGAGGCATTATAAGTAATCATTAAACTTGACGATAAAGCAGCACCGATGGTTATTGGTGATGTATCTCGTAATTTTGAGCCATGATCAAGTGATGAGAAAGAAACCTGAGTTGGCATCTCCCTTTCCAAACTGCCAAACCACTCCCACAAAAGGACTTTGAACCTGACATATTTAACTTGCATTAGCCCCTCTACACGGTGGGCAATGGCACAGGGCCTCAAACTCATGCCACGAGTCCGTGACCATGACCATGATCACTAAAGAGCTACGTAATTACGAATCATGTTCAAGTGACGAGTTAGACAACTAAGGTAGTATTTCACTCTAATTACCTCTGTTTGATTAAACGTCTAACACTCTCCATTAGTTGACAGAAGTCTCATGTAAAAGTTAGGGTAAAAGTAAAAAAAATAACGAGTCACTATGGTAACTCACATCTCTTAATTCCTCATCTTAAATAATGAGCTAATTTACTTATTTCATTATCAGTTATAATGCTAAGACTTGAAAGTTAAGAAATTCTAGTGTGTTTAACATTAAGGTATCCGACTACGTTCGGAACCATGATTTTAAAAAAGCGCATAAATGGATAATTTTCATGATATTTAGTGTCACTTAGATTAGACTACATGTATAAAATTTTTATAAGGACATTTTGGCAAAAAAAAATTTTTTAAGTACAATATTTTGGCAAAAAATTAACTTAGAATAATCTTTTTTCAAAATGTTCTCCTTTTGTGAAAAATGCTTCTATTATAATAATATTTTGCCTGTATATAGCTCAGACCTCTTTACAGAGGCTCAACTATGATTTTTGAAAAATTCACATTATTTTCAGAGTTACAACCAAATTAAATAATTATCGGCGTTTTTTTCTTAAAATTGCTCCCCTCTGTTGTCGTAAAATATGGATAACCCCACTTCTAAGTTATATATTTCAAAAATTCTAGTTGAGCCTCTGTAGAGAGGTCTGAGCTATATACAGATGAAATATTATTTTAATAGAAGCATTTTTCACAACAGGAGAACATTTTGAAAAAAGATTATTCTAAGTTAATTTTTTGCCAAAATATTGTATTTAAATAATTTTTTTGTCAAAATGTCCTTAAAACAATTGTATACTTGTAGTCTAATCTAAGTGACACTAAATATCGTGAAAATTACCAATTTATTCGCGTTTGCAAAATCACGGTTCCGAACTTAGTCGGATACCTTAAGGGTTCAAGGAACTTCTGTGAGTAAGTTGTTGACGAATACACCTAACTGTGCTCTGGAACCAGCTCTGGAGAACAGAATATCTCTTCCTCTCACACATTAATATTTAAGGGGATACATGGGGGACATGATACGATATACGCATTTTTTTAATTTAATGATTTTCATAAATTTTTTGGTTGCCTCCTATGTGTACGAATGATGTAAAACAGATTTTGTGCTCAAAATTTCCTAAAAAGCTAGCCATTTAATTTTTAAGTGAAAAACTTGAAAATTATGAAGTGATTTTAAAGTGCTACCCCTCCTACAAAAATTGACATAAATGCATGAAATTTGATTTAAAAGTAAGTTAAACTGTGTACAACAAAAGTTAGTATGAGTTTTGTAATAAGATTATTGAAATTTGTACAATATACTCTTTTTTATGAATACTTATTGAAAATTCCTTAAAAAATGTTTAAATTCTAAATTCAATTATTTTTAAAAAAATAAGTATTGCTTTGAGAAAAATGCATGCTAACTTTTGTTCCATGTACTATTAGCAGCAAGTGAAACAACTGTCCAAGTATTAAACACACACACACACACAGCCTTAGCATTTTAAATGAAGACAAACTACTTATATTTTCTTTCTGAGATAAGTCAGTTTAAAGTTTTGATTTGCCATAGGAATATGAATAAAAACAAACGTAACAGTTATCATAACTCTGCGTTTTTGAAACTTAGAGCTGTTAAATTGTGTAAGTTTGTAGAAAAGTATATAAAAAATAATTTAGACTAAAAAAATTAGATTTGATTTTTTGATCGACTTTTGTCAATTGAATCGTATTGTGTTCTCTTAAGAGAGCAAAATCAGTCAAAGGGGATGAATTTGGGAATTTTAATTTTCAAACTCCAATACAGACTAGGGAAAGAAGGACACGAAAGTTTATTAAAATTTTATCTTCTTCCTTTCTAAAAGTTTTGATTGCCTTTTGATGCCATACTAAGAAGTAACATGAAAACGGAACCATGGTCAAGTGACAAGAGAGAAGCCTTTTAACTGGTATCCTACTCTCCAAACTTCCACCATCAGAATGACAACTTTAATATGCATTCGTTTCTTTACACTCGAATCTTTAGTGAAATAAATACTTGAACTAAATAACACAACCAGGGCCGGCTATATCAGTTTTGCCGCTCCGGACCAAAATGGAAAATGCTGCCCCTTCTCTAAAGCAAAAAATTATAATTAAAAAAGATGAATTATCTACATAGATACACACCAAAAAAATAACATGAATAGTTCTTACATAAGTAAAACATGAATAATTCTTACGAACAAAAAAACAAAACAAAAAAAAAACAGCATAGCAATATATACATTGCTATGCTGTTTTTTATATTATATAGTATATATTACATAGATAATTTTAAATCTTAAAAAATACAAAATAATTCGAAATTAGGGACATGATTATTTGTTATTATTTCAAAAGAGTAAAATGTAAGAGAAGGAATTACCCATCCCAGCAGGGCAATTTCTTAGAAAAAGAGTTTATTGATGGTGGGGATCACTAACGTTTATTTTAACGTTTGAGTATAATAACTACACTGAAGACTAAAACAAAACATCTTTGGCTCTCTATTTACGAAAAACTTATTACCACTGTTCCCTTTTGAATAGCTGACACCAAACATCGTATGGGTGAAAGGAACGTCCATTGTGACCCTACTCCGGGATGGGGAGAAAGTTACAAGGGAAAGATGTGTAAGCATATCAAATGTCACGATTTAACATATACTACCACCTCGAACCCTTTAACTTAACAGAAAACCGACATTAAACATACAGAGTACAAAGCAAGGAATTAAAATACATTAAATGAAATACCAAATTCACACTCAATAATATTTCAGAAAATATATAAATTTTTTTTGTAACAAAAAATATTTTTTTCAAATTCGATCCAAATGCCGCCCTTAAAATTTGCCACCCCGGGCAGAGGTCCGGTTTGTCCGGCCCTAGAGCCGCCCCTGACACAACCTACGAGTTCGCAGCCCCTCGACTACTTCAGTCTACCCTTTTTGCATAGTAATAATTTTAAGAAAAACATAATGGTAATCAAGCAAGCGAGCTAGAATTAAAACACTTAAACCAAAAAGTTTTTGTTTTTATCACGGTTCGAATATCTCTTGCCATATACTTGACAGAGCACTTTAAAATTCAAAGCTAATTATAGAGTTTGTTCTTAGAGAGATTAAGTATTCTTTTAAAATCAATCACACATATATATATTTCACAGCTAAGAATATTTATAAAAAACAATCTCATGATTCATTAATACAGAACAAATTATAATTCTCTAAAAAAAGATATCCGAAATATTTTTACAGTAGAATATAAAATCCAAAATATATGATTTTTATTAAAAGAATTTCTGTTATTAATAAGAATACTGGAATTTTCTAAAAAATGCTAAATAATTTATTTCGATTCTGATGAATATGTAGTTACAATACATGAAATACCTAGTTTAAATGCTCAGAAAATGCGTCATCAATTACTTTATTTAAATAATACAATCAAAATATAAAGACAAAAAATAATCACATAAGGCAAAAAAATTGACTGAAATGAAAAGGAAAAAAGCTTTCATATGTTTGGAATACAGGAATTACAGATTTTGAAAAAGAACTATAGCTTCTTTTTAAAAATTATAACTCATGAGACAGTTATATAACTTTTTTTTCATTTGGTACTTTTCAATAGTTTCAGCTATTGTTACTAATTGTATACATAACAATAAATTATATTTGCCTGTTATTGCCAACCGGTGGTCCGTAAAAATTGCGACACCATACTAAAAATGTGTAACATTTAAATAAGCTCAAAATTTTCCTTTTTTAAAAAAATCTAAGCACTCTATAACCTTTTTCCTTTGGTGATTGAACTTCACATTAATAAACTGTTTTTCTGATTATTATTGTATAACTGTGTATTATATAACCTTTTTTAAAAAATTCATATTAGTGGTCCACCAAATATAAAATTATACACTTATTGGTTTATGAAGTTCTAAAGGTTCGCGACGGCTAATATAAGCACTCTTTATCTGTTCAAATCTCATTTATCAATCGCTCATCTTAAAAAAGATATTTTAGACGATTGAAATCTTTTTACTATCATCAATATCTGTTATTCCAGTCCTCGATGTGTAGACCCACTTTTCATTGCATAAAATTAGTGGTAATAAAACAGTGAAATGCAACTTTGTGATATTATCAGAAGGTCACATGATTCTCTAGGATTCGATCTGTGCTTGTCAGAACAAACTCGTCCCAATTAAACTGTATTAATCCTCGATAAACCTTAAAGATAGACAGTTCACGTTTCAGAGATCATTTTCTAAAAAAGTTATGCTGAAAAATAAATTAAAGGACCTTTTTAAAGCTTCAGCTTTATGGACAATGCAATCCTAATGACAATCGTTAAACCAAAAACCAATTTTCATTACAGTTCACCATATTTTATAAGCACTTAAAAAATAACATACGATGCTGAAAATAATTTGTCTGTAACTGGAACTCTCTATTTTAAGTAATTTAGTACCATACTGGAACTCGTATTACTGTAATAAACTTCCATACAAGCACCAGCATTCCTCTTTCTGTGTTGACATAAAATACGCTCATCGTAAAAGAAACCACGCGCTGTAATATTTCCCCCTCTAAAAATACCTCTTTTGTCCAAAGCACATCCTGTTTTAAGAAGTTAACGTTTCATTTCAACACGACTATTTATGGAAACAGGAGCCCAGCGAATCAATCATAAATCTCCACGATTCCACAACCTACGATCTTTTACGAGTCTATCAAACGGAAGTGGATGTATAAGTTCACGCAATTTATTTTCTTTCCGTTGAAATGGTGTTTTTTCCAGGCTTTCTTGCGTGAGAGATCTTCGATAATGTGGAAGTAATACCATATCTGCGTGAAATGGATCGCGAAAAAATGCAACTGCAAACCTGCAAATCTGATTCTCATCCAACATTTTTTAAAGGTAGGCAAACGTTTTCCTGTAGAGATAAATGGGAATTTTTGTGAAAGAATCGTGATTTTAAGATAAGTTACTTTTTAAAGCGTTACCTGAGGGATATTTAATGAGAAAATAAATGATGAATATGAGCAGTGGGGTAACGAGAACATTCGGGTCCCCCTACAAAGTCAGGTTTTGGGCCTTCAAGTTGGATTTTACAAAGGATAGTCTGGAACCCTATCCCCTCCCCGCAATGAGGGGGGTTTACGTTACACCACTGAGAATGGTCATATCATTAGAAGCTTCGAAATGTTCACAGGAAAGTTTAGGGAACATGGTACCCTGTACATGGTTTTTTTTTATTTATATGTTTATATGAAAATGTTTCCATGTATCCTATTTAAAAACACATGAAATATACATTTTCGAAGAAAAACACTATTTTTAAACAAATAATTATCTTGAATTTTAAATTTTTTTTAAATATTTCAATGTTTTAAATTTTTATTACTTCAAATTTTAATATTTTGATCATATCACAGTCCTCTCTCCGAAGTCAAAAAAATCAAAACGAATTTTAACAGCTTAGAACAGTTTTTTTTAATTGATATTCTTAGAAGTGTTTCTCACAATTCTGTGTATGGAATTGGTATTGTGTGTGTGTGAGAGAGATACTTTTAATTTTACAATTTTTTTCGTGTTAGATACTAGCAAACAGTAAAAGAACAAATATATCTTTTACTTTGTGGAAAATAACTATTCACCTAAACCTTATTCCATGCAAAGAAGTGCCCGCGTTAGCCGAGTGGTCAAGATATCAGATCACGGCGGGTCTTTAGTACCACTAAAGACCCGCCATGTAGGGGAGCAATGCACGCTAAATCTGCCGAGAGCTCAAATGTCCTCCCGTTGGTGTGGTGTGGTAGTTAGGAGAGGGGGGTTCCAGCTCAAATGTCGTCCACGTTACTCGACCATGGATCAAAATTACGTGGGCCGTCACCAAAAGCCTTCGTGTAGCTGAACAGTGCAAAGTTATTGTTCACCCACTCACTCCAAGCACAGAATCATCAAACATAGTATACAAAACAATCAGAAAAAGTTTCGAAAGTTTACATTAAATATAAAAAAAGCCTCAGCATTTTAGGTACACTATCGTGAAAAATAAAAACCTGAAAAAAAAGGCAATTTAAAGTTTTCAAAAAAGGCAGACAACACGTGTTCTAGTTTCAGTTTTCGTTTCAACGTACTGTTAAAAACAAGTAATTTATATATAAAAATTAAGTCAATTCCTACTTAAATAAACAAATAAAAAATTTATTTTAGCTACTTTTTATTAAATAATTACAATTAATATACATACGACAGAAACGCAACATTAAGTGGTGTTTAATTTTTATTAATTATCATTAAAGTATCGTATTGTCCTCCAAAATAATCGTGTATATAAAATTACAGTTCAACTGAACGCTTTAAAACGTGAGAAAAAAATCTTTTCAAGTTTTGACACACAAGTCGCCAAAAGGGTCGTTAAGTCGTCAAAAATGATCCCAACGTGGCTGTATTTGTAATTATTTAAATCAATTAATTTTCATTTATTCTTTTTAGATTATTGTATTGTCATCCAAAATAATCATGCATGTTAAATTTCAGCTCAATGGAGCGCATTAAAATGCATTTTATTAACGGTTGAAAATTCCACCAAGATAAATAACTAAATAAATATATAGAGAGTGTGAGTTAATAGTAAGAATTAAAAAAGTTAAATAACTCGCTAAATAATTTAGCTAGAACTACAAAATTTCGAACACACATTTGGAAAAGTCCCACAATTAAAATGATGTAATAAAAATATTCGGTATTTTGGTCATTTTTAGGGTAATGTGTCCCCTTAAAAGGTTAATCAATCATTTCAAGTTATTCAATCAAGAATTTAGCAATAAATTCATTCGTTAAATTAATTAAAATATTGGCAGCTTCTGCATTTGTAATAAATGGGTAAAGTTCTTAAGCGGAAACAAAGCACATAAGGCTTTTCTGATAGAAATTTACAGGAACTAAAAATAAAAATATTTTTTTACCACTATCCTTATTCTTATGTAAAAAAATAATGGTTATAACATACGAAAATAAAATAAAACAAAGACTTTAAAACTTAAAAAAAAATTGTATTTTCAGAAAAAAAATTTTTTTTTGAAGGAATTCAGTATATTTTAAATGGAATTTGCTTAACCTTTATATGCCCATAAGGTTGCTGAGAGTAAGTATAAATATATAACTGTTTAATTTGTTTAGACGTAAAATAAATAAAAATCATAAGAGAAATACATAACAATATGTAGTTAATTTAGATCAACATGTCAATTAAATTTGGACCAATGTGTAGTTTTATGAGGCATTTGTTCAAATATACTTTATTATTCTATACAGTTATGCTTACCGAATAACTCTTACGTGTGAAAACACTGAAATATATTGTTACACAACACAATAAACTGGAATAAAGAATACAGAGACAGAGATGGTTATATTAACGTCGCACTATAGAGCTCCTCGAAGGCTATTGACAACGGATAGCGTAAACTTGAATCCTAGTCGAGTGCCGAGAACGACACTTGGGAGAGCTGGCACTCCCCTCTCCAAACTTCCTCACCACACCAATGGGTGGACGTTGGAACTTCGATAGACTTAACATGCAGTGGCCTCCTCTACAAGGTGGGTTTTCAAGGACACAGGCTTCAACTCAAGACACACTGGCCACGAGTTCGTGACCTTGACCAGTAGGCTACCGCGGCCACAAGAATAAAAATGCAATCTGTGGAGGTTATATCATTGGTTCCAATTGATTTCACCTCCTCCCCCCCCCTAACCTTCCCGTTTACGTGACTGCTTTGAGCATACAAGGGTAAGTTGGAAAATAAGTTTCCCCTGTCGACTGTGTGGTCAGGGTTGTGTTTGAAAATCAAAACATAGAAGGAGACATTAAAGATAAGACATCACTTTATTTTTCCGCATAAGTATCAAGTACACTGAGACATTTGTCATACCGCTTGATAAGCTTGAAAAAGCCCTTCAAGAAAAATTCAGTGCTTTACATACGGAAGAAGCGTTTAATGATTTGTCTGACTTCAGCGCTGCTTCCAAAGCACCTTCAGGCGAACTTTTTCTTCAAAGCGAGAAACAGCGGAAAATCACTTGGTGCGAGATCGGGACTGCATGGAGGATGGTGTACGCGAGTTGCGATATGGTTTTGCGTTGGCGTCACCGAGTGTGGTCTCTCATTGTCCTCCAACAACAAAACACCAGATTTGAGAAGCCCTGGCAGCTTTTTCCGAATCGTCTCTTTCAATTTCGACAAGGTGTCACAGTACCGCGTAGCATTGATGGTCCCAACCTCCAAACAGTCCACGCAAAAGTAAACGCTTCTTCTGTATAGAAAGCCCTGAATTTTCCTGCAGGGATTTTTGCAGCTTTTCAAGAGTTATGACAAATGTCTCAATGTACTTGGTACTTATGTGGAAAAATAAAGTTATGTCTTATCTTTAATGTCTCATTTTATGTTTTGGCTTTCATACACAACCCTGAAAACAGCCGACAGGGGAAACGTATTTTCCGACTCACCCTCGTATTTTGACATTCTGTATTTTAAAAAAAATGTAAGTAAGGTTACACTTAAATCATCAATTTTAAAATGGGGGAGTGTTTCCTTTTGTCTTGAAAGGGTTGAAACAACAAAAATTCCTGACTTATTATGAAATAAGTCCAGTTCCTCACATATTGTAGAGCTAAAAAATATTTTCTTATAGTTACTTACAATTTTGATTTATTGAACTCAAATAATGCACCTCATTTCAAACTATATTTTTATAGTCCTGCATTTCCTAGAAACACCCATAAAACTTATCACACCCTCCAACCTTTCATTCTTCATTGTCTGGAACTCACAAAGAATGAAACAAGAATCACAGTAAGTATTGCAGTTGTCTATGGAAACTGGGAAGTTCTAATAGAGCAAATGTATAGAAGCAAACAAGCAATTTGCGAAACAATATAGCACGGAATTTGAAATAAGAATAAAACATATTTCATAAATATTCTTGAATTCCTTTCTGCCATCAAAGATTCTCGAAATGATGTTACTGCTTCCAACTAAACATTATTTTGATTGCTATTTGTATACTTATATATAAAACAAAAATTACTAAAACTGACGGTAATGATACTTTATAGTGATCCAGGGAAGCCGTTATTTGGTCGTAAATTCTTCATCCATGGAGTTATTGTATTTTAACAATTTTTTAGAATGCATCTCGTTTCTTATGCAGTTCATATACGCATATAGGAATGCAGCATGCAGTAGTATTATGAAATTATTTTTATGTATAGAAAAAATGCATATAATTTTCAAAATGAAAATTAGTGTTTAATCGAAGGATAAGTTCAGCTCTTAACAGCTGCTTTAATTTGCGAGGGCTTGAAATTTGCTACAAGTATGGAACAACATTTTCTTATTCATGAGCCTGAAATAGGGCGTGCATTAAAATTTCCCGTAGTCATAAGTTTTGTGTAGCAGGATATCAAAAATTATATAAGCAACTTGAGAAACCACAAAACAAACAAACAAAACAGCCGTTAATAACGAATGAAATTCTTTATTTTAATCAAAACCGACAGTAGTGCTAAACATACTGATGCATTTACTGATGATCAGTGGCGAACGTACATTCTCGCACTGCAGAGGGGACCAAGGCCTGAGTGATGCCAAGTGAGTAAAATCCGGCTTGGGGCTCAAAACCTGACTTTGCAGGAGGGCCGTTACGCCACTGCTACCATTTTAATTCAGTTCGTAATAAACGTGTTCACGTGTTATAAAGTAGCGATGACTAGTTGTTAATTAATAGTTTTATACTGAATTTCAATTTGAATTTTTATATGTTGTATGCACTTATAGACTGTGTGCATTTTTCCACTGAGCACTATTTTTAATTTTTTTTTGTAATTAAAATGAATTGTTCATGGATTTCATTAATTACTTTTTTGCTCTGTTTTTTTGGTAAAATATTTAGTGTTTTTTCATTTAAGGTATCCGACAAAATGGACATATGGGGACTTTTTGTGATTTTTAGAATCATTTAGAATATTTTAAGGAAAAAATCCTAGAAATGAAAACAGAAAAAAATTTATTATTATTAAAATGGGAAAAAACTGATGAAAATGTACACAAATTTGCATAAACGGGGTCTACTCTGTACAAAAATTTTATGAAGAAATTCTCAATTTTTAAATTTTGATGTGTTATTTTGTTATTCATGTTTGAAATGACCTTCAGGATAAGATATATTTTAATTTTTACAAAAACTAGAGCCCTGTATCTTAGTGATTATATGAAATTGCTTAAAAACAGTGATTATATTCAAATAAAGGACTGTAAATTTTGAAATAAAACAGTGATTGATAAATCTGAAAATCAGAACACTTCTACTGTTACACAAAACAAACACAAAATATTTCAGCAAATTATTTTCAAAACTTTTTGAGCAATCGCTGTCCCCGTTTGAGCTATTCGAGAGAAAAAAATTTCGAGTAAAACGCATTTTAAAGTTTGACATCTTGTGTAAAGTTAAGGCATCTGCTTTTGCTAAAACACTTGTAGTTTTTATTCTAGTGAATGGAAAATAAACACCTTGGTGTTTTTATTAAGATAATAGGATGGTCTATAGAATAAACCATAAAAAAATTTGTCAATTTTGGAAAAAAATCATGGTTTTTGGGGTAGTCGGATACCTTAACACGATTTAAGACACGAACATATACCCAAGTTGTCACACACACACACACACACATATATATATATATATATTCTTTTGCACGGTTTTCTAAGAAACGTATTTACAGTGTAAAAGAAAAAAAACTTGGGTGTACGTCTTTTTAAAGGTGGTTGATTATATACAAACATTGAGAAGGCAACAAATTTAATTAATAGGAATAACTATTTTCACACAAATGGTATTTTATATACTCAGTCCTTTATTGAGTAGATAAAAAGAAACTATTAATAGCGTAATTTTAGATATTTATAATTTTTCAAAACAAGATTTTTTTCGGTAGTCTTTGCTGTGTGGTATCAGTTTCTATTTTTAGAATCAATGCCTTACGTTATGAACCTGAACTTAGACATTAAGGTATTTTTATAAAGTAGGTAAATCGCACTTTAACAACCCTCTAAGAAAAGATGGTAACAAGATTTTAGATATTGAATTTATATTTATACATTACCACACAAACATATCCGATACGGTGTCATCTGATAAATTGCGAAAATGCAGTGGTAATAGATTAAATTTGCCGATTTCACAAACAAAAGTTTGGACTCCTCACGACTTAAACTGTCGTGACTATTTTTTACATCCTAATTCGCTATCAGGAAAATGAATTTTTGTGTAAAATCGCATTCTTTCTATTCCACCTCTGCTTTTTCGTGATGATTTTGACCTAAGATATACACAGGGATGTTTTTCTCAAAATAAAATATCTGATGCGTAGGTAAATTAAATATCTAAAAGAAAAAAATACAAGAGAAAAATCTATTTCTACACTTTATATTTAGAGAAAATTACTCAAGAAAACCAACGCAAATTTTCAGAGCTGTGTAGTTTTACAAATAAGCAGTTTTGAACTTTTTATGCCTACAGGGATGACTTATTGGTTTAAAATAGATATTAATTCAGATAACAAATATAAACTGAATGATAATTGTTTTTAAAAAGTATAGGTTATAAATTTTTCGAAATATACCAAGCATCAAAATAGGTTTACGAAGATTATTAATAATTTTTATTTGTATTTATAATCAAAAGTATTTTAATAACCTAGTTATTTAATTCAGTCTGATTTTTTTTATTCCCCTCCCTTCACTCCTTAACTTTCACTCCTTTTTCGCATAGTTAAAAATATTTACATTATGCTATATTCCTTTCAGTTAAATTTCTTATTAGATCTTTCAAGTTTTTATCGTAATTGCCTTCCTATTTCCTGCAGATTTTGCTTCTCGGTAAATATCTTTTGAAGAATGGAGAAATTTGAATAATTTAACAGCACATTCCCTATTCTAATGACCACTTGAGCAAAAGCAAAGAAAACAGTGACTACTCGACTGTGACTGTGACTACTCGACTACTTAAAACTCATTGATTATTTAAATAAAGCACAAATAAGGGAAAATTAAAAATATTAGAAATAACTCTATTCAATTTTTTTCTTAAAACAGATATAAAATTCTCCATAAGAAACTAGCAAATAATACTTTTAATCTTTTTTCCTCCATGTTGTAACCATAAGCAAGAGGTACGATGTATCCTTGAGGAAAAAACCTCAGCAATTGCTAATTTTTTTGTCAAAAGCACATTCGTTTCATCTACGATCCAACAAGAAATCAACACCTACCCCATTTATATTAGGTTGCTCCATAATTATTGGCCGAAAATGAGACATGACCGAAAACATCAGTCACATATAAAAAAACAATGGACTTTATTCTGCACAAGAGCCGCCATCGGCAGAAATACTCTTCTTCCAACGAGTTTTGAGCGTAAAAATGCCATGGGGGGGGAGGCAGAAGTCAGAGTCTCATTGGTCAAAGAAATCACGAACCCTTTGAACCAAAGTATACTGGTTCGGGAATTGTTTGCCCCTCACAAACCTGTTCAACTGATGAAACATGTGATAATCAGTCGGAGCCAGTTCTGGAGAATAAAGTGTGTGCGGCAGAGACTCATATCCCAACTCCTGGATCTCTTTTGCCGCTTACCAAGTGAGACATGAGGTGAAGTTCCATTATGCAAGAGTATGGGACCTGACCTGCTGACCAGTGCTAGTAGTTTGATGCAAAGTTTCCTGTGACATTCATCCAATTGATGACGGTACACGTTTTTATTAATGGTTTGGCCTCTCGGGAGGACCTCATAATGGACCATTGTTTTAGCAGTCCACCAAACGATGGCGAGAATTTTCTCTGGATGGAGATTTGGTTTGAGGATCTGTTTTGCACGTTCACATTTATGCATCCACTGTGCTTTGTTCTTACGATTGTCGTACAATACCAATTTTTCATTCAAGTCAGAATACGATGCAAGAATGGCTTTCTAACCTAGCGCTCCTGTAGAGATTTACAGGTTTCCAGATGCCGTAGACGCTGCTTCTTCATTAGGGCATGTGGTACCTATGTTTTGTGCTTTTTTACCATGCCCATTGCTGCCAAATGTCTGGAGATCATCTGTGGTGATACAGAGGATTCGGCTCAAAGCTGTCGTACCATTGATGTTGATCGGGCCTCAATTTTCTACCGTAAATGGTCCACATCACACCGTACTGAACGGCCCGCTCCAGTCTTATGATCAATATCCATATCACCTTCGTAAACAATCTACGAACTGTCCACTAATTCATAGTACTCGCACCCCATGCTTTGTTAATGTTGGCCACTGTTGCAGTATCCGAATGTCCCAGCTGGAACTCGTGCTGAATTACGATACACAACTCGCGTTGTCACATCATGCCCTTAAATGTTTCCAATGCTCCGACTAGCATTTTTGTAGTGTGCGGACTTTTCCACTTCACATTATAGAGGCGATTGATAGTGCATCACTAATGTAATTGTTGGTACGACCTGTAAAAGTTGCTTGTATCGATCATTAATAATTATGGAACAACCGGATACATACCACTTATAAAGGTAATATAGTCATTTTTAATTAAAATAGACTCTTGGCCTTTTTATCATCCTATTATAAGCTTCATTTGAATGTAACGGAATCCTGAATTCAATTTTTACCCACTTTAAAAGGACAGATTAATTCAAAGTTTTGCTCATTTGTCCAGGAACGATGACAATACAATAATTTAATAATTTTGTTCCATTGTCCTGATCAGGAGCTTCAAGAGATTAATGATCTCCCGTATTAAGATCCCATCCTGCGTGCGGTGACTAATTTCAGATCCCATTTTTAGATTTGGTGACTAAAAAATTAAGTTATAACTTAGTTCGATTAACTATAAAAGGGCAATCTTTAGTTTTTTTAAAAACTGTAACTTATTTCTAAATATTTCCGGATGGGCCATATCACCCTCTTTTAGATATTTTCTTTTAGCACAGAATTTAGTCATATCGTTTCAGTAATAACAATAATATTGCTGAAGGTATTACACGAATAAAAGGAATTTTACATACAAAACTAATTTTGTGAAGTTTTTTTTTTGGAAAAAAAAATCTACCGAGAGAGAATGATATATATATATATATATATATATATATATATATATATATATATATTGCATTGTTAAATGTTCCTTTATAATATTATCTAATCAAATTCATATCTATGTTAGCAAAATATTAGACGGAAGGCAATTATAGTACCAAATAAAACAATTTTTATGCGGTATGTAGTAAAACGAAGAAAAGCAATTATACGAAAACAAATCTCATAACTTTTCAGAAACGTTTCCGTTTGATTTCTAAAATAACATGTTTATTCTTGAAAACTTCAGCATTAGTTGGAGAAACATATTATCTAAATGTATAGAATGTAAAGTCTTTTGTTTTCAAATTTCATAATATAAGCTATTGAAGTATCCGTAATTTACTTGAAACTCGTTTGAAGATAATACGAAAGCTATTTGTGCCATTTTATAAAATAATTCATTGTTATTCTCACTCCAATCCTATTTTCAGAATAACAGATGCGTTTTATAAACGAGTTTTGTCTCTCGTTTTATGTGGTAAGCAACAACTAGGTTAACCTCATCAGCATTACATCAAATAGCGTTACTTGTTGCAAATAAAGAGTTTCAATTTTTTAAATGTAAAAATGACCTATACTTCGCGACTTGGTAACTTAAAAATATAAATAGTAAATTTCACATAGGTTGAAACTATTTAAGAATGCAGGATATGCATTTTTTGTGAGAAGTTATTCTTATACAGAAGAAAGAATATTACTTTATTATGTACAACATTTCTCTTGTTGTGTTTTATATTTCTGTCGAATCACTTTTCAAGTTCTTTTTTGAACAAGTGAATTATCAACAAAACAATCGATTTTAACATATATAATGTGTTTCAGAAAAAAAAATCGGCTATCAAAAACTTCACACCAATGACATAAATCTCTCACTCTATGTTATCCTTTTATAATCTGATTTGTTTTATCATGGAATAAAGCTCCAGAGTGGTTGAAAATATTGTTACATTTATCGGGGTTCGAGGATTTAATGCAAATCATTCGCAAAGCGCAAGACAGTTCTTCAGGAGTTATGGAAATTTATTGTCGAAGAAAATAATCATTGAAATACAGTGGCCGTATTCGTAGTATAAATCTTAGAAGGCCTTCACACCTCCTAAGGCATTCAGACAACTATCAATGTCTAAAATACAAGTATGTTTAAGCATTATTAGCAAGCACTCGCTCGTCCTATTGAAAAGCCGAAGTAATAACTAATCGCTGGACGACTCTTCACGGTCAAATCCTAACTCTTCAAGGGTCAAAATAAGACGACATCAGTTTCAGCGAGCGACTACCTGTTTTAAGCCTCACGGATTTTTCTCGAAAAATCCGCTTGCGTCATAGATCATGATATAAGTAGATTTATCCCGTAATTTCCAAAAGAATTCCCAAGTTTGAGAAGTAGCCAAAAATGATTGCCAAAATTCACCAACAGGATCACCAAGTCGCCAACATAGTCACCAAAAATGATGCCAACTTTGCTCTATCGCCAAGATTTCGCCGTTTCCATCGAATCGCCATTATTCACCAACAGGATCACCAAGTCGCCAACATAGTCACCAAAAATGATGCCAACTTTGCTCTATCGCCAAGATTTCGCCGTTTCCATCGAATCGCCATTATGATGTAAGGAACGGCATTGCTTACGAATATTACAATTTTAACATAAAATAAATACAACATAGAGTAATGTATACATATTATAGACATCCAGATATAAGTTATTTACACTATTTTAAGTATTCTTTACACAAAATTCGTAACAATATTACTAAAACTATCAACATTTCATTTACGGGACTGATTTAGATACTTTCATCTCAATTTTAAAGATAACACAGTAAAACTTATTTTTATTTTGAATTAACATCGCACTTAAGTAATACAAAGGTTATTAGCAACAACTGACTTTCTCACCCCTTCTATATAAGAATTTTGTAGCTCAGTACCATTTAACGGGTAGCAACACCTATTTTTCCACATGACGGATTTTTAATTAAATCAGGAGTAGAGCATACAGTTTGATATTGGTTATTTTTAGCGTCACACTTCAAAGCAACATGAGGACTGTTAGCTAAGAATCTCGTAATTCTAAACTAATTCCAAATGACGAGGATACGAATTGAGCAGCCACACCCCCTTTTCAAACTTCTGCATCACTCGAAAATAGCAGAGTAGAATTAACAGAATAACACTTATAGGAAGTCTTCCCCTAATGTTTAGAAACAGTATACACATACATTTTGTAAACAGTTCGGGTAAGATTTTCCCAATACTCACGTCAATTTAAGTGAATATAAGACATTTAAATTTTATCCCGTGGTATTTTGAGAATTTAAAAATATTATATAAATATAAGCAATTATTCTCTTTAATATGTTAAATAAACTATCCATTTACACATTGTACACGGGGTTCAAATAAAAGAAATTTTAACTTTATGTTGAATATCTTTAGCACTGAACAGATTTAATGATATTAGATTTTAATTATGTTGATTTAATGCAAAAAAATACTATACAACAATTATGATACAAACAGACAGTGGCGTGACATACAGCCCTGCAACCACCGCATTGTGGCGGCCCTAGGATTCTAGGGGGCCTAAGGCCTGACGGACACCTAGTACGTATTTAAACCAATTTATAAAATATTTAAGTGAAAACCTGACTTTGCAGGGGGAAGGGGTCCTAATGCTCTCAGTTACGCAACTGCTTACACATCGTGTGTAAGGTCGAAAAAGTCTAAGGTTAGAATATTGGGAGAAATGAGTATGGTAACAAAATAGAATTTCAATCTGTACTTATGCAATTTTTACAAAGGGAATTAATTTATCCTGGAATGAGACTATTAACGAGTCCCTGTAATCCGGATGATTGAATCATCCTGATGGTGAAGATGGAACTGAATTCGACGATGTGCCTAAAGATACGATAAAGACAAACATGACGAACTTTTATGCTACCCAATAATGAAAGCACATAAGGTTTGTCATTTCTCCTTTAAATAAACAACATTCAATACATGTAATAATCCACTTTTTTTTAATGCTCGTTGTTTCTTTATTTTTAAAGCCATCATTTTCATATCCGGTATATAATGTATACATCTGTAAATTTCGATCTTAATTTGTGTTAAAAGTATACGTTTTTCTCCAAAATATACGGTACTTATATTTTCTTCTTCACGTGAGCAACAGCCCCGGATGGGTCCTGGCTTTTTCAGAATTCCATTCCAAGCAGACCTTTTCTTGAGTAAGGTTTTCCATTTTGGCACCTTAATAGTTTTCAAATCTTGCCAGTCTTGGTATTCCTTTTTGTAGAGTACTGGATGGTTTGTCCAAGATCTTTTAGTGGCCCGATTGCCCCTCCAATCTTATTAAGTGTCCTGCCCATTTAATCCTCTGTATTTCTGGCTCTTTAAATTGTTTGTTTTTAATGACTCATATAGAGTTAACAATAGCAAGTTAGTTAAATAGTTTGTTATTAATTACTCATAAATTTGTTTAATAAACATATGCTAAAGCAAATGTGTAAATGTTTTCAAATGAAAACTAAAAAAAAACCAGAGAAAAGTATATCAACCGGTACGAGGTGCCCATTATGTAAAATAGTTTCTCATCCTTATTAACCGAACATGGCAAGATGTGGGCAAAAGATCGATTTTCTGCGAGAATTTAAGATAATTTTTGTGTAATTGAAAAAGAAATCTGCATTGAACTATTATTTAAAAGGTATCAAAAAATTAATACGTTATCTTTAAATAGATCGCTTCTGCTTTTCCATAAAAATGAATATCCATTGCTGAATGAAGAAAACAAAGGAAATTTTGATTTCAATTTTGAACATGTTTATGCGAGACAATATGTTTATGTCTATTATGTCTATTATGATATCATTTAATAATTTAATTGAAATAAATAAAATTCTTCCTCTAAAAACATTATTCAGGTAAACTTATTTCTAATAAGAAGAGGCAAATCACTATAAAATAAGCTTAAAATATTTCGCATTGATAAAGCTGGTTTTAATAATGCGTTGCATTTAAATAATATTTAAAGATTCTGTTTTGATTATATATCAATAAGCATTTATAATTATTTTTTGACAATACAAGTATTTATGATTTTTCTGTATTAAATCGAAATAATTCATATTAATTAAACTGAATCTCTCGATATGTTTTTTTTTCTCAAATGTATTTACGTTTAACGAATTCGTATGATTAGTTCTGCAGATTTAAATTATGAATTTAATGGTCCATGAAATCTAAAGGTTGATAACCGCTTTTCTGATTATTAATGAAGTCATAGCATAATTAATTACTAATATCAGAATATTTTTTCTGTCTCCAATTCTGGACCTATTCAACATTAGACGAATACAAATTTTTATTGATATTATAATTAGGGAAAACCAATTAATGATATCTTCGTGTTCAAGTTTTGCTTGAATAATTTTTGTTTAAAAAGTATTTTTAACAAAGTCAGTTATATTATATAACTTTTAGTTAAAAATCGTTGCTAAAAATGTATTCTATACCTGTTTCTTTAAAATAAAAAATACGTAATATTGGATAATTTTAAATATAATTTTCTTCTACATTCGTGTTTAGAAAACAAGGAACTTAAAGATAAAAAAAGTATATAATCTTAATTTAAATTTCACGAAATTCTGTACAAATGACTTGTTTACATGCATTTGCATCAAGCATAAAATATTACAGAAAAATATTCATACTTACAGTGAAAATTTTAATAATTCATATAAGTATCAGAAAAAAATTGTAAACATTTTTCATGGAAAAAGCATTGCAAGTACTTTTTCCATATATATATATAACATTGTTTTTTGTTTGTATTAAACTGGTTATCAAAAACAGTCAGCAATCCCATATGTGCAAAACATGTATTGTAAACATGTATATTACACAGACAAACACAGTTTCAAACTATTCAAGTTTTTAAATAAAATTTGAATCGTAAGGAGTATCCATTTTGAATATCAAAAATCGCATTTTGAGGAAAATATGCAACCTAGATTAAAAGTCATCAAAAATATTTTTTAAGTAACTAAATGCAAAATGAAACTATAAAACTGAAAAAGGATTTCCAGTTTTGATAATTTTGCTTTTATAGCAAGAATATTTTCTTAAAACATCATGTCTTTTTCCTATCCTACGGCTTTTTTTTAAATCCTTTATTCAATTCCTACTATTAGCTCACTCTCTCTCTCTCTCTATATATATTTATTTATTTATCTTGGTGGAATTTTCAATCGTTAATAAAATACATTTTAAAGCGCTCGATTCAGCTGAAATTTTATGAACATGATTATTTTGGATGACAATACAGTAATTTTTAATTATAATTAATAAAAATTAATTGATTAAAACCAATTATTTAAAGAATTACAAATACAGCCACGTTGGCGACTTAGCTACTATTTTGTCGACTTGTGTCAAAACTTGAAAATGTTTTTTCTCACGTTTTAAAGCATTCAGACGAACTGAAATTTTATATACACGATTGTTTTGGATGACAATACAATACTTTAATGATAATTAATAAAAATGAATTACCACTTAATGTTGTGATTCTGTCGTAAGTATATACATATTTATATAAATTGTAACTATTTAATAAAAAGTAGCTAAAATAAAGTTTTTCTTTGTTGATCTAAGTAGGGGAATTGACTTAAAAATTCTTTTTATATATTACTTGTTCTCTCAATAACACAAATGTTTCAAAATCTTGTTCCAGACAGAATTCAATATTTTAAATATACTGTAAAATCTTTTTGGCAGCCTCAATTAATTCCTTTTACTGGCGTGTTCTTTCAAACTTATTCTAACAATAACTTCGAATAACTGTAAGTAAAATCCTCTCTGGGAAAAAGATCGAAAATTAAAGAAGAAAAGTTTTGACAAGATCTTTCATACATCGTTTGCCAAGCGAAACCCTTGACAAGGTATTTAATTTCGATTATGATTATTATGCCATATCGATAGCATCCAGATAACCCATACGCCATTTTCTAGCATTTAGGAGCACGAAAACCACTAGACCTTGATTCACCAAGTTTCTATGGAAATTTTGGAGGAAAAGAATCTATTTGAAAATTAGAAACTGAAAAGAAAATGTATTATTTATTCATAGAAAAAAATAGAAATTTTAAAATTGATGGTGTTTTTATTAACATCATTTTTTAAAGGATTTTGAAAGATTAAGGTCACAATTTTGAATGTTTGGTAATGCATCACTCTTTAAATATTAACAGCGCATTCGGTTTAAAATGGAACTTAAGTATTCAAAATTATCATTTTAAGAGCTTCTGTAAGTAGAAATAATTGCTCTTGGAATACCTAAACGGTCAATCTAAATGTGGGTAGGATACTGTTTTTAAAAAATTGTCTTAAAACTCTTAATATCATTAATAAATATCATGTGATCCCTTTGTACAAGCACGCAATATGAATCATAAGCTTATTATTTATTCTATTTTCTATGTGTTTACCGTAGTCATTGAATTTTTAATGAAGCATTGTCCATACTTGAGAGATTGTAACAGAAACTTTGTTATAGCTGTCTGAAAACTAATCTTGTAATGATGGAACTTGTAATTGATGGATTCATCATCAGGAGATCATTAAGTATTTAAGTATCAAAAATAAAGCAGATGTAGAAAAAAAGTTTTGAACTGGAAAAGGAAACCATCAGATTGTCTAATACAGGGGTACTCAACCTTTTTTTCTGCTGGGCCTCATACATATGTCTGCTATTTTACGCGGGCCGCAACATGAGGATAAGTGTGGGAGGGGGAGGAATGCCAAATAACATTGGAAGAGCCAAAGTATCATTGGAAATTTAAAATGTAGAAAATTGATCAAAATATTATAACTCCTGTTTTGTTTTTTAATTATTATTTTTTATAGAAGCATTTAAGAAACAATCCTTCACAATATCTGCATCAGTAAACGGTTTTATATGATTACCAACAATATAACAAACTTAATAATATATATATATATATATATATATACATATATATATATATATATAATTAAATAAATAAAATAATTAATTAAATAAAAGGATGCCTTTGTTACCGCTTTGATATTACCAAAGACTGTTGTTGTTGCAACGATTATTCAAAAAGCCTATTTATCACCTCTTGAAAGATATCTTCGAGGAAAAGTGTCTTTGAATGATTCCTGTTCATTGCTATTTTTTAAATACAGCATTTTCGTGGCATATCAGACAATTACTGATCCATGCTTGTTTTTTACTACAAAAGATTCAACCTGCCAATCGTCTTGAAACGATATATTTTCTTCAAATATCTTTCGCTTGCAAGATATGAAAGATAACCACCCATAAAATTGTAGCTACTCCACTGCTGTCTGTTATCATTAACCATTCCAAATAGAAAAAGAATATCAATTCGTACCCATACGACTCCGACAGCAAAAAGCAAAATTGATAGATTTGATTTCTTAACAAAGAATTTTCCACCAAATTTTTAATACAATGTTCTTAAATAAGTAAATTACTCAGAGCGAGAGCAATGGGCGATGACCGGGCCACTTAAAAAGGCTCGGTGGACCGCAGGTTAAGTATCGCTGGTCTAATAGATAAGAAATTTCAAAATTTTCCTTTATGGATCTAAATCAGTAAGCATAATCTTTAATTTGTCGTAGCATAAATAATAGTTCATAAATGTCAAAAAGTCGTTTCGGTGTAGATCGAGTTTTGTACTTAAAATTTCCGGTACTTCTGTATTACACCGTCGACCAATTTCGTCAAATCAAAAGAAGTCGCAATATGCAGCCAATAGTAGAAAATCAGTCTCGCGCATGTCCAAACACCATAATATGATGTTCTTGTTTTGAATTGGCTTAGTCTTTTCGTTTGGCGAAATTGATTGATGGTATGGAACGTAAGTAACAAATTTTCATATGACATCTGAAGTAAAAAGTAAAACTTCTAGTTCGGAATGAATGAAAACCACACATGCAGTCTTTTCGTAAATGCTATTTTTTGCAAAAAAGTTAAAAGACTAAGCAACGAGTTAAGACAAGTGAAATTCTAATGATATAATTCAAACAAATTAGCGTATATCTTCCTCTACTTGAGCCAAAAAGTCAACCAAGTTAAGTAGAAATTAAATAAAGGATTTTACATGCTAAAAAAAGAAGAGCTTTGCTGTTCTTTTAAGCAGAAATTTGGCTTCAGAAGGGCTATTAGCGACTTTCATAATATTGTTACGTTGATCGGGGGTTCGAGGATTTTATGCAAATCAGTCGCAAAGAGCAAGGCAGTTTTTTAAGAGCGATGAGAATTTATTGTCGATAATCCAATCCTTGAAATATAGGATTCAACAGCAATATTCGCTGAATAAATCTCAGAAGGTCTTCACACCTTCAACAGTACTCAGACACAATTATTGGTGTCTAAAAATACACGCGTATAAAAGATTATTCACAAGAAATCGCTCGTTCAACAGCAGAAGTAATCTCTAATCGCTTCAACAGTCAGAGCAATACTAACTGATCGCTAGTCAAAACCAGACTGGCTGACTTTTGTGGTGAGCATCTCTCTATTTATATCCCTCGCGGATAATTCGAAAAATATCCGCTTGTGTCATAGGTTTTGAAATTAATGTATTTCTCCACAAATTTCCAGAAGAATCCAGAGCGTCCCAAACTCACCAAAAATGATCGCCAATATGACCACCAAGTCGCCAAAAATAACGCCAACTTGGCTCTATCGCCTTGTTCCCATTGAATCACCATTATAACATAAGGGACGGCGTTGTTGGTGAATATTACAGTTTCAACATAAAGTAAATAAAACATAGAATAATATAAATGCTTTAAACTTCCAAATATAAATTATTTACACTATTTTACCCAAAATTTGTAATATAATAAATAATTCGTAATATCATAAAAATTGAAGAAAGGTTATGTGACAAAAAGATACTCAAGCTTGCGTTGTAAAAATTGGTCAAATCACATTCAAAACTGTAATTTGATATGAATACCACCATTATACAACAAAAAACTTCTACCACTAATTGCCACGGACTTTTAAAAATATTTTAATACTCATTTACTTTAATCTTTGATTCCCCCTTACTTCCATCTTAACTAGATAAAATACGAAATATATATATATATATGATTATACTTCAATCAATATATTTCCAAAAAATGTTTTAAAACATTTTATTTCAATTCATTTTAAGTTTTAAAATGTAAGTTTTATTTTAAATGTAGAATTTTCTACACACAAGTGTAACGTTACCGAAAATTGGTATATTGATGTTTCAACTTTTATATGGCCAGTTTTCATAAAAATATATTCTATATTAAGAAAATTTTAGTGACAAAATAATTTTTTTGTTGTATCCTTACTTATTAAAAGAAATCCGCAGTATATAAATTCCTCTTCTCTATTCTTTAACAATTAATTTAATTAATTTAAATTTATCTTTTAATAAGACAACATTACTTTATCTCAGTCTTTTTAATAAAATATATCAAAGTACTTCAGGTCTTTTTCAGGTTATGGCCATTTTATAATTCTTTAATTTTTTAAATGAGCTACAGTTACGGAACTAAAGTTACTTATGTCATCATAATTTAGAGAACCTTTTCAAAAAGTTTATTTTATTTAGAAAAATTCAATTTGTTTTTAAGTTGTAAGAAAACGATGATGGAACACAGAAGAATTGTTTTTCTCACAGTGACTCTAAATAGATTTATCAAGATCCGTGAACGCAATTGATGAATTATTGTTTAGACCACAAGGGTGTCCAACACGCGGCCCACTGACTCTTTTTAAAAAGTTTTTAAATATCAGATTTTTAAAGTTTTTTTTTTCATTTTGAAATTTATTTGAGGGGAAATTTATATATATATATATATACACACAATATATTTGCCTGTTACCTGTTTTTGTTTTAAAATAAATCCTTTTTGATAATAGAAATGTCCTTTAGATTAAAATAGATTTATATTTTATCAAACAGTTACATTTGATTTTTCAATAATAAATTACTTTTTTAATAAATTTTGAATTGCATTATGTGCTTATCCTTTACTATGGATGGTACATGATTCTCTGTGTGTGCGACTTTCGTTTCTCCTCCTCCTTTTCTGTTTGGAGTGCCCTACATGCAAGAGGCAGTCAGAGATGTTTTTAAAAGTTAAAAAAAATTCAGGACGATAAATATAAAGGATAATGTATACTTAATCGTTTGCGAATGACAGCACTATCAAATTTCAACATTGAGTAACGAAAGATCAATTAAAAAAAAACACCGTAATTTTCAAGAAAATGGCAACTGTGTAATATTTTAAACATTATTTGGTCATTGCATTATTATATTATATAAACATTATTATATTATCTATGTCTGTATACAAGAAAAAATAATGAAAATAATAATAATAATTCATTCTGTTTTAAATTTTCACTTCAATAAATGTTTTTTTGTTTCCAAATCTGATATGAAAGTACATATTTTTATGTGCAGCCCACGAGATTATAGCGTTTTTCCGAAGTGGTCTGTAAGGTCATTTGGGTTGGACACCTCTGATTTAAACCATTCTTAATTATTAAAGAAAATATAATGAGCTAGATTGAATCAATTATAGCAAAATAACGGCGCATACCTCGTAATTACAGGCACACACATTTATTCGTTATACATATAACTATAAAACTAATTGTTATTCGGTCAATATTTTTCAAATCTTTTGTAAAAATAGTTAAATAAATCAAGTTGAATATGCAGGTGATGCAGTTTAAATAGGAAAGTTTATAGTCTACAAAACTGTTTTAACGAGTGTTTTTGCAGTAGGCAATTAATTTAGCAGTAGGCAATTAATTTAGAAATCTAGATTGTTAATCACTTAAATAACCTTAAGCTTCACGCATTAAACGATTTACATTGTCAAAACTAATTGTGAATAATTAAAGAGGAAGAAAAACAAAGAACATTCTAATAATCTAAGTGTAGTAAATAAGTCGCAAAAGGTTATTATTATTTAAAGACTATGATATTTTTTGAAGAATAAATATATACACCTCTCTCTATATATATACTGACAATGTTAAATTGGCTGCTTTCGATGTACCTTTTCTCAAAATCTATTACTTGTACATGCTTGAAATTTTTAATGCAATTAAAGTACACCTTTCTCATTATACTGAAATGAGCTTTTAGCTAATTTTGAATTTTTTAATGATTTATGAAATATCTTATCAAACATTGTGAAATTTTGCCTATTTTTCACATAAAAAATTTGTAAAAAATAAATTTCTGAGTTTTTTACAAACACCTCATTTTAGTATATATTAGCTACCATTATAAATATATCATAAAACATTTACATACCTGTGAACAGTAGTTTCTCAGAAAAGATACATCGAACATCAAAATTTACATTCTGAGATAAATTGATTTTAATGTATATAGTGAGACTTCTAATCGGCTATGTTATAAAAAAATAGAAGGCTCAATTTATACAATAAAAGATACATGTTTTGGTTTATAACAGATGTTCAACATTTAAGCAAAAACGACGTATTTTGTTTACATTTTTCGCCATTCAAATGGGCGAGGTTAAAAATGGATTTGAAGGGCTTCTAATTACCCTAGAGGTTAAAGTAAGGTATTTTTAGAAAGATTTTAAAATCTATACAATTTGAAAATGTAAAAATCTCAAATTGTCAAAAAAATATAATTTTAGCTTTCCAACACCTCTTAAAATTTTATACTTCAGGAGCATATTTCCTTCTACATATCTGATTTCTTTATAATTTGTTCTAGAAATAAAATTTGTTTATTTGTATTCCTGACAGTAAAAAAGTATAACTACTAAAGTAAGAGTGTAATGTTTTTGTTATAGTTTAAGAGTTTGTCATAGATAGTTCCTTTAATCATATTTTTAATCAAGAATGCTTTTCATTTCTTCGTAAAACTATGTTTTATGAGGTAATAATATTTTACTGTCAAGAATATGAGTAGAGACAAATCAATTTTTTGAAAAATTGAATGATTTCAATGTGAACATATCAGTTTTTAAACTACTTTAAAGGAGAAAACAAATGAAAAATCCAAAATCAAGTCTTTATTTACCATAATATTCTGAAGATAATTCTGATAATTTTTAGATTAAGATTAAAAAACGTATGGTAATTTCTTCATGTGAAAATTATTCAAAAAGGAGCGCAAGTGATTGAATATATATGTAAATTGTATTCATAACAATATTTGTAGCTAATAACGCAAGTTAATGCTACGATTTCTATGTAGCTTTTATTCGTATTTTCTGAATTCATTTAGCAAATGCATCTTGTTTCTTAAAAAAAACTAGTCATAATAAAAAATATTCCAAGTGTATAAAGTAGAAAACAAAAAGATGAATTCAAAATATCTTAAAAAAATAATTTTTACAGTCATAAATATCAAAATAGGTATCAACTACCATTTCTTTAATATTTACTAATTAGTACACGTCTTATTCTTAATAGCTAATAAAAAACTGTCAGGTTTTAATATGTTTCAAATGACATTTAAAAACAATAATATCTAGCAATTTAGTCACACACATACTTGTAAAGACATTATTTAAAAAGTGTGTGTTATTCTAAAACAAAATACTAATAAAATCTTCTTTTGAGGAAAAAAAGCGCAAAAGTGGTTCTTATCAATGGCTCTAAACATATAAGAAACCGTATTAAACAAAGAAAAACACCAAGACAAGACAACCATCTTGGACAACGTTTCGCTTCACTGATCAAGCGTTTTTGCATTCTTTACACTTTGGAATCATCCAGTGGAGGGCAGGATGGAAGACTTTCGGAAAGCTTTGGAAATCGTCATTCGATTAAAGATTCTTTTTCACTCTTAACAATTCGAGATAATTGTTTCTAAACGAAATACAGACTGAATATTAAATTTTTAAAAGATCGTTTCAGTTAGTTAACTGTTGTTTGTTAAAATCATAAATTTAGTTTTTGAAAGATACTGGTTTTTTTTTTTAAATATTTATGATAGATTATGGAGTAGCTCACTCATTTTCGAAATACATAAGAATGGATAAGGAATTGTTTGTTATATGTAAAACAAGAACACGGCTTGAAAGTGAATTAAAAGCCTTTGCACAAAATATCGAGACATCTAAATTGTTTTCAAGTTTTTGAAACGCAACCATGCGTCAAATCGGTTTTTTAAAGTTCTGTATTGCATTGAGAACGAGTATCGTGTGAAACAGAACATACTAATAAATAATGTTACAGCTACTGTGTGTGTGTTTTGCATATATTTTTTTACAAATAAAAAGGGAATACGATTCTTTAATTTATATCCCTATGTGTATTAATTAAAAATCCCTGCATATCCCCTATAACATTATGCAAAGCAAAAATATTTTTGCTTATATCGTTTGGAGTTGATTTAAAGAAAAGAACATGAAAATGTAACCATTATAAATTTATTAATATTTGATGGATAATTATTTACTGATCTTTCAGTTTTTATAGAACTACTAATGCTCGCTATACAACCACGGAAACGTTTATGCTTAACACCAGGTAAATTACGTTGAGGAAGGGGCTGAATTCATATGCAATATTATGTTTCCAGCCAGTTCACACGCTTCGCTGTTGCCAGCTTCTGCTATTTACAAAAACTTTCTTTTAAAAAGTAAATATTTGTCAATAATGATACTGCACACAGACAAACAAAATGAGCTTGATTTAAAAGTAAATGTGTAAAACATGATTTTTTTTTAATTTTAAAAAACATTAGAAAAAAACCAGAAAAAAATACTTAAAATTTTTCTCTAAATAAAGAACACTATAGAGAAAGTCAAAGTGAAATCAGTAATGAAAGAATTAAAAAATAATAAAATGAAAATTTTTGGAAATTCGAATGATGCGCCTCAGAAATTTTTGTTCTCAAATACTAGCTTAATTTACTAATAATTACTTTGAACAATAAATTTAATTTCTAACACATCCCCAAACCTCTTCTAACAAACATATCACAAAGACCCTTTTAAATGGTTCAGGGAACCAAATTAGATATTTTAATATAGCGAACTATTCAAAATTATTCAATTTAATTAGTAGGACTGTACTTTTCAAATGTACTTCATGCATATAGAACTGAAGTCAGGGACGTCTTAAAGCATTGGTCCACCTGGGCTCGGGCCCAGGTCCTCACCCTTGATGACAGCCTCGTTTCGTTTTGGATTCTCTTTTAATAATATCATGATTTGGATCATTTTAATGTGGTCAACTATTATTCCCCTGAACATATTCTCCGAAAAACAAGGAATTTCAAACTGTATGTCAATTGGCAAAAGTGGTAAGACTGTATTATTATGTGATGACCGTTGTCCATGTCTAGACCTAGGCCTAATAAACCATCATTCAACTAACTCACTTAGTCGAAATGCGGCCATCGGTCGAGCCGGTTTCAGTCTAGGTTTTTGAGATTGTGAATCGTTCACATTTATTTGTTTCTAATTACTGTTTGGGCGAATATTTGACAATGTATGCTATATAACGTCTACTTTTCAAGATCTTAGATATGACCTACTTTTGCATAGGGGGCCAGGACCTCAAAAAATCTTAAGATTTCTTTGGGCACAGGGTCTCAAAGAGTCTTTCTTAATACGTCTCTGACTGAAGTGATCCAGATTCATCGATGAAAGATGCTTCCAGTGCAACTGCTTAAATAATCATGGTGAATTTTTAGTATGGTATAACTGTGCAATTTGGAATACGGTTAAATACATGGATAGAATCAGAGGTTTAGCGAGAAATGTTTGTAGGGAAAAGGAAGAAAGGGGTACAACACACCTCAAAATTAATTCTAAATTTCATTATTTATTTTCATGGTGTGTGAGGGTGAGAATTATATTAACACACCGCGGGAACGACTTCCCCATCAAGTCACTCCCTCACCGTCCTACCTAGCTAAAGATGTTGGAGGTAACAAAGCATGAGCAGAAACTTCTATAATAATTCTACTTTATTATTATTCGAACACACTAATCAACCACAAAGTAAACCACAAAAGGAAACCCTAGAAGTGATATAAAGAAAGCAATAAACCTTAAGTGAATAAGCGCAAGTAAACAGTTCGATTTAACCTAATAAAACTTAGACTATAAATTCTCAATCCACTACATTAGTATAGTGGCAAATTCCATTCTTACTCACGTTATGTAATTTAATTAAATCTCACCTTAGTAACGCTGCAACAGATTCTCCTCTCCCTCTGCCAAATTTTGATCAAAATTACCAAAGTTACCAAATTTTGACTTTATGTACTCTAACTTATCTGCATATCAGGGTTTCTTCTTGAGAGGGATGGCTGTGAATTAAATGCGAATGCTAGCCCAAAGATTCTTCAAGAGGATTAGTGAGAAGGTCGCGTAAAGACCCGTCACAACCGTAGTACACGAGACAACCTCCTAATTCTGAACCTTAGTTAAGTGACGAACGACATGTGAGCCGGCACCCTCTCTCCTAACTACCACATCATCGGGAGACAACTGATCCTCGACAGATTTTGCATCGACCTCGACTCCAGGAATTTTCACGGCAAAAAGAAGGTTTATGAAGAGTAAGAATTTCAAATATGAATTTTTTTTTAAGAAAGTCTTAAAATCCTTCAATTCATACACTAATCATTCAATTAGCTCACACTCTCTAAATATTTATTTATCTTCGTGGAATTTCCAATCGTTAAAACATTTTAAAGCGCTCAATTGAGCTGAAATTTTATGTACATGATTATTTTGGATGGCAATACGCTAATGTAATTATAATTAACAGAAATTAATTGGTTAAAACCAATTGTTCAAAGAAATACATATACAGCCATGTTGGCATCAAATTTGGCGACTTGCGTTAAAACTTGAAAAGGTTTTCTTTTCATGTTTTAAAGCGCTCGTTTGAGCTGCAATTTTCTATACACTATTGTTTTGGATTAAAGTACGATAATTTAATTATAATTAATTAAAACTAATTAAACAAATTAAAACTAATTATTTAAAGAATCACAGATACAACCACGTTGGTTTCATTTTCAGCGACTTAACTCAACGCTTTAAAAGATTTTTTTCCTCACGTTTTAAAGCATTCAGTTGAACTGAAATTTTATATACACGATTGTTTTGGATGATAATACGATACTTAAGGGGTGTTGGAAACCTCTCTCTCTCTCTATACTGACAATGTTAAATTGGCTGTTTTCGATGTACCTTTTCTCAAAATCTGTTTTATGTACATGCTTGAAATTTTTCATACTATTAAAGTACTCCTCTCTTATTATACTAAAATGAGCTTTTAGCTAATTTTGAATTTTTAAAGAAATTATGAAATATTTTATCAAACATTGCAAAATTTGACCCATTTTTTTACTTAAAACATTTTTAAAAATTAAATTTTTGAGTGTTTTGATAAAAGCTCATTTTAGTAAATATTAGACATCATTATAAATAATTCATAAAAAGTTTACATACCTGTGAACAGTAGTTTCTCAGAAAAGGTACATCGCACATTAAAATTTACATTTTGAGATAAATTGATTTTAATGTATACAGTGAGACTTCTAATCGGCTGGGAAATAAAAAAATTAAAGGCTCAATTTAAAATAAAAGATACATGTTTTGGTTTATATCAATCGTTACACTTTTAAGCAAAAACAAAGTAATTTGTTTACAATTTTCGCCATTAAAATGGGCGTGGCCCAAATTCAACGAATATTTCAAAATACGTTTTAAAGGCTTCTAAATACCCCAGAGGTTCAAGTAAGGTATTTTTAGAAAGGTTAAAATCTATACAATTGGAAAATGTAAAAATCTCAAATTGTCAAAAAAATAAGATTTTAGCTTTTCAACACCCCTTAAGGATAATTAATACAAATTAATTACCACTTAAAGTAGTGATTCTGTCAATACATATTTATATTAATTGTAACTATTTAATTAAAAAGTAGCTAAATTAAAATATTTCTTTGTTGATTTAAGTAAGAATTGACTTAAATTTTTTTTTTACATTACTTGTTTTTTATATTAGAAAGGATCTACTTAAAATTTCAGTACATACCAATTCTTTTATGGGGTTATAACCCCCATTTCTCTATCACTACACTACAGGCGTGAATTATCAAAAAGGTATGATAAAAATTTAACTTGACTTCAGTAAAGTATATTAGTAGATAAAATTTGTATGATTCAATTTAATTTAGATTTATTTTAGATTCTATCATTTGTGGGCATGACATATTTCAACAGTATTTATTTTAAGGCAGTATTTTTATTTTGCTATCGTCATTTATTACGATATTTTCTCTTTCGTATATGTGTTCTTTTAATTTGTATTAAATGTCTTTCGGCTTAATCAAATGTTACGACTTGTCTTTTTTGGAAACATTCTACAATGTATGGTTCTTTACCTTACAAGTAGAAGTTATCGTTATCGATGTCATTAACCTTCATTCGCGAATAAACATCATTTTTTTACATAAAAGGTAAAAAAAAAACATCGCTTCTAATTAAAAGTTTTACTGCTTTGAACTTTATAAAGTGAACCTTCTGCTCGAAGATATTTCCCATTATAATATTGAATTATTTTCTTCATTCTCTGTTATTCCCCTTATTCATATTTTCCCCTTTAATTTTTAATTAGCAAAAGTTTACGAGTTTTAAGAAATCTCATTCGCCATATTCTAAATTATTTGGTGAAAAACATAAACATCTGTACTTATACCATTTATTTCTATACGTTTGTGTAGTCTATTAGAATATTTTCTGGTAATATACCATAGTTTATGGTAAAAAAATCGTTTGTTTCATTTATATTGCTTCAACAACTAAATAAATGAGATTGCGCGTGGATTTTGTTACAAAATAATCTTAGTTAAAATAAGTGTCTCATTCTGAATGCACAAAGTTAAACTACTCAATCAGTGAGAAGCTAAATAAAAGGCTGAAGTAAACGTTAAGAAGTTCAAAAAATCAGAACTGAAATGAAATGCTGTGATTTCCTTTCCACTAAATCTAACTCGTGATTAACTTTTGTAGCGTGCATGACTCATTTTAAATTCTGCAATGATAATTATCCATGCGTGTTTTATATGGCATTAAGGTCAACGGACTATCAGAGAATCTAAATCCAAATTGATAGTGAATCATTACACTATCTTGCAATAGAAGGACAATTTTTTTAAAAAAAGATCATTATCGTAGTTATTTTCCCCCGACATTTATTTTGTACAAAAAAATTCAAATATTGATTAAATTATTAAAAAATATTCAGTAGTTATAACACGGCGTTAATTGAACTGAGTGGCAGATTTGCATGGTATCTAAATTTTTAAAAAATAATCGTTAGAATGTAGAAACTTTATTTGGAAACCATTTTCCTTTAAAGACTATCAAAATAAGAGTATAAACTACATTGAAAATATCGGTAAATATTTTCTAAGACTGAAAAAAAAAATACGAAGAGCTCTTTCTAGGATATTTTTAAATCCCCTTTATCTGTGTGTGAAATTCTTATCTTCAATTACTAGCCCGAGGTGTAATTTTAGACTTAAAAATTTATCTTTTTTCATTCTTAAAATAACTATTTAACGATTTGAAACAAATATTTCGGTGTTAAATAAACAACTTTTTCTGTTAAGTATCCTACTTTCTTTCGAAAGAAATAATTATGTGTAAATGCGGACTTCTTAAAACATAACAAAAGACTACAATTTAAGATAAAATCTAATATTTTATATTTTACAAAAAAAATTGTTAAAAGCCTTTAAGCATATTATTTAAAATATAAAGGGAAATGTGAATTACCTACTCTAGAAATGCAGTTGAACCTCTATTTAACGAAGTCGCAAAGTTTCGAAAAAAAGTTCGTTATGTGGAAAATTCAATATAAACAGAGATTTATCTATTAATATACTTTATAAATCCCATAAAGAAAATTTTAAATTCATAAGCACTGTATATTATTATAAAAGAAGTAATTATTCACAATTTTTGTAAATTAATACCTATTTATTTCATATATCTTACCCATCAAAAAGAAATCGACAAGGAAAAAATTACAATGTTGAAAAAAAACATTGACCAGCCTACACGTAATTTTAAACATACATCTTCTTATAATTGGTAACTTTAAGCATATATTAGCTCATACATCCTTTAAGGGCTGTTGGAAACCTAAAATCTTCTTAAAATGACAATTTTGAGATTCATACGTTTTCAAATTGTATAGATTTTAACCTTTCTAAACATATCTTACTTTAACCTCTAGGGTAATTAGAAGCCCTAAAAACATATTTTCAAATAATCATTGAAACTGGGCCCCACCCATTTAAATGGCGAAAAATGTAAACAAAGTATTTTGTTTTTGTTTAAAAGTTGAATGAATGATGGAAATCAAAACATTTAATCCAGAATTTCTAAAAAATGGTTTACATAGAAATCTCAAATGAAAAAATCCTAATGAAAGTGTCAACAACGTAATATGGTCTCGGGTACCGAAGAAAATATTTGTATAGATAAAAGTATTATCATTGGGTACACACATATGATGTAATTTCATCATTTAATATCGGAAATGTATCAAAACGAGAAACTTTGAGTAAACTTAATATTGAGCCTGGTGATTACACGGTACAGGCCGACAAATGGAGGCTGTTAAAGGCTAAATACTAATGTTTACAAAAAATAAAGGAAGTTAGGAAAGAAAAAAGACTTAAAAGGAAGAGAGAGGATGATGAAATTTTAAAAAAAAATGTAGATCAGTTGGAGTATGGGTATATTTTAATAAAAAAGTAATTATACATTATAAAATTCATTTATCTTAAAATGTAAATTTTTGATGTTCTATGCACCTTTTCTGAAAAAATAATGTTCAAAGGTATATAAGTGCTTTATGACATATTTATAAATGGTATATAGTGAAATGAGCTTTTTGTAAAAAACTCAAAAAAAAATTTTTATGTGAAAAATTTGTCAAATTTCCTTATGTTTGATAAAATATTTTATAAATTATTAAAAGTTTCAAAATTATAGCTAAAAGAATCATTTCAATGTAATGAGAAAGGTATACTTTAACTGTATGAAAAATTTCAAGAATGCACACATAACAGATTTTGGGAAAAGGGACATCGAAAACAGCCAATTTAACGTTGTCGGAAAAGAAGTTTCCGACTCCTCTTAATTTAATTACTGGAAAAGTCAATTAATTTTGTCTGAGTTTTGTTTGAAAAAATTTTTGCTCTCATAATACATCTCGAAACTTTGCAATGTACAATAACTCCCGACAGGCGTATTTTGTTCACGCTGTATTTCACGTTGAATTGTTTCAAATGATTTTATCATACGGAGGTCCAGAAATACTTTAAAAATAGAGAGAAAAAAATAGAATAACAAGAGAAAAAGTTAATTAAATAGAAAATGCATTATACTATTTGTAAGTTATTTTATGAGGGAAAGCGTAAAGTGTTCAAAGTTCAATGAAAAAGTTCGCAAAATGGAGTTAAAAATTCGAAACAAATATTTTGATGTTAAATAAACATTTTTTTTTTCTATTGTTAAGTATTCTACTTTCTTTCGAAAGAAATAATTATGTGTGAATGTGTGAACTTTCTAAAGCACACACACAAAACTATACTACCACTTTAAATATAAATATATACTACGATTTAAAGATAAAATCTAATATATGTACAAAAAAATTTTTAAGGACATTATTTAGGATATAAAGAAAAGCGTAAAAAAATTGTGTGCACTCTAGAAATATTTCTACTCACAGTAAGTAATTCTAATGTATTAATTTTTTAAAGAAAAAAGAAGAAATGTTTAACAATTCTTATTTTAAACTTGAGAAATCCAATTTTTTAAAAAGAAATATTCTTAAATAATTAAGTTCAAGAAATAAAACAATAAAAAAAAAGAATTAATTTTTTTTTCAGTTGTTAAAATATGATAAGTTTTTACCTTGTCTTTGAGTACCGCTAGGGTGTGGCTTAAAAAAAGCAATTGATTGACAATTAAAGATAAGAAGGTTGAAAAATTTCATCTTTGGCATCCATTTTTCATGCCAACTACACCTTACCTTCATATCCGTTTCAGCTTCTATACGTTACTCTATCTCAAAAAATCTTGTTTCTCGTGGGGTCGAAAACTTTACTGTGATCTACATGTCTGAATATAATAATAAAAAGTGTTTAAAAAATACCTCCTCCATTCCACTACTTCAGGTCTCTAGTGATATATTGAGAGCAATGATTCATGACAATCGAACCTCCCTCATAAGTAAACGAAAAATGTGTTGAACCATCACAACAAATGAGATTTGTTTATTGTTTTTAGTGGTTGTATTGAATGTAAAAGGATATGTGAATCAGGATTTTAAAACAGGTTTCTTAAGCAAATGTGCCCTTGAACAATATTTAACAATCTCCAGTCAATCGTACCACTAAACTTTCAATTTTAAAAACTGAGAGACTATTCTATTCATATAATTATATATATATACCATGTTTTTCCGAATTTAAGTCGATAATGCGTTTTTTCCCCAGAAATTTACCAAAATTCGAAACTTGTACATAAGCCAAATTGAGAGAAAAAATATTTTTGGTTTCACTGTAAATTTTAAACATGTCGTCCCGAGAGCGAAAATATTATAAAACGGTGGAATATTTTCCAAATAAATTACTACCAAGTAAAACGCTTGATGCCAATGACGACAGTTTTTATTTCTTAGTCTCTTCTGAAGCAAAATATTTTATTCCGTTTATTTGTTATCTTATGCAAGTCAGACTTTCAGCATCAACTTTTTTGTTCCCAAAATGAATGGAAAGAAAAAATTGCGTATAGCACGTGATCGTCGACCTATGTTCTATGCTCTGGAGGAAAACTAGTGGCGTGTTGATCATATACATTCAGACATCCCAATAAATGAACGTGCATTTTACAAATCGTTCAAAAACTCGGATTCAGACACTGATTTTGAAGAATTTAAGTATTTTTTTAAAAATAACAGTTCCATTGAAAATACCCAAATAGCTATAGGATTAAAATTACTTGAGCATGGGTAACGGAAAATGCTAAAAAAATATTTTTCTCAAACTATGTTTTTTCTGAGATTAGCCGATCCGTATACAAGCCGACCACCTTACTTTAAAAAACTTCAAAAAATTCTCGACTTCCATTCAGAAATATACAGTATATGTACAGGTGGCTATCAAAACAATGGAAACATATTAGATTTGTAAATAGTCCTTTATTAGAAAGGCGTAGGATCGCTTTTGGCATGTAAAGCAGCTTGCATTCACCTAGGAATTGATTCTAACAAGTGCTGAATAGTGTTTACAAGAAAATTGTACCACTCTTTTTTTTTTTCATAGAGATATTGTGAAAGTTCTGGAAGAGGTGCCGTTGGAGAATATCGATTTCATATTGAACGCTCTAAAACAGGCTATAACGATTCAATTATATTGAGGTCGGGTGACTGTGCGGGCCAAGGTAGATGGTTTGACGAACACGAACATGTTAAACATGATTGGAAAGGCCCAGCTGCAAGGATAGGTGTATTGTCATCTTGGAAAATTCCATCTCCAGCAGGGCACAAAGTTTGCAGCATAGGATGTAATCCTAGCCAGCTAAAATTTCTCCATACATCTATCCAGTGATCCTTCCTTTCAGGGTTACGATTGATCCAGCAGAAAATTACGACATGGCTGCCCATATCATAACAGAATATACATTTCTCTTTATAAAAAAACTGGTAGCTATTATATTTTAAAGTTTACAAGGCTCATTAAAAATGACACTTTTATTCACAGGTTTTTCCATTATTTTGATAATCACCTGTATATAATGCCTATATATGTTTAATTTCTTTTACTGGGGAATGCATCTTTTATTAATTATAATAAATATTTAAAAGTTGTATTTGTTTCAAATTGATGTACATTTATAAATTCTTTTAATCCAAATAACATTGCTGTAATACTAGAAGCTATTAAAGCAGTCAACGGCCTTCAAATGAAAGCGATGGCCTTTTTACTGAATTAGGTACTTACACCTCCGGAATGAAAATTATGATGGTTTTTTTTTCTGTTTTCGAATATAATTTGGCAGCATTATTTAGTAAGTCTAATCACTGATGGGTTGACCAAAGCAATTCCTTCCCATGAACGATTGTGCGAAATCTCAAAAACATGCTTCCGTCGAGAACAAACTTCTGTTTTAAGTTTAATCAGAATTTGCCCATCGTTCATCAAATTCTCCCTTCTTTATTTCATGCTAATTCTTACACTAAGTTTAGATTCTCTTTTTACTCTCCAAAAATATACAAACTCTCAATTTAAAATTTTATTTGACAGAATTTATTTTCTTTAAAAAAAAATATACCTCTTCTGTGTTATTTGTACATATTTTGGATTCATGCTATACTTATTTTATGCTTTGTTTTTCTTCCACACTCTTCCAAAAACCTCTCTTATTTTTATTTCATAATTTACATCTTTTTTTAACAGAACTGAGTTTTTAACAAGATATTTTTTAAGCGGTTTAAATATTTATTTCAAATCTCTTATTTTAACTGTTATTAATTTTTCATTTACAACCGGATAAAGGAACGTAGCATGAATTAGAAAAAAATATTTATGTTACCAAAAATAAATTGACTTAATCCAGAATACACAGTAGAGTATTGTAGTACTCAAATTACTCACAATGAATATGTCTTATTCTCATCCCATGTATTTGATAGTAATTCACAACAGCATACTAAATCAAGATCTAAATTAAGAAATTTCCCAATTGTGAAAAGATAATGGAAGGTATAGTATCCACAAATTTTACTAAACTGGTGTTATTTTATTCAAGACCCTTTTATACATAGGACTCTCCAGGCTCAAGTTAAGAAGCCACGGAAAGGTTACTGATCCAAAAACTTCTCGTAAAATATTTAGAAATCTTAGGATACGGGCTTCACTATTGGGGGGACTGGAACAGCCTGTTAGGAAAAATTCAGAACGCTCATCAATATGTATACTTCATTACATATTACAATCCAGTAACTATAAAAAAAATACTTAAGTATTGTCATATATCTTCCTCTTGGTATGAAACCCTTCCTTGGCGCCGAAAAGGTTGAAGACAGTCGTCTGGGATACAAATTAATATGAACATTTACTGATCATGATCATATCGTCGGTCTAATTATCAGAATGCGTAACTCCATCTGGGGTGCTAATTTGATATGGGAATGCTACATGTCAATTTAGTTGTTTATATTCGCCAAGATGGACGATAACATTGCAATATGGTTACTTTGATATTTTTATCGTGTGGTTCTTTTGTTGTCATGGGGATAACGGCGCGATTACGGAATAAGTACTCCTATTTCGAATTTAGTCACTTTGTGGAGCTACACATTCTGATAATTAGGCCGACGATATGTTAATGTCTAATAAAAACATTTTTTTTAAATTTTGAATAATTTTAAAAAGTAAAATATGTACTGATTTTTTTCAAAAATGCCTCTCACAGAAGATACGCGGGAGTTGGCAGATCTCAAAATTTTGATTCTCCGTCTAATTTGCAGTTAGCTTTCCAGTCACCAAACTTCTACAACATGCCAAAACGAGGATTTTGTGTGTGCACCAACCTCTCTATATGAAGCATTACTAGAAGTATTTTGTACAAGAAACGTAAAAAAGATACATGATGCTCCAGTTTCTCAATGAACTCATTCAGTCTAGACTTGTAGTTTAGAGTTATCCATAAATTTTTTGTGCGAAGCACCTTTCAAATACAATCAATGCAATGATATCTTTTTATGTATGACAAGAGAGAGGGAGGGTGCAGAATATTTAACAAAGGAAAAGGCTACCCACTAAAAATTATATTGGAAAGGGATCTAATGAATTTAAAATGTTACGCAATGACTGATTTTGAGTGAAATGCCTAAAAAACATCCAGTTAGATTAAAATTGCGATATACTCGCACATTTGTATCATTATTTTATTAACCACATTGAACAAAAAATATTTCGGTTTTAATTTTCGTTTCATGTTTTTTTTGTTTTTTACTGAACAAAAAATTATTACTTACGTTATTTGAATTGCTTAGAAAAATAGAATGGATATTTCACATTAATTAATTTGTCTGCTCATTTTTTTTAAAAAAAATATTACGTAACACGATTATCAATTACAAGAAAAATGTAAAAATATCGAAATTTAAGTAATGTTTTGTAAAAAATAAACTTTGCATATAATATTTTGTAATCTAACATGGATGTTTTACTACGCAAAATAGAAAACTAAAAACAAATACTGGTTTTAGAGTTTGTTTACCGAATTTTTTTCCCTTTAAGGAATAAAAATAAAACTCGCATAATTTTTGAAAGTTTTTTTTTACTTTGCACCTTATCACTGACTCTTTAAAAGGAGTTTTGGGGCATTTTTAAAACAAAGGGGACAAAGATATTATCAAGCGACATCGAACTTTTCTACGCCCTCGAATCTCTTTGAAGATATCTTTCATTTTCTGTCAGATCCATAGACAATAGCAATCTCCCGTGACCCCGAATTTGTAATAAAGGAAGTATAAAAAAACTATAATTATACCAAAATGTATCAAACATTTTGTGACAAATGTGACCTTTGTAAGTAATGCAATTCAAAACCTAGGCTAGCTAGGAAATTTTTTAATGACTTTAATGTATAATCTTATTAAACAAATTACAGGAAAATTAACAAGCAAGGTAACTGAAAAAAAACTATTAAAAGCTAAGAAAATAATGCTAATAAGTGCGAGAGAGCTTAAAAAAACAAAGTTATTCGTTATTTTTTTTAAAAAAATACAACATCCTGCAAATTGAACTACACACGAATATGTGTCATGCTAATTTAATTTTTTTAAATTAACTTTTATTACAGAAATTTTTTTGGTATAAATCTGTAATCACGGCCTGTAATTTTCTTCCATGGATTTGGACGTATCTATTTAATTTAAAACTTTTATATTTTTAGTATATATCTTTAATTATATACTGGGGTGGACCAATCCCCATATTGTACGTTATACACCTATTAGTGCTCATTTCTCAAGTTATAAATCTAATTTACGTGCATTATGTAGCTGTATTTTTTCTCAATATATTGAAAGCAAGAAAAAAAATTTGAAGTCTTCATCTCCATATTTTAATTTGTGCTTCAATTAAAGTATCCGACTACGTTCGGAACCGTGATTTTAAAAAAGCGCAAAAATGGATAATTTTCATTATATTTAGTGTCACTTAGATAAGAATACATGTATGAAATTGTTTTAAGGATATTTTGACAATTTTTTTTTATTTAAATACAATTTTTTGCCAAAAAATTAATATAGAATAAACTTTCTTCAAAATGTTCTCCTTTTACAGAAAATGCTTCTAAACTAATAATATTTCGCGTATATAAAGTAAACACTTCTCCAAAGTGTCTGAACTAGGATTTTTGAAAAATTCCCATTATTTTCATAGTTACAGCCGTTTGAAATAATTTTCGGCGTTTTTTTTCTTAAAAATGCTCCTCTCTGTTGTCGTAAAATATGGATAAACCCACTTGTAAGTTATATATTTCAAAAATTTTAGTTGAGCCTCTGTACAGAGGTCTGAGCTATACACAGACAAAATATTATAATAGAAGCAATTTTCACAAAAGGAGAATATTTTGAAAATGGGTCATTTTATGTTCATTTTTTGTCAAAATGTTGTACTTAAATAATTTTTTATTGTAATACTATTCTTAAAACAATTTTATGTAACATAATATTTATGATATTACACTAAATATCATACATATTATCCATTGACACGTTTTTGCAAAAAATCACGGTTCCGAACGTAGTCGGATACCTTAAGTGTCTCTTCAAAAACAATGTTCCAAATTACTTTTTCCTCTAAATTGTCCTGAATTTTTATTTGGTCTTTGCTTCTCCACCTTGACAGAGCCACATGAAATTGTCTATGTACAAATATTGCTTTTTTTCGATGTTACACAAGAACCGACTTCATCAAACTTCTATGCATGTGATTTTTATGAATAGTCATTGCAAATGTCAATCTTACAGGGAATTGTGCACATTTCAGTACGAATGACATATCCAATATTCAAGTTCCTTACTACCTTTTTATTATTGTTCCCGTGTGAAAGATAAATAAATAAATTTATAGCATCGTGACAAAAAGCTTTTTTAATATAGGGAGATTAGAGAGAGAGCGCGCTTCAATAATTGGAAACTTAACAGTTGGCTGTCCTAAATGTTACTTAGTTTTGATATTTTGTTTTTATTTTATCAATGCCACTCTAAAACTCCTGAAGAAACGAAAAACGAAAACGGCAAACGAAATTCATTACAATAAAATCACTTTTACTGATCTACATTTATTTTCGGATGCACTTTCTGTATGTGCAAAATTCAGTAATGAATTCAGGAGTGTTGTGTATCAAATCAAAAGCAGTTCCTTCACATGCTATGTTTATAGCTACTGAAAGATCCGTTCTGGTATTTCTCTCATTTTGAGTTTTAAATATTGTCAGGAAATAAGAAATGCCGTGTACAGTGTAACTCTATTGATTAATCCCTTAGCTGTTGCCTGTGCACCATACGGGCTACCGAAAGCTGGCCACAACTGGTTTGCCCGTACGCTGTACGGGTATTGATATGTTCTATCTTTGATTTGCATTATTTTTAATCCTTATAGTGAGATTATTAGTGCTAGTGTTTTTAAGAGATGCAATTTGTCCATGGTACTGAAATACTTCTCATACCGAATTTTCTGTGGAGAAATTCTTTTAGGATATATGAAACATTCTTCATAGCATGGTTGGTGTACTTATAAAAAGCAAACATTTAGGGGTTTTTATGTTCCACAATCATGAAATAAAGAATAGATTAAAAATTAAAATAAAATTCTCCCATTTTCGCATTTTGTTCAGCATTATGCTTAGTTATATGCATAAAAAAATGTACCCTTTTTAGGAATATTTCGGGCAAAAGATTGACCTCTTAAGGGGTTAACTCTTATATTTTATAGCAATAATCACAGTTATTATCAGTGAATAGAAAAAGGCATTAGACTGGAACAACAATATATCAAATGCAAAAATACCAACAGAAGATAGCGGAATGCATCAAATTTTTCAAAATCAAAAACCAACATATGTGCTTAAGTAGACATCAACATGAATCCCTTGTACGAACGACATCCCCGTGAGCTATAGGAGGGTAAATATTGATGGCTTAACGACAACGCTGCTCCAAAATAATGATCAAAGTAGAACACTAAATAGAAGGGACAATTGAAAACACTCGAATATTGACGATGGACTTCGTATAATTTTGAACCACAATCTCGAAATCCATGTTTGATACGAACATTTCCAACCATATGTTGTTGTTGTCGTGTCCTTCTCGAAGGGAAGGAGTGAAAGTTTTGCCAGAGCCTGAGACACAGGTTGGACTTCTATACGATAGATGGCGACTCCACCTATCTCCACCTCCACAATTTAGGCCTGGAACTGGAAGGGAGGGAAATATTCTCCAGCCCCCTGCACCCGTGGTTTTAGCTGCGACCTTCCTCAAGACTTTCGGACCCACTGATTTAACGAGCACGTACTCCGTGTGTACTCGGAGGGTATTTGACCCTATTCCATATAACGGCCATATAACTACCCTAATCTCAAGCTAATATGGCTGTGAGGAACTATGGATCACATTAAAATTAATATCTCATTTGTCAAATCTCACTTAATGCCGTATAAAAAAATTTAAATCTCAGGTTGTGTGTGTGGCTTTAATATAGAGCGCAAATTTAAATTATTACCTATTTTCAACTGAAACACTTATTTACGACACACGGTCTATAATTTTGATTAATTTTATATAAAAATTTTATGCTATGTAATACTAAAACAGATAGAGAGAAAATGTAAAACTCTAAGTACATTAATATACTTTTTAGAAGCTAACAGAGCAATTAATGTCATGGTCATTACTGTGACTAACAGAGGAGAACATTTTAAAACCATAAAAATGGAAAATTTCCCAACCTCTTAACTTAAATTCCTATATATAGGTTGAAATAATTTCAACATTTTTTTATATTCCTATAACATAACGTTTTGAAAGGACATATATTACATGAAAAGAAATAAAATTATCAAAAATAAAACCGAGTAATAAATGAATATTGTGATTGCAGATGAGAAAGAATATATTTTTAAAAGACTTCTTATTGTCTTTATGTTTAATCACTTTTTGAAAATCTCAATTAACAAAATAAATAAAATATTTATTTTCAAACAATTTTATATCGCAAAACTAGGGGAGTACCACCTGTTCCCCTAATGGCGGGTCAACCACCATTGCACAAATTATACAACTGTTCATAGTCATTGCTTAAGTTGTAAAACTGTAATTTACATGCATTATATACTTCTATTTATTTGTTCTTTTTATCGCAAAATTTATTCTTTTCGATCCTCTTCAGGTAAATTCATCACTGAAGCTGCATCGTGCAACACTTCATGGATAAATACCTAAGATTTTGATAAACCTGCATCTCTTGCAGCTTCCTGGAAAGTTATTTAGTTCCGTTCATTGCTAACAAGTTTTCGTATGAGACAACACCTTGCTTCTTTCGCAACGATTCCAATCCAAGCAATCGTTGCAATACTTTTTCTGTGACAGCTTGCAATAATGTACTATCGCAACCGTATAGGCAACATTATATGAAGCGAAGCACATGGTTGCTATTTCAGAGCGAACACATGCGAAATCGAGGTCGCGCATGTAACGAGTTATCTTGAACGTTGACATTGTTGAGATAGTACGTAATAACTTTGTTACAGCGTCACGAAAAACTTTTTTATGAATAGAGAGAGAAATATAATATTCGTCTTGATTCAGTGCTTCTCAAACTTCCAATACTTGCGACCCAATATTAAATCATAATTTTCACGTGCCCCCCCCCTCCACACAATAACAATGTATTGAATTCAGTAATATAATACTTTGATGCTCTCTAAAGCTACAAAACGATTCTGTTAACGAACTCTTTAGTGCCACCGACGTATATAAAGCTAAAGTGTTATTTTCACCCAACGTATATATACGTCTGTCCGTAGTTCGATCTTTTCTGTGCGCTGCTATTCATAAAATTATTCCGAAGGCTTTGGAATGCAATAAAAGGATCTTTACAGAGTTTGCGAAGGATGTACTTATTTCAGAGGATTTGCTTATTCATTTCTACGCGCGTCTACGTGGAAAACGGTGGCATTGGGGAGCAAATTGTGCAACTTTTAATTAGCAATTAAGGGGATAAATTATAAATCATACAAATTATCAAGTGTTAATTTTTGTATATAATTTCGTATATGACAAGACCATGGAGTCACTGGTAATTATTATACTTGCTTTTAACTTAGAGAATTGTTAAATTAATTTTAAAATACTTTGTGCAATACTGTATTATATCAGTGTAAATATGTATTTTATTTTTTATTATGTCAGAATGTATTTTTTGTTTGTTTACTTTTAAAAAATTAATAATTTTTTAAAAATAATCTTTTGTTTTCGACTTTTCAATATGCTAGCACCCCCCTCGTTTAGTTATCACGCTCCCCAAGAGGGGAGCACCCCACAGTTTGAGAAACACTGTCTTGATTACATATTACACGAAAGCCATCTGCTGAATTCACTGGTCAATGTTTAAAAAACATCTGTCTCTTCACTGAGATGCAAATCGTCCACAAAACAAGCGCAAATTTTAATTCTTACTTTTGCTACATCCCTCATTCGTCCTTCAAGATAAACTACATTATCAAATATCAATTGAGAACAAAGACACAGTGACCTTGTGAAAATTTTCAAATGGGAAAGAAAGAGATTAAAGCCATTTATTTAACTTTTTCGGAACTCTGACATGCTAATAAAAAACGTAATTGTTCTCAATCTTCTTCTGCACGCAAAACAAACTCTGTCAAAACTTCCAACTCTTTTTTTCACTTACAAAAAAGCTCCAGTGAAACGTATTTCCAGATTTTATCTGGTTAATCCGTCCTCGTAAATCATGAAGGATGTCCGGTTTATAAAAATGCCAATTTATTTTTGTCCGAAAGTATTGTAACAAATAACTGGACAGTGAACTTAAACCGATCGGTCAAAACAGCTATTTAATAAAATAAAATGGATAATTATGTTGAAAATTATTGTTTTAAAATGAAAATGGTTTTTTATTTAATGATATACGAAAATGGTGTAATACATGAAGTGTAAGCCTTAAAGAGAGAGATGCGATTTGATAGAGTCAACATCTGGATTTTCAAGAAACTTGTTGCTTTTCTTATTTCTTAGCCTGAAAAGTAAAATATGTTTAAAATTTTCAAAACATTTCCATTTTTAAAGTTTTGTAACGTTAGAAAGATTTGCCCAAAAGCTTTTAAGTTTTTATACCTCAATACTGCCGCATACGACAAATGTTAATGTATAACATGTTTCCTATTTTATAAGTTCCAGTAGTACGATTTAACATCAAATTTTCAGCGCATGTATGCAACAAAATTCGTCACTATCAAATGCTATTTGTAAAAATCAAATGGCGGAAATATAAAGATAATTTCTATACTTTGAAAACCCATAATGAAGCAATTATTTATTATTTTTATGAATATTTTTTTAAAATATGCTAAAATGTTTTAATACCAATTATTATATGTTTAAATTGTAAATATTATTCAAAAAATATTTTAAGCGGGAAATTAGAGCTTATATCTCCAACCTGATTATTTCTACACGGGTTCTAGCAAGTTTGTACAAGAGAACAAAAAGTCTGTTACTAATCATTTAAGATCAACCGAAATTATCGCATATTGTTTAGAACTTAGTAAATTGTCCGCGTATCAAAAAAATCCTTCAGATGTAATTTTAAAAAAAATAAGACTTAAAGGATATTAGAGGCAAATGCCTATTAGGCTATTGAATTGCAAATATAATATTTACAAGGAATTCCATCTCACCATTTTTATTTCGAAAACAGCCTTTCAAGGAATTTTTATTGGACTTGGCAATGGAAGCTATATCTTTACGTATCTTTAAACTAGGCTAAGAACGTCAAGTTTCCCACTATGCACCCTTGTCGAAAAAAAAAGGTCATCTTTAATACTAACTTTCACAATTCTTATTGCAGTGAGACAAAATTAGTATCACTCTTAGTGTGACTGGAAGAGTACTAAATAATACTGTTATTAATAACTAAATAATACTGTTAATTAATTAAAAAACTTTTAAGCAAAAAATTTAATAAAATTTAAGAATGAATCCATTCTTATGATAAAAAATCAAAAACGCGTAATTTTTTTTTTTTAAATTTTGGAACTAACATTTTTAAATTTATCCAATAAAAGAAGACTAAAATGGATTAAAACTTTCAATATCCATGAAACTTTTATCAATTTCTTTTTTGAAAACTTTATCACTTCATTAAATAAATAATTATTTGTTGTTGTTGCTTCTCATCCCCGAGATCAGCAGAGCTAGATCAGGTCCACGAGTCCATTCACCCTGAAGAAGTCCAAAATCAAAAAGGGATCTTGAATCAAATCCTGCCTGGTAAGCCCCAAGCAAGATAAAATGTGGCCAGGGGAGGCCTGAGCAGAGAGAGGAACACTTAGTGCAAATTTCGAAATGTTTAATGCCATGGACAAAAGTCAATGGCATCAGATGACCACTAAGGAAATGAATAAGCGCAGTTTGATCTCGTCTACTGATTCCCCGAACCAAGGAGCCGCCACGGTATTTGCTCTGATACCATGGGTACACCGGTGGGATCATCCAAATGGCCTTATTCTTTGCTTTATACTTTGAAAATACACTGGTGTGCAAAACTTAAGCAACAATGTAAAAATTAAGCAGATAACCATGAAATTGCAGAAAAGGAGGTCTGGAGATCAGTACAGTGAACACGTAAGTCAGTAGAAACGTCATGCGTATGCAAATATCAGGAACGAAACGTCAGAAGCGACGTCAGCGTACGCAAAACGCATGATGTCGGCGCGTGCTGTTCAACAGTAAAATAAAATGAAGGACGCAGACGCAGACGCAATTCAACATATTCGCTGCAAGTGCCAGTGAGTCAGTTCGTGAAATATGGCTAGCAGAAATCACTTGGACGACTTCATACGTGGAAGGATGATCGGAAATCTGGGGGAGTTGCGTATCGTCACCAGTGTAGCTGGAGATTTCGGAATCAACAAAAGTGTCGTTTCGCGCGCTTGGAAAGCGTTCCAAACCACAGGTACAGCTGTTAGAGAGGTTGGTGTTGGCCGCCCGAGGATGACAACTGCACGGGATGACCGATATATCATCCTGCAGGCGAAAAGAGGCCGACATCAGTCAGCAAGCGTCATTGCTCAGCAACTCTCTACAGCAACGCGGCGACAAGTGTCGCGGTTTACTGTGGCCATACGCCTTCACAAAGGGGGTCTATTCGCCCGCCATCCTGAACGCTGCCTCCCGTTGAAAGTTGACCACCGACGCCACCGTTTGCAGTGGTGCAGAGAGCACAAAAATTGGACAACTGATCAATGGAGTCATGTCCTCTTTACGGATGAGAGTCGGTTCAGTACCAGAAGTGATTCTCAACGTGTTTTGATTTGGAGAGAGATCGGGACATGGTTTTATACCAGTAACATCAAGGAAAGACACCATTACGGTGGTCCTGGAGTTCTTGTCTGGGGAGGCATTATGCTGAACGGGCGAAGTGAGCTCCACATTTTCGATAGAGGGTCTGTAATCGGGGATCGCTATTGTGAGGAGGTACTTTTTCCCCATGTGCATCTGTTCCGAGGTGCCATTGGCCCAGACTTCATTTTTATGGATGACAATGCACGGCCACATCGGACTCTTGCTGTTAAGGAGCTGCTGGAAAGTGAAGATATAACTCGAATGGATTGGCCAGCGTACTCCCCAGATTTAAATCCCATCGAACATGTGTGGGTTGCTTTGGGGAGACGTATTGCAGAACGCTTACATCATCCGGAGAACACCCAACAACTCAAATAGATGCTGATTGAAGAATGGGCACTCCTACCGCAAGAAATGTTGCACCAGCTGGTTCTGAGTATGCGGAGACGGTGCGAAGCAACCATTGCAGTGACGGGAGGGCATATACCATATTAAGGAACATCTGCTTGTTGTTCTTCCTGTTGTATAGACCATGATGAGTCACGATAATATGCATTCAATAAAGCTTGTTTTTGTTTGATTCCATACCGCATGCATTGCATTCCTTTTTCAGCGCCGATGCTTTCGTCATCCTTTACGTACATAATACTCTCCCTCATTTCTGAATTTCATGTCTCTAAGGTGATTTTTCGTGAAGTTATGGCAATAAACCCACCTGTTGCTTAAGATTTGCACACCAGTGTAGTTCCAAATAAGTAAGAGGAGTGTCAGGCATTGTAGTTTCGCCAGCACCAGCCCTGGCTAAGCTGTCCGCAATTTCGTTCCCAGCAATGTTGACATGAGACGGGATCCACTGGAAGTGTATCTGACGAGAAAGGGAAAGTCTTTTTAGTATCTAAAGCCGGGGTGGGCATTAAGTCGATCGCGATCGACCGGTGGACCGCTAAGACATTTTGAGGTGACCACCTTCACATAAAACTTTAAACCCGCATAATAAAAGAAACACAGGTGGTTATGAAAATAATGGAAACACCCGTGAATAAAAGAGAATTCGTGAATAAAACTGCAACACAAATTTGAGAGAAGTTTTCAAGAGTTTACTAGACTAGAATCAAAAGTTGCATTCATGGTTTACCCATTTGTCAGTGTTGATGTGAAAAATATAACTAAAAATATGTTACATGTTTTTGTGGAAAACGAAGCTTTTTTTTTCTCCTTCAAAATGACGTAATTTGCAAAGAATAACTTTTGGAATTTAATAGACAAAGTAAAGCGTCCCAATTTTAAAAAAGCTACAACTCATTTAACATCGTTCTTTCGCTCTACCTATCTGTGTGAATCTACATTTTGAACGTAGAATATAATTAAGACAACAAGTCATTCCCGTTTCACAGACGACCACTTAGAATCCAAATGTAAGATTAGCTGTTAATAATTATATATCGAGGTATTCAAGATTGGGGGTGGATAATATGAAGTCTAAGTCCTCTATGAGACTATAGCTACAAGAACTAATTTTAAGTGAAAATTATTTATTTTCTGATGTATTGTAAATTGTTTGAAAATGCATCATTTGATATTATTAGATTTATGGGTATAGTTATTATGTTTGTATTTTGCGTTTTACTTAAAACGTATTTTTAAGAGTAAGGTTTTCTACTATAGTTATGTAGGTAGGTACACATATTCTGTATTTATTATTGTTAAAATCCAAATATTGTTGAGCTTTTTTTTTACTTATCACACCTATGTCACAAGGCGGACCGCAACACCTTGAAAAAATTAAAAGTAGACTGTGCCATGTAAAAGTCTGCCCACCCCTGATCTAGAGGATGTCTGTACCTGTGCGATCCCTCACGTTATGTCAAATGGCCAAATGCTGGATGGCACTTCTACTATCCGAAACAATCCAGATATCGTATAGCTGTGAAAGCGACTCAATGGAGTTCAGTCCCTCAAGAATTGCAACAAGCTCGGAACGAAATACCGAGCAAGAGTCCGGATTTTTTCTCTGTATTTTAATTTCCTGTTCCCGAAAACTAATATAGATGCTACTGCCAGAACAGTCACTACCAAGTTTACTGCCGTCCGTGTACATATGAACAGCGTCCTTGGGGACATTATTAATTCTTTCAAGAGCTAACTGTTTCAGGTAGCACGGCAATTCCTTTTGTTTGCTAACTTGGATAGAGAGGTCAACATGAAAGTAAACTCCCTGAAGACCCTCAGAAGCGTCAATAATCTGAGATAAGCTGTGATGTGTGTGTTCTATAGAACTAGCAACAAAATGGCCAGAAACAACGTGTCCAACGTGTATGCCTCGTTTGAGCCTCTGGTGACTGTTCCATGACCATAGAAATTTCGATGTACGATTCTGAAAGCCAAGACCGGAGAGCTTGCCGTAGTACTTCACTAGACATGTATTTCTCCTAAGACTTAATGGCTGCAGGTCAGCTTTATAGAGCACAATATCTTTTAAGCAAGAATTGCGAAGGCCCGTAGTAATCCTTGCAGCACTGAGTTGAACACGTTCACGTTTTTGCAAGTTTGAATCAGAGGAGCAACAGAAGATGGGGAAACCATATTCCAAAATGATTCTTGGTCGAAAGTTGTATAGTTTCCTATTAGTTGTGAAGAAACCCACAGTAGATTTTGACGGGCTAAAACTCAATTTGTGGTTTACAGCAAAGCTCCACGCGTCAACCAGAACCAGATTCACACCCTCCTCTACCTTTTCAGTATCAGGACCGGAACTCCAGAGGACAATATCATATGCAAAGATTCCCATTTCACAGTCATTAGGAATGACTTTTTCAATTCTTGCAAGAAAAGTGTAAACAAGGTAGGGCTCAAAACCGAGCCCTGAGGAACACCTTGGCTTATTTTAAAACCGTTTGAGGTCGAACTATTGAATTTCACCCTAATGTGCCCATCTCTCAAAAAATCATAAATCTCTCCAGAACAGCGCTCTACCACGTATACCGAACTTAACATACAATTTAGTAATCATTTTTTGAGTCCAAACCCTATCAAAGGCATTAGAAAGGTCAATAAAGGTGGCTATAGTGTGGTTTGTAGGTTTCTTGTTTTGAACGTCTCTGACACTCTGGCTAAACTAAAGCACCTGGCCAATTGTGCTGTGGTCCTCTCTAAAACCATATTGCTCCTTCGGTAACAGGTTGTGGAAATTTAAATAAAACGTAAGTCTCTTTAAAATCATTTTTTCCATAATTTTACATTATATGGAAGTCAAAGCAATTGTTCTAAAACTCCCAGTAGAAGCAATGTCCTTGCCAGGTTTTCTAATAGGTACCACAATCGCTTTTTTCCAATACCGAGGAAGATGACCCAGCCTCCAGGTCTAAAAGTCTCTGTTTTCTTATGTGGGCCCAAATGACTTATCATTTGACTGTGAATACCATCAGGCCCAGAGAAAGTGCAGCAGTGAAGAAAACTATGAGCTTGCTGCTATATATAGAGATCGGGTAAAGTTTCTTGAGCAAATTCAAATATAGCACACGTATTTTTCTTTTGAAAAAGATGCAGATTTCTTCAGTATTGGTGCTCAGTGTTAACTTAAGTGAAGCTTTTGTAAATCGCAGCATCAAGCTCTTGAGCTGAGAAGGCTCTGCTGAAAATAGCCGGAACCACATGAGGATTACTGCGACAGCCATGAACAATATTACTCGCCATAGTCTTCGCGTATTTGTCGTTGCCAGTAAAGTTCAGACTAATTATTAATTGGTAGTGTTCTCCTAAAATATTAGCTGCCTGTTCATCATTCTGAGTCGAGAGTCCATCTGTAGATTGAATAGTGTTGCACTTTTCAAATTGGAGCTTTTCTTTACTAATTCCCTTCCTTCACCAGCTTCCACAATTTACTGTTGGATGATCTTGAATCCAGACTTGAATAGAGTTCATGCCACCTGTCTCTCTTGATCAGCGCACACATCTTTTTTAATTGTGCATTCACTCTGTTTAGTTTGATTCTATTGGTGTCACTATGGTCAGAATCCAGATCCTTTAGTATCTGTCTTCTCTCTGCAATTAATGGTTGGATCTCTCTGCAATTAATGGTTGGAGAGGGAGAGAGAGAGAGAGAGAGAACAGGCATTTTACTAGTTAAGTAAGGCCTCTTCTAAATTTGCCCCTAGGAATGGACTGGCCAGCAGCACAGTAAATGGTTCGTTTAAAAGACAGCCAGTCAGTCTCTAGGTTATCAGTGAGGGGTTCCGCACATATAAGTTTTTCAGCTCGAATAATTATTTGTATTTTAATTTGATGGATATGTACTTCAAAATGATTAAATACATAACCTTTAGCAAAGATAAAGAAAAAAAATTTCGTTCCAAAACTACCCCTTAATTTATTATCTGTTTATTCAAACAATTAATCCATCTAAACTACAATTAAAATAAAGAGCTTATTTAAAAAAAAAACAGAAAAAATTTAATTACTTATAAAAATTCAAAATATGTTATTCATGCAGATAAAAAACAATTACTTTGATCATTTAATTTTACGGAGTTTTTAAGCAATCGTTTATTATTTAAAAAAACTACTGAAAATAATGTAATTCTGAACAATATGAAAAATTATCCAATAATTCTTAATTTTACCAATAATTTTCATAAACATTTTTTCTCAACAATTTAGACTACACACATCAAAAATTTACAAAGTACTAGCTTTAATAAGCAGATAGTTAACTCAATACAGAAATGTCAAATGATATACATGTATGAAGTTCAATGACGCACTAAAGAACAATAATAATGACTGAAATCAACTTTTAGAAAAGATTACATCTATTCAAATAGCAGCATTTTTAATTCAGCTCCAATAAATCACCTTTATAAGCAGAAATGAAGCTCAAAAATATCATAATCAGGTGTTGTAACAAAAATAATCTAACCCAATTTGTAATCGTAATCTTAAAACGACAGCCCACCATATCTATGTGTATGTCTACAAGTTAAATACAGCTTAGCATAAACCTTTAAAAATTCCAACCATCCATTGTTAATTAGCATCAGAATCGCTATGCAACATTAAATAGATGGTTAGAGACAACAACGCAAAAGCGGAATCCCATCTGTTAATTTAGATAGAATGGTACGTATAAATATTTAACATGGATGCATTGCCTTCAAGATCAAATGGAGCATCTGAGATACACCCAACAAATTAGAATGTGATTAGCAAGAGGAAATAGCAATATGTTAACAGCACCAAAAAGTTTATATCGATAAAAATCTCACCTCGCTTCACCGAGCAGGGTTATGACGCTTTAAATGAATGGATGCATACGAAACGTTTAATATGAAAGGGTTACGCATCTTCGGAGCTAATAAAGTCGTTTCTGTGTAGGTGTGAATTAATTTCTCTTGTTAAATATGTTCAAAGAAAATGTTCTTTGTTTAAAGAAACAAGAAAAAAATAACTTGTATACCTTTTAAAATGTGAAAGGGTCGGTTGAGTATGGCTTTTCATTCTTTAAACCATGTAGACACAGGAAGCGTTATCATGGTCAGTTGTTCTTACTGTTTCATTGAATATTAAAATCCATGCAAAAAGAATGCCTCATAATTACCATGAACCGCGGCTGTTGATTAATTTTATGAAGAAAAGTAATGGTAAAATCAGAAGAATAGGTAATACAGCAGTAAAACATTGTTTCCAGATTATTCCATTTTGTATTATTCTATTATTTCCGTATTATTTAGGAACAAATTCATGCTCGCTCTTTCGGCTGTAACAAAAGAACATAACAAGAAAAAAAACCAATTACCTTATTTCAAAATAAGATTTATAGCTTTAAATTATTAATGAATCGGCTTAAAAATTAAAAATTACCAATGAGCTACACAAGACAAATAATGACAACTAAACTTACCATTTTGAATTAAATGACAAGAGCTACTCCTAAGTTGATATTTCACTCTATTTTCACGTAATACCATGAAGAATATTTTTAGGATCAATTACATTCAACGATCATTAATCTCACACGGTACATCTTTGGAGATTTAAGACTTGAGCTTCCGATTAGAAAGGAAAACGTTGATAGCCTCTTGATTTTCATTCGTATTGAATAAATGTTTATAAACTTCGTATTCAGAAGTAAGTTGAGGATTGTCAGCGTTGGACCTTATCATTTTGAACCACAGTAGCATGAACAACATCAGAGCTACCACTCCTTTTTTAAAACTCCCACACCACTCCAGAATGAATACTTAACGCTCTGACAGATTTAAAATAGTCACGGTAGCCGAGTGGTCATGGTCACGATCTCGAGGCTTGTGAATCGGGAGTTGAGTCCTGGTACCACTGAAGATCCACCATGTAGAGAAGCTAATGTACATTACATATGTCAAGACTCGCACGTCCACCCGTTGGTGTGGTGTGAAAGTTAGGAGAGGGGGTGCCAGCTCAGCTGTTATCCTCGTCATTTCACCATTGTTCAAAATTACGAGGTCCATCGTCAAAAGCCCTCGTGTAGCTGAACAGTGCGACGTTAATATTCACTCACTCACCCACGAGCTACCCCCTTTTCTACTACCACACTACACCAACGGGAGGTCGTTTGAGCTCTTGACAGATTTAACGTGCATTATTCTCCTACACCGCGGGTCTTCAGTGATACTGACTTGAACTCATGAACCTTGAACCACTAGGCTATCGCAGCCTCTATAGCCCCCGTGGAGCTAATATACATATCCGATCATGTGTATTAGTTAAACAAGAAATGGGGAGCTAGTAATAGATTTGCGTAGCTCTCAAATAGAAGATGAATCGACGAGATATGAAAATCGCGTAACTCCGGATTTGCGTAAATCGGGGTATCATTATGCATAATTATTAACATCTGCACAATAATATTATTTCAATTAGACAACTCAATTGTCTTAAAATAACTGCACATATTTGTAATAAACAGTGTAACAGTACTTTTCTCTAATATTTTCATTTTGGATCTCTTTCACGTGCATCATTCCTTCGCGCTCTCATGTATTTCAATAGTATGATTTTTATGTTTACTTTTCCACTTAATTATAAGTACTTTTTGTATAGGGTAATTATATATTTGTAAGAATTGAATTTGTAAAAATTGTGAACCCAATTCTTCCGAATATGGGTTCACAATTTCTGCATATATATATACATACGTATGCCTTCTCGGGAGACCGAAATTGTAGTGCTAATTGATTGGTTAATTTTTAAATAGCCAATTATCAAAAATTAAACATTTTTTCAACTAAAAATAAATTTAGAAGCAAATAATTTATGTTTTATAAAAGCATATTACAACTACAGACTTCCGTTTCCGCTCACTTTTGATCTCTAAAGAAGTGCACTTTTTTTCTGTACGTTACAAAAATAAAAGAGTTACTTATTCTTCACGCCTTTCTGTGTCTAGCTTCATTGTCACGGTCACACATATTTCGCCTTGACCGCTTCGGTTCTTTGCTTCGAAATTAGAGTATCCGCACTTTTATTCAAACAGTAATTTACTCCACTGAATGACACTTTTTTCTCCTTTTCTCTCTCTCACACAGCCTTTTTTTTTCTCTTATTTCACTCTACATAATGGCTCTGATATTTAATCGAGCGCGTAACACCTGCCGTTATAACTAGAAAACAGTGTTAAGTGTTGCAATAATCACCAGCAACCAAACACTTGTATCAGACGCGAAGTATCAATAACAAAGAAAGTTTCTCACCTGCCCAGTAAAGAAATAGAGTATGGCAAAAAAGAAAACAACCTGATGAGTAAGAATTGAGCTTCAAAAAAATCAGACGGTATATTAAAATATATGGAATAAAGAATTTCGTGTGTTTTCAAATTAAGCATCTTTCATGCTTCGCTTGTTATGTCATATTCTTAATTTAATTATGGTGTCATTAAATTAAGAATTAATTTATTAGAGGGTAGGCGTACCCCTGTCCATCAAAAGGCGGACCAGCACACATTATACAAATTATGCAACTATTCATACTCATGGCTCAAATTCTAAAACTGTAATTTACATATACAGGGTGTTTTTTTAGAGGTATAGAACTTTAAATTGCAATAAAACAACGATATATTATTCGATTGACATGAATTTTTTTTTATTCGAAAGATAATCTTGTGGCATTACATTTTAAATATGATTTCTGGCATATGACTGCCACGGCTGGCTCGGATGTAGTCCAATCTGGACGTCCAATTTTCGATGACTTTTTCCAACATTTGTGGCCGTATATCGGCAATAACACGGCGAATGTTGTCTTCCAAATGGTCAAGCGTTTGTGGCTTATCCGCATAGACCAATGACTTTACATAGCCCCACAGAAAATAGTCTAGCGGTGTTAAATCACAAGATCTTGGAGGCCAATTCACAGGTCCAAAACGTGAAATTAGGCGGTCACCAAATGTGTCTCAATAAATCGATTGTGGCACGAGCTGTGTGACATGTTGCGCCGTCTCGTTGGAACCACAGCTCCTGAACATCCTGATTGTTCAATTCAGGAATGAAAAAGTTAGTAATCATGGCTCTATACCGATCACCATTGACTGTAACGTTGTGGCCTTCATCGTTTTTGAAGAAGTACGGACCAATGATTCCACCAGCCCATAAAGCGCACCAAACAGTCAGTTTTTCTGGATGTAACGGTGTTTCGACATACACTTGTGGATTAGCTTCACTCCAAATGCGGCAGTTTTGTTTGTTGACGTAGCCATTCAACCAGAAGTGCGCTTCATCGCTAAACAAAATTCGCTTTGAAAATCGGGAACAACGGCAATCTCGTTTTGGGCCCATTCGACGAATCTACGCCTTGCTTGATGATCGTTTTGATGAATTGCCAAACCAAACTGAGAATAAATCACTTGACAGCTGTTAAATCGGTCGCCATCTTGGAAAGTAACGCCAACTTAAACTTCTATACCTGGAAAAAAAACACTCTTTATTATGTAGTTCTATTTAATTGTTCTTTTTTTTAAAAAAAACTCCGTTCTTGGCGATCCTCTTTAGTTCAATTAATCACTGAAGCTATATAGACCCACACTTCATTGATACAGTTCACATATTTTGATAAACCTGCAGCTTTCTGAAAGTTGAGTGTTTAGTTCCGTTGATTGGTAATAAAACTTCGTATGAGACAATGCCTTTTTTGTCTCACGCAACGATTCCAGTCCAGGCAATCCTTGTGATATTTTTCTGCGAGAGTTTGAAGTAATAAATGTTTTGTCTTCCGTTAGCTATTGAACTTGCTTTCCTCTTTTTACGTTTACTGTTCACGAAACAATGTTTGTGGGATCGAAAATTAAATTCAGCATATAATGGCATATTTTTAATGCATAATTCATAAGCATTGTTAGGGAGATGAAACTAATTAAATTACTTGTGTGCAAAAGTTTTTGAGTCGTTGTGGATTTGTGGTGACAAGGTAAAATAATAGATATTTCATAAATAACTATCAATAAAAACAATTTTATTGATGCAAGAAAATAGACATTTTGCCTACACACAGTAAAAATATTTAAAAATCTCAACAATCACTTCGAAATGCATTTTGTTTCTTTAGAAAAGTTCAATAACAGCATAGCAGAACTTTATAAATATAAAAAAGACGCAAATCGTGGACAATGGATAGTATTTATACCGAAACTAGACTATCATGGGCGTCTTTGGGGTAATTTGAAAATAATTGAATAATAAAATTATTAATTTAATATTTTCAAAATGCTGAACAAGTTTATTTTCAGTTTTCATAGAGAAGCATATTTTTTTTTCTTTTAGACAGTATGATTTTATACAGTCCGCTTAGCATTAGAATTCATGTATTTATAGCGGGATTCTCCCCTTCCCCAATGCTATATATCAACATATATGGTAGATATAATTATATCGAAACATGTTGAAAACATGCTTTTCGATGTTCTTCTGTATCTTGCGGCAAATAAAAAAAATTTTCCCGTAAAATAATGTATGTTCATAAGTAATAACAAAATAGATATAGGTATTTAAAAAATATTTCGAATTTAAGGTATCCGAACACGTTCGGAGTACTTTTTGACAAAATAGCATATTTAAACATTATAAATGGTTTTTTTAGGAGTCAATACCGATAAATACCAATATTTATATAACTAACAGTATTTAAAACAAATTCCCTAAATTTCACAAAAATCACAATTGTATGTGAAATTTTAGCAATACTTTTATAAAACTTCGAAGCAATTAGAGGAAAAAGTAATGAACTTATATTATAGTAAAAGTATTACTAAAACAAATTAGATGCATTTATCTAGGAAATGTACTAAAATTTTAATGTTTTATTAAAGTTTTAAAATTTTAGAGGCGATTGAGTAAATATTATAAGAAAAATCATATTTTTTATGAGACTATTATTTAAATAACAAGCCATAACTCAAAAAGTATTTATACAATAAAAAATATTTTAGTACATTATCTGGAAAATATAAGTATCAGGTTTAAAAAGTTTTATACAAATACATTCGTAATATTTTGAGTTATAAGACTCGCCATTATAGATGTTGAACAATTTAAATGCCTACTTCTAGTAGATCAAAGACCCACTTCCGGTTTTTCTAACTTTATAAAATTGACTGTAAAATGACCTCTAACAAAACAAAGTATGTTTTGTAAAGACAAAATATAGCTCTATTCAATAAAATAAAAAACAAAAATATCTGTCTTGACGGAATTTGGTCAGTTTCAACGTGTTCGGATACCTTAAATGTTAAGCATATAAAACTCCAATTTTTAAGTGAAAAAAGAAATGTTTGCTGCGTGGGAATAAGACTTTTTTAAAAAAAAGAGTTATTTTTTTTCTAAATGTTATAAAATTAAAAAAATAATGAAATGAAAATATGATTCTTCTTAAATCTAAAATTTATATTTCTCCTGTATGGATTGTCATTAATTAAAAATAGCCGCGGCAGCCGCTTTGTCACAATTACAAACTCATGGCCAGTGAGTAACTTGTTCCAATCCTGGTGCCATTGCAGATCCAATGTGTAGAGGAGTTAATGCATGTTAAATATGCCATGGCTAAAAGTTCTCACGTTGGTGTGGTGTGGAAGTTCGAAGAGTGCGTATAGTTCTTGTCCCTTGACCCAGATTCAAATTTATGAGGTTCGTCACCATCAGCGCTCACCTTGCTTTAGTGTGAGAAGTTAATAAAAAATCAATAAATCACAATTAATAATTCAAAATAAAATAATTTAGCGCTCAATTAATTAAAATGGCTATTTGATTATTTCCTAGTGCATAGAAAAAATAGTAATATAGGAGTTCATTTATTAAATTTATGACTATAATAATTAAAAGGTCTCAATTTATTTTTCGCTGATATTAATACACAATTTAATAGAAATGAATTTCTTAAAAATTCTTTTCTTTTTTTTTATATATTTTTGTATTCATAGTTTAAAAATTTTAATTATCTTTTCGTCTTTATTCATTATAGTAATAATATAAAAAAATTCAGAAATCAATACCATGTATAAATTTCCAACGGCATCTTATCCTAAAAATTAATTAAAAGTAACAGAAAATATTTCAGTATTTTTCTGTAGGAATTAAAATGTTTGATGAATTTTCTTAAAGTTTAGAATTTTTCAATCATTTACGAGTGCATTTATCACACATTGTGTGTGTGTTCATTTTCTTCTTTTAAAATTTACTTATTTGCTTGAACTACTCGAGGAAAAATAATTGCGCTAGTTACTTTTTAGATCAGTCGCCCATACGGTTGATTGATTGAATATTAACGTCGCACTGTTCAGCTACACGAGTGCTTTTGGCGACGGACCACGTCATTTTGAACCATGGTCAAGTGACGTGGACGACACCTTAGCTGCCCCCCCTCTCCTAACTACCACACCACACCATCGGGAGGACGTTTCAGCTCTCGACAGATTTAACGTGCATCGCTTGCCCTACACGGCGGATCTTTAGTGGAACTGGACTCGAACTCGTGACATGGCAAGCCACGATCCGATACCTATACTACTCGGCTACCGTGGCCACTCGCCCATACGGTATAGTAGTTAGCGGCGCTGACTACTGTGCTGTAGGGACTGGGTTCGAATCCCGGAGAAGACATGGATGCTCGTAAATGTATAGTGCCTGCGTGACATGGGGGTACTCTAAATAGCCGTCGAACCGCATGTCCTCTCGTGAGATTGGTGGAAGAGGAAGAGAGTTGAGAGGCCTCTTACCACCCCCAGAATGTTCTTCCTCTAAATTGGGGTGGAATCGAGCCAAATGTATTGCCACCTGTATAGTGCCCAAAGCTACGGTTAACGACAGGCGTCACTTAGCTCTTTGCCATGATGAATTTCGTGGGCCTCGATCTGGCCTTTGCCGATCAGGTGGCATTGGTAACAACACTTTTTAGATTACATTTACATTTTTTCATCCAGCATATATTTTCTTCATTGTAAAAAAGAAAGTCTAATAAAAATAATCATTTCGAACCAATAATTTCTCCGGAAAAGTTTAATTACTGAGGAACTTACATTTTTGTCCGTTCATGTGTTAATGCATTTTTATTACTTTCATATCCATTAATGAACTTTCTAAAGCTATTGATATTCCTTATGTATATAAAGGGTCACATTAAGAAGATTTTCTCAATTCGGTTACAGTTCACATTAAAAAAAAAAGACAATTTAAGAAATGTGTGGATGGAAGAAAAGTAAAACATTTCATAATATTTTATAAAAGCATTGTCAAACAGTCCAAAGTGATTTAAAACAATGTTTATAAGTAAGACTATGCAAACAAATATTCTCTTTTTCTGACGAAAAAAAACCATGAAATTCCTTGTATATTTAAACAATTTACTATAGCTTCTGTCATTCCGTGTAGACTTTTCTCAAATATTTTTTCGAATCGATTCTAAAATCAAAAAGAATCATTTATCGTTCTCTATCGAAATCATAAATGCATTCAAATGGCTCTTACACATAATCTTCAAAGGAATTGTTTAACCTTCTTTTTATATCTTCTTCAAAGAATAAGTTTCGGGAAATTCAAAACTCCCTTTGTTTGCAGAAGCCCTCTTCAATAAATAGAATATCAAAGAACGAATCCAAAGCACGCGGTACAATGTCCTCTTCAACCACGAATGCAGACATCGTATAGGGTTATTGTTACAAAAATGAAAACAATTCCTCGTCGGAGTTTCTAGTGGTGCCAATAAAAGCATGAGAAACAGTTGTTTGAATGAGTCTCTAAAACGCTCTATGAATAGATGCAATGATGTGAAAATTCAAAAATGAAATAAAATTAACATTGCATTTTTTTGGTGAAAACTAATGCAAAATAATAGACGTAAACATATGATTAAAAAAGGTATACAAGTATCTTAACTTTTTAGAATTTTAAGTATTATTGAACACTAATTGAAGATAATTGAACTAAATAATAGATTTTTTCGAATTAATTTTCTAGATAAACAATATTCTACACTATTCCCGAATTGTCCAATATTTTTTTATTCTATTTTTACTTACAATTAATTCTATTGTATTTTATGAGATATGCACTTAAGGAAACAACTAATGATATTCTATCCTACGTGCATTGGAAGCTAAAAGATCATCTTCAGAGTGCGTCTTAAATCAAAATAAAATAAAACGTTTGTTTGCTTTTCGTTGTGCTATGAGAATAAATAATTACAAAATGTAATCAAAATAAATTAATGATATATTCTTGTACGTATGCGCTAAAAAATAATATTTTATTCCGGATATTCCCATCTCTATGTAATGTTTACTATTTATGTCAAATTAACACAAAAATCGGTAGTCTTTCAAGCATGTCCTGGTACCCTTAATACCAGGACATGCTCGAAAGAGTAAATTGCCAAAGTTTTGGGGATTCTTTGTTTAAGGGACATATATCTTTAAAAATGTCCAACAGAGATTAGATTTTTTGTGTTCTTAATAAAAACATATTAATCACATTCTATATAAACACAAAAGTAATTTCTTATTCAAAAGAAAATTTTTCTGTTTAATTTAAGTTGGGCATAATTTTTGAGATCTCTTAAAACATACTTATGTTTAGGTACTACTTTTTAAGAAAGTATCTCTTAAATATGAAAAATATTTCTTGCACATATATAAAACAGTGCATAAAATATAGCGAATCTATTTTTTTAGAAAATATTAGAACAGAGTTTCCTTAAAAAATTGTAAAACTTTGTAATTTTGTAAATTTTTGTTTTTTTTCTCTTTTTTACACATTAAACTATTTTTTTAAAAAAACTATATGTACTATTTAAACTAAAATCAATTAGGTTCGCTATATGCACTGATATCTTGTATAGAAGTATAAAAATTTGAAACCATATAGTGCAATAGTTTTTTTAAAGTGTACCTAAAGGAAATAAATTATATTTTTGAGTAAAAGTGAAAAAGCTAAAAGTAGCAATTTTTTCAAATATTACACAATTTATTAATGTTTTCTTGCCTATTTTCATATACCTCATAATGATACTTTAAACATTCTCTAGAAATACAAAAAATTAATTTTAAATTTAAAAGTTTTTTTCTCCTAGTTATAGCTGAACATAATTTTATCAAACATTTTTTTCATTTAGACGCACGCGCGTACCCCTTTTTTATAAAAATATTTCTTGAATATACAAAATATTTTACCTGCGTATATAAAACACAAAATGATCAGAATATAGTGAAATAGTTCTTTGATAAAATAATTGTATAATTTCTCTGAAAAAAAAATCACAAAACTTTGAAGTTTTGAAAATCTTGAATTGAGTACGTGTTTGTCTTTATCATGTGATGTTATGAATTGAGCCTATTGCACATACAATTTTGGAAAAGTAGGGACAATGGTTCAAATAAAATTATATTAATGATATGAATCGTTCTAAGTGAATCCTCTTAATTTACTGAAATAAATTTTATGTTATTCTTTGCTCCTTTTTTTTAAAAAAAAAAGACTCATTTTGTCTTTTAAAAATATCTTAAAAAGAATTTAGCTATTTAGGAACTTTGCTTGAGTGAAAAAAGTCACTGATAGTTGAAATAAAGCATGAGATTATTTTTAACATCAAAAGGTAATTCAACTAAGAACAAATAAAAAAACCCTCTTCTTTTTGTGCCATTCTTATGTTTAAAATTACTGAATTTCTGAGCCATGATTTTGAAAAACATGCAACTTTTCTAAAGCAATTACCCAAAGCACACTAAAAAAAACTATATAAGTCTTGATAATATATAATCAGCTATTATTAATACATACAAAAGACATTTTAAAATGAATGTTGACAAATGGTCCATATCATTTCATAATGCAACCAGCTTACAGAATAAATTTCCTACCTTTTTCAGGTAGAACTAAACTGAAAAAAGCTAAGAAAAAATAAATAAAAAACCTTGGAGACTTTGTGTAGGTAAATGCTTTCTCTTAATAACTTCAAGAGATCGTTGAAAATAATTCTAAACAACAAAAAGGCTTTGAAATATGTGGGTTTGCATGAATATATGGTGCGAGATGAAACTGCGTTTTCACATCTGTACAAACCATACAGTCATATACATAAATACTTTTGAACCAATGCAGGCAATCTTTCTAAAAATCAAATTTAGATTACAAAGAGATTGAATATAATTATTAAATCGTAAATTCTAGTTATTTTTAGACAACGAAATAAGAGCGTACTAAAAGAGTATCACATATCAATCTCAAACTCTTTTCAAATACTCACAATATTTAGATTGGAGATTACGATACCATTGCGCCTTTTACATTCTATCTTAAATTCAATATATCAACTGACGGTATTTTTCTTTTTTAAATTTGGAAATGAGCTGATGCACGTTAAATCTGTGAGGCTCAAACGTCCTCCTGTTGGTGTGATGTGACGGCTTGGAGAGGGCATGCCAGCTCAAGTGTCGTCCTCGTCACTTGATCTAGGTTCAAAATCACGGGGTTAGTCATGAATAGCCCTCATGCTGCTTTACAGGGAGACGTTAATGGAACACTCTCATACTTTAAAATTTGAAATATATATCTGGTAATTCAGATTTCTATCTCAGGAAACAAGCATGAAATACAAATTATAGCCCTCTTTTCATCTTTGTTGTTAAATAATTACTTTCATTAGTTGTTTATGAAATTTTTTTCGAGTTCAAAACAAAAAAATATTAAAGAAGTTGTGATTTGTGGTGCGAGATTAAAGAATGAGTTTTATTCCAAGGGTACGCAAAGCGATAAACAAATGTATAACAAGACACATTATTGGTCAAATATAAGATAGCCTCAGTAATATAATAGCAAAATCTTAGCCTTAGGAAGTAAGATTGTAGGGTTAAACAAAATTTAAAGGCCAGCCAACCTTCCCCATATTTGCCTATGCTAGTTGTTCCCAAAGAGGTCCCTATGGATCCTTGAGAATCTCCGATATTATTCAGAGGTCTGTAGAAAATTGAAATTGATTTAGGAGGGGGTCTTTGAACAACATCAAGAGGTCCACGCAAGGTTTAATATAAAATTTTAAAAATTTGATCCATTTTTATTTTTATGAAAATTTAAATAAACACCAACTCTCACTTGGATGTTCCCGAATGGGTGTTGAACCCTTTTATGTGCGTTGACTAACTTATATCTTAAACACAGATAAATCCATACTAATAGAGGAGCATTTTATTGAAATATCCACAAATGAGGGACTTAAACCAATGTGTGAACAAAGATACCGCAAATTCTGGTTACAAAAATAGATCCCAGTTTTATATTCTGCGTTATGGGTAGTTTAACTGAAGTTGTTGACTACTTTCCCGTCTTCCAATCTGGTAGAAAGTGGTTTTATACCACGCATTTATGTAGCTTTTTCACTTGGGGGTCATTGGGAAAGAATTAATTTTAGAAAGGGGTCCATGGCGAAGTTTTAACTAAAAAAGCGGTCCATGGGTTAAAAAAGTTTAGGAACCAATGATAAATCTATGCCAATGGGTTGCAAGGAAGAGAAAGTAGTATAAGAATAAGATTCCAGTAATACACACTAAAGATAATCATAATACTAAAAAAATGTTAAAAATGCTAAAACTTAGTTACCAATGCCAAATACAAAGTAAAATAAAAATACTAAGGAATATATATACAGAATAAAATCATTACATAAGTAAATATATGAATCTTTATCATACCCTAAATATTGATCAGAATTTTTTTCTTATGTGAGTCAGTACTTTATTCTAAATTATCTGCGTGGAAATAAGCCTCTCATAAATGTATTATACTATAGAGTATTTATACAAAAATTCTCAATTCAAAACCCCACAAGTAGGCACTAAAAACGAAATTCCTCGTCCATAGCTTGATTGATTGATTGATTGAATATTAACGTCGCACTGTTCAGCTACACGAGGGCTTTTGGCGACGGACCACGTAATTTTGAACCATGGTCAAGTGACGTGGACGACACCTGAGCTGGCACCACCCTCTCCTAACTACCACACCACACCAACGGGAGGACGTTTCAGCTCTCGACAGATTTAACGTGCATCGCTGCCCTACACGGCGGGTCTTTAGTGGTACTGGGCTCGAACCCGTGACAAAGAAAGCCACGGTCCGATACCTATACCACTCGGCTACCGCGGCCACCGTCCATAGCTTGAAGTCTTAAATGTAATATTCCATTCATCAGATACGAAAACGGAACAGATGGTGAAGTAGTAAGAATCGAAATTGGAAATACCAAATGAATCATCTTTTCCTTTCAATCTCATAATTAATTTTTTTCCCTCCTTTTATTGAAGAACCAAAATGCATTTCATTTTTAGCCATTTCCTTATTATTATTATTTTTTTTGGTTCAATAGCTCTGGACACTCTACTGATCGTTGAGAACGATTGTTCCCCTTTTTTTCTGTACCGAGAATCCACGGGGGTCCCACTACAGGAATGAAAAAAATACACGTTCTTTTCAAACCACATCACTCGTATAAAACCGGATATGTAAGTTTGACTAGAGGACTATGTAAAAAATGTTTCTCTTTTTATTTTTTACGCTTTTTTTTGCTTCCTTGTGCGATTGCGGTGCGAGAGTTCTATTAAGTACAATTTATGCCGGATATGTGTAACAAAGTAAAATCGCTCACTTTTTTTTTTCATAACTTTTTTTTGATAGGAAAAAAGATTTCCTAAAAAAATTGTTTGGTTATATGAAAATATGTGATCACATAGATCATAATATCTGTGCAGAAGAGGGCAATTCTATTTAATTTTTTAAGAATTTTTTCGTCCGCTTTTCAAAGTTATAGTTTTAACCACAGCCAGATAGAGTGGCAAATTTATTTTTCGTTCTTATAGAATCAATTTCTATGAAATATTCTTAAGTTCATAATGTTTAAATCTCATAGTTAAGTATTAAAAATTTTTTGTTTCCCCGGTATAGATAGTTTATATAAAGCAAAGTCAGTGGAGAAAAGCGAAGTTAATGTGGTCATTGGAACAAATTCAAAGTTTATAAAATGAAATAATTTATTTTTCGTTATACTTAGTGAGTAAGTGACACAACCATAGTTACATTAACGTTGCACTTATAAAGCAACACGAGGGCTTTTGGCAACGAACCTCGTAATTTTGGGCCTCAGTAAAAAGACGAAGATCACACCTGAACAGGAATCCCACTTTCCTCACTTCCTCACCATGACAGTAGCCCAGACATTTCTAAAGTATTAAGCGACAGGGCATAGTAGAATCTGGACTCGAAATAACAAGCTACGAGCATACCATCATGATCTGGATTTTCGTGATGCGATAATAAACTTATTACGTACTATCGCAGCAATGCCAACGTTCAAGATAACTCACTAAGTTGGCAACCCCGATTTCACGTATCGTACGCACTGAATTGGCAACCGTGTGTTTCGTTTCACATAATGTCGCCAATACGGTTGCGATAGTATATTATTACAAGCTCTCGCAGAAAAGTATCGCAATGATTGCCTAGACTGGAATCGTTGCGTGAGAATAAAGGCGTTGTCTCATACGAAGACTTATTAACCATCAAAGGAACTAAGTACTCAACTTTCCAGGAAGCTGCAGGTTTATCGAAATCCGAGGACTTTATAAGTGAAGTGTTGGACAATGCAGCTGCAGTGATGAATTTACCTGAAGAGGATCGCCAAGAACGAATTTTGCGATAAAAAGAACAAATAAATAGAACTACATAATACATGCAAATTACAGTTTTACAATTTAAGCAATGAATATGAACAGTTGTATAACTCGTATAATGGGGATTGTTCCGCCGTTAGGTGGACAATCCCTACAATACATATAAATATATTTTTTCAATTGAAATATGCTGAATTAATGCTTAGAGAGCTCATTATATAGCTCAGATATTTATAATTATAGATATTAATAAATTTGTAACTTGTAGGAAAAATTAAATGTCTTTTTTCAAATCATTTTTCTTCTCTTTTTATGTAATGTGATGTATGTAGTTGAAGACGAAATAGAGTAAATTGACACTTATTTTCTTGACAACCAAAAGTTGGGAGTGTTCGCTAAAAGAAAAAAAAATGAAAATATTACACAATAAAACTATTTTATGCGACATTTTTATTTTATATGTATGTACTACTCTCTTGATGATACTTATTTTACTAAAAATGATTGACAAAGAATTTTATCTATGGTAGAAATCTCACCCTTTTCTTAGAATCTTACCTATTTATCTATTTTGCCCTATAGCAGGTATTTTTCATCATTCTACGCGTAAAACTTTACCAGTCATTGACCAATGACCACATGCAAGGGTCAACGTTCAAGATTTTTTAATACAAAACCTTTCAACCACAGAGATGAATTCTCTGATGAGTACAGTACACATATAACTAATTCGGCATCTTTTACGAGTGGATACCTTTTCAAATTCATGATGATGTAATAAATAAGGGAGGCTTAAATTATTCGCTTTGTCAGTCACCGACTTCAGTGTTCGCGGATACATGATAACCGGAAATGCCCGTAGCTGCTGACCAGTGAACCCAAATAGACGCTGGAAACCACCTGAAGCAGAAATCTCTTTTCAATTTTGTATTAGGTCAGTGGTGACGTTAGTTTTTGCGATCTGTTTCTTTCAATGGTTCGTCTGAGTGGAAGTGAGTTTGGATGCTTCGTTCTGCACGCTTCCACGCGTGTGGCGCAAGTGAAGCATTCACAAGTTTTAAAGTAGTGATAAATAAAAAGAGGAGCGAACACACACACACACACACACAAAATTGATTTACTTGACAGTTATGTGACTGAAGAGTAATGCATTTTTGAAGGAAGGGGGGGGATCATTCTTGATTTTTAGAAGTAATTATGTTATAGACTTTCATGGAATGATGAGTTACGCATTTTTTAAACCTTGCTCACTGAGCATCATTTTGACAGCTATCAATCGCATACTTCCGATGCACTCACCTTTTTCATTTTCTGGCATTGTCACTTCAAGGTCAACGTTCGGGAATAATTGTACAGTTTCTAATGTTATTAACATTTCTGAAGATTTATTGAAAATATTTTGTTTAATTCAATTTTGCGTTCGTAAGTAAACTTCCTTCTTCAATCCTAAAAGTTGAGAAATATACAAATAATAATAATAATAATATTCTTTGCCGTATTTTTTAAAAAAGAAAGAAAGAAAATTTTAAGACTTCTTGTTATTTAAGGCTGTTTTCGCCATATACACAACTTTACGTGGAGCACATTTTCGGACAGGAAAAATGCCTCAATTTTCATAAAAATGTATGACCTTGTAACACATGCATTTGTTTATAATACAGTGTTTTTAAAATTTCGAAATATTTCATAAGTAATTTGTTTTTTTTTCTTTTAACATGTAAAAGGAAAGCTCGTCTAGCATTATGGTATAGGAGAAAAAAGGCGAAACACAATTTATAAAAAAAAAAAAATGTGCCAACTCGGATAAAATTAAGTAGTATGATGAAATAAGTGATTCTCTCTCTCACTCTCTTCTACAGGATATTGAGGCTAGAATATAATATTAATGTTTGAGTACCTTTATATCTGAAAAAATATTCCGAATTTTTGGGTCCTATTCTTTAAAATAAGCCGAAAACAGCCTTAAGTATCTTACGACTGTACCGGAATGGGATACCCCAAGAGGTGAAAATCAGAGAAATTCAGTTAGAAAGTACATTTGCAAAAATTATTCTATGTAAACAACAGTGAATGCAAGATTAGAAAAGCGATTTTTTTTAAAGAGACACTTATAATAAAATCTGTTATCGCGAAAACCAAAAATATAAACGTTAGACACATATTTCTACAATGTTTTATTTACTTTTACCGAGATTCACGAATAAAAGAGTATAAAAAACAAATTGTCTCGAGGCTCAGTACTTAAAAAAAATAGATGTGGGATAGGTTTTATTCGCTTCATTTTACTTATCCTCTTGGGGAAATATTTTAACTGTTGTTTGAGTTTAAAGCCACCTTCCGTCGAGCGAAGTTGATTTTATGCTAATTTGAGTACCATTTAAGCCCCAGTAAAGTGAGTGTTGGACATTACGCTGTTATGAAAGATTAACGAAGTGATTTTCTGATGTCTGGGTGAAATAAAGAAGATTTAGACTAGACTAGAGGTGACCCACGAGAGATCTGACGAATGTTCTTCTATCGGATCATACTCAGTTAAGTGTTTAATTATTTGTCTCACGAATTTACGACGGTTATTAATTATATTGCGCCCTCGGTTTATAATCTCATAAATAGTAAATTAATTGAACCAAATAAAATTGATTATTTTTATAACAATGTTCTTTAGAAGTCCCAAACTTCTCCTGCGACCTTAGGATCACGACAGATGTACGTTATAAAACGCGCAAAATAATTTCTTGAAACTGTATCATTGTTATAAATGCTGATTAATATTTTTTTTTTTTTTTTTTTGAAAATAACCTTTAGAACACCAGATAATCTAAGATGATTATAATACGCTTAACAACGAAGTTCAAATGCAGTCAACGACAAAACTTATTTAAGCTCTTTCAGTACATATTCAAATTCGAGTAATTTTCCTGACTTAGTCACGATCGATGCTTTTCACTGTCGCTTAAGAATATACTTTTAGCGAATGAAAAATTTTCGGAAGAATATTTTTCAACTGGAAAATTCACAACCGCTTTTGAGGGTGAGGTTGTAACCCTTCAAGTAGCCCTTGCGCAGTTGCATTGTCATCTGAATAGCTTTACTAGGGCTGTTGTCTTCTGTTATTCAGAAGCGGCAATTTTTGCAGTGATTTCAAATTCTCCCTCTAAAATTCTTGATTGAAAAAAAAACGGCTGCACAGTCTATCTGAGTACTCTAAGTAAATTGTCTTGCAGTGGATCCCTGGACACTGCGGTGTAACTGGTAATGAGCTAGGGGACCACCTAGCAAATGGATCTTCCATTCAATAGACAACAAGAAAAACTGTCCCTTTTGCCAGTGCCTAGCGTATTATTAAGAAAAAGATGAATGATCTCTCTTCAATTCAATACGCTGAGAGAAATTCCAATGAGATCTGGTGGAATAATCTTAAGATCTTCCCATGTGGCCAAGACGTAAGGCAGTTGCCGAGTTTCGTCTGACCACTGGACATGACCGTCTCCTCAAACATCTTCATTGAATTCATGTTGCACAGGCCCCTTTCTGCACGCTCTGTGATATTTGGGGGACATGGATGCTGACCACATCCACCACTGTCCAGCATTAAATTGCTCCTCTTTGTGCGATCTTTATTGGCAAGAGCTAGGGACTTCACAGACTTTTTTCGCCATGTTTTTTCCTACTTTGTTTATTTTGTCTGTTTTTGTTTCTACCCCCTTGTGGTGTAGTGGTCTTTGTAACCCTGGCCATTAGAAATAAAAAAAAATATACAAAATTGCGATTAAAAACTGAATTCTAAGAAAATAAAACAGCTCTAAATATAGATCAGAATCTTACGCTGAATGAGTAACAGTGATTATTTTTTTAAAAATTATTGACTTTGAAATGAACAGAGAAACATATATAATGCAACTAAAGGATTCTCTGTCTGAGAGAGGTGATCTCGGTAGCTAAATGGACATGGTCAAGAGCGCATGATCAGCGATTGACGATTTTTATCTAAACTTTTGAATACTGAAATAATTATAAGATTTAATTATTTGATTGATACACACACATTTTTAAAAGTTCCGTTTCCTATTTATATCCATTTGCTGCTATTAAGTAACTTAACTCAAATTATTTGCTAGAAGAAAAAAGTTAGATCATAGATCCTATCAATTCTAAGTAATATTTCATGATATATATATATATATATATATATATATATATATATATATATATATATATATATATATAAAGCATTTATATTAACTCTTTATCTACCGACGATACTTATAAGTATACCACTCACTTTAAAATTACATAGAATAACCATTTTTACGAATATTCTGATAGCAGGAATATATTCTTTGAAATCCACTTTTCCAAGATATACGACAGTACGGGTTCTATGATGAGTATTTTAGCGGGGAATGTGCGAATAGTTTTATAGCAGAGATTGCGTTTTCAGCGGATAGCGAAGATTGTCATTTTCATTCCAAAAAAAATAGTTAATGCAAAAGGTAAGTGTCTTATTTTTTTTGTATGTTAATGAAGACTTTAAAAATCAATTTGACTATTTATTTTAAGTGAACAGTGTGTATAATTAATTTTACAGTGTGTATAATTAATTTTAATTAATTAACACGAACTAATTAAATTTCCTAAAGTTGAGTATTTTTTTTATGTATATCCCTTAATTTTCAATGAAGTGATTAAAAAAAATATTGGATGAAAAAACTGCAGTACATCATAATGCGGTAGATAAAGGGTTAAAGATTGTAATTTACTGTTATGTAACATAACTTCTTAATAAAAGAAAATAACGAGTAACAAGAGACAAAAAGGACATCAATGCCCTTTCTTAACCAGCATATTATTAAAAACGTAAATAAAATACCATAATAACAAAGTCCCCCCCCATTAACGTACTTTTATCGAATGAAAAAATTCTTGTTTTTGTTGCACATTATTCATACCGGTTTGTGTAGCGTCATATCCATTCATCATTTCTGAATGCAAAAGAAAATATTGTGTGGGAGGTCAATGAATTGACAGTCGCGGAGGAAAAGCATCTCTCTCCAAGTGGTCCGCAGATGTCACGACGCATTACTGCTACATAGAAAAACCTGCAGTAAATAGCACAGGGTCTGCCTCATCCTTTTTCCGTCTACATTCCATTAAAAAGGGACTTGCAGACGCGAATCTAAAACATTACGATTTAATTTAATAGATATTTTTTGTATGGAATGGTAATCATTGGATTCAAACAAATCCGTGTATTGCTATCAATGTTATGGTTATCCATTCCGGGAATCAAAGTTTTGGGAATTTAACAATAGGAGAGAAGTCACGCATCATTTTTTGTGCTAGCATATGTATATATAACCTTAAAGGGTGTTTGGTGAATTTAAAAACATCATTTTGAAGCTATTGTTTTAATATTTCAAATCTTTATGTAATTTCAGAGATGCATCCGTGTGGATGGTGGTTAAAGTTAAAATTCCGTAATAACATCCTTGATTTTTTCCCCCATTGTGGTTTATTTTATTTATGGCTAACTTATTTGGAAAATACATAAAAAAATGAATAAAAATTCAGTAAAAATTGCTTTAATGTGTTTATTTGGAAATATGTCTAAACGATTTCAACAGCATTTCAAGAAAAATTTAATGATTTTTTTAAATAAGTTATTTTCTATGAGTTCTAAATAAATTTATTTTTTAAGAATATACACAACATTTAAACACTATATTTATATTCCCTTGAAGCAAAGAGGTTTTTTTAACATGTTCACTAAAGTTATCCAATGGTGGTGCCTACTGATAAATTATTTAGAAATTTCGAACAATAAAGCGAGAGATGACAATGTTGTTTATTTCAGAACTCAAATTTCTACACGATTTTTGATTTGAACACCCTGATACAGAAATCCTTAAAATTTTAGCTTTGTTATTTCCCCCGATTCGATATTCTTTAACGTACCTGTCCAAGGGCATGCGCAGATATGCTATGAAACCTGCTCTAATGTAAAGTGAATATATATATATGTATATATATATATATATATATATATTATATATATATATATATAATATATATATATATATATAATATATATATATATATATAATATATATGCTTTCACTTTCTTTCCTCTGTGTACACACGTTTAGAAAGAGCATTTTTATTAGTATTTCAACAAATTGAAAAGCCTTGCTTATCCAGTATATATGGAACAAATCACATTGAAAGAATTGTTGGTTTTTTGTTAGAGCAAAAAAATATTAAATAATTTTAATAATAAATTCTTCTTTTGTAACAGCACGGCCATTTTATTAATAAGGCTCAGAATAAAAGGCTCGGGCCGTGGGTAGCCTATAGGTTAGAGCACCGGACTCCAGACTGGAAGGTCTGGGTTCGAAGCCCGAATGCCATTAAATACCCTCCGAGTACACACGGAGTATGTGCTCGTTAAATCAGTGGGTCCGAAAGTCTTGTGGACTGAATCACGAGTGCAGGGAGATTGGAGAATATTTCCCTCCCCTTCAGTTCCATGTCTAAATTGTGGAAGTGGAGATAGGTGGTGTCGCTATCTATCGTCCCTTCGGGGAATTTCGCACAGCGAATTCGTACTGTCACCTGTATGGTGCTCAAGGCCGACAACAGGCGTACTTCTAGCCCTTTGCCACGATGAATTTCGTGGGCTTCAATCTAACTACGTCAGACAGGTGGCATTAGCCACAACAACAACACAACACAAAAGGCTCAGTGAACATAGTTATTTCAATAATAGCTGTTAAACTTAAACAAAAAATTTTAAAAGCTTAATATAATTTAAAAATCATTAAGGTATGCGACGTGTCAAAAAATCCCCTCCAACCACTTAATTATGCTCTTTTCACAGAAATTAATTTACATAAAGATTTCAATAAAAGTAAAATAACTTTGGAATTCTAATATGAAAATCACCAGAGTGAGGTTCAGAATTATGATGTCAGTCCCTAATAGCCCTCGCGTTGCTTTAAAGTGTGATGTCAATAAAAAAAATCAAATCAAATCTAGCATGAAAAATGCATTACATTATCTCCTTCTAATGGTACCATTACATATAAAAGGTTTTTGGCTGATCTCATCATTCATATTTGAATATATATTTGTTACTATTTCATAGAAGTTATCTTATAGTAATTTATTCATTTTTTTCTTTAAAATGTATATTCACTAGATCCACCCTTTATAATTAATTATAATTCATTGATTGTTTGTTTACTTTGCACTTGGAAGCCACACGAGGGCTAATGGCAACGATCTAGCAATCTTGAATCGTGTTCAAAAGCAGGGGTGTGCAACACAAATGACCACTTCGGAAAAACATTATAATATCGCGGCCCGCACATAAAAATATGTACCCCTTTTTCAGATTTGGAAACAAAAAGACATTTATTGAGTGAAAATTTAAAACCGGATGAATTATTATTATTGTTTTCATCATTTTTCATGTATACAGACACATATAAGATAATAATGCAATGATCAAATATTGTTTAAAATATTACAGTGTGTGTTGCCATTTTCTTGAAAATTATGGTGCTCCGTTTGAATTGATCTTTCGTTACTTATTGTTGAGATTTGATTGTGTTGTCATTCGCAAACTATTAAGTATACGTTGTCCTTTATCTTAACCGTCCTGAATATATATTTTTAAAACTTTAAAAAACATCTCTGGCTGCCTCTTGCTTTTTGGGCACTCCAAACAGAAAAGGAATGAGGAGAAATGAAAGTCGCACATACAGAGAATCATGTACCATCCATAGTAAAGGATATGTGTGTAACGCAATTCGGAATTTATTAAAAAAGTAATTTATTATTGAAAAATTAAATGTAACTGTTTGATAAAATATAAGTCTTTTTTAATCTAAAGGACATTTCTATTACACTATCTGGCCAAAAGTATCCGGACACCCAGTGGTAGGGACTTAGAGCGTCCTGAGGCATATATTAATATGATGTTGGTTCTCTTTTTGCATGGATGACAGCCTGCACACGTTTGAGAAGACTTTCCACCAATTTTTGATAGGTGAGCATAGGAATTGCCTTCCAGGCGTCCATCACAGCAGAAGTGAGTGCTTGCAGTGAGGAGGGTTGATTTGGCTGGCTACGTAATCTGCGCTCTAATTCATCCCAAAGGTGTTCTACGGGATTTATATCGCGGCTCTGAGAAATCCAGTCCAGTTTTTGAACACCCATTTCGCCAAACCACGTCTGTGCAAGCCTCGATGTGTGAATGAAGCAGTTATCCTGCTGGAAGACAAATGGGCCTTCCCCGAAATATTACCATAGAGTAGGGATTGAAGCATTGTCCAGAAAATGTCCACATACATCTCAGAGTTCATGTTTTCAATAACAGGAACTGACGAACCCAGGTCAAACCACGAGAAACACCACCACACCATTATGCTTCCACCACTAAACTTAACAGTCGGCACAATGCAGTCACTAAAGAAACGTTCGCCGGGCATCCACCAAACCCAGACGCGTCCATCCGACTACCAGACTGTAAAGCGAGATTCATCAGTCCAAAGAACAGTTTTCCACATGTCCAATGACGGTGAGATCTACACCATTGCAATCGATGCTTCGCATTCTGTGGAGTGACGTTTGGCTTGTGAGTGGCTGCACGACCATGGAATCCAAAGTCTTTTAACTCTCGACGGACAGTCCTGCTGCTAACACAAATTCCTGATAAACTTAGAAACTCCTGAGAAATTTCCACCAACGAGGACTTGCGATTTTGTTTCACTACCCTTCTCAGAGTTCTAAGGCTGCGTTCACCAAGTATTTTCGACCTACCGGTTCATTTTTCTGCCGTTTCACTGCCTCGACGTTTCCACTTCACAATTACATCACTCACGGTGGATTTAGGCTTCTGTAGAATGTCCGCAATCTCACGAACCGATTTCCCACAAAAGTGGCATCCCACTATACTGCCACGATCCAACTCACTAAGCTCCTTTGACTTGCTCATTGCCTCACAAACGCATAAATACAATCTGACAAACCACTACCAACGCTTTTATAGCTTTCAATTACGTATCAAATTGCGTCACTTGCCAGAACCACTTTTTTAAGGGGTGTCCGGATACTTTTGGCCAGATAGTGTATCAAAAAGGATTTATTTTAAAACAAGAATAGGTAGCAGGCAAAGACATTGTATATATATATATATATATATATATATATATATATATATATATATATATATATATATATATATATATATATATATATATATATATATATATATATATATATATATATATACAATGACAATTTATTTCCCCTGAAATAAATTTCAAAATGAAAAAACTTTAGAAATCTGACATTTAAAAATTTTTTTTAAAAGAGTCGGTGGGCTGCAACTTAAGTACTGGCAGGCTGCGTGTTGGACACCCCTATTCAAAAGTAACGAACAGAGTAAGTAAGTGGCACCTAGCCTGATTTTTATAGCATGCCAATAGGAAAACTCTTTGAGCTTCAATAAATTCAACATGCATCCTCCATGGTGGGGCTTTAGTGGCAACAGGACTCGAACCCACAATTCGACAGAAATATGACACCAGTCCCGAGTTCACGACCGTAACCTCTCAGCTACCGAGGCCACGTATTTGTGAGCTTGTATAGAATACAAGCTGTGTAGAGAAACTTTCAGAATAACGCATAAAAATCCTTTCGCTTGTTAAGCCATTCGTACTTTAAATCTTTTATAGAAATGTTCGATTAAAAAGTTTACATCTCTAGCGTTTTTTAGAATGTGATTTTAGTTTAAAATATTAAGATCGTATATTAATAAAAAAAAGTATTAAGACTCAAAAACTAGTAGAACGCATTTCAATTTGACAAAAATAATTACAAATGCCTATAATGTGTGTTTAAAATTTTACTTACCGTAAAATCCAGCGTAAAGTGCGCACTTTTAACACGAAAAAAGGCAGATATTTACGGGTGCGTGTTATACGCCGGGTATAAAAATGAGTGCTTTAAAAATAAAGAGAACAACATTAAAAAAATTAGGTATCTGCATTTATCGAAATACTGTTTATTTAAAAAAAATGACATACCTAATGAACTCAATGGGCTGTAGTTCTAGAAGTATACTATTTTTTTTCTAAAGCTTGGAATAATACCTCGAATAAATGATTTCAAAATATAAGAACATTGCGCATGTACATTCAGATTCTTTCGTAAAAAAAATGGGGTGAACGTTATAGGCGAATACACATAAAAAATTAAAAAATGCATTTGGAAAACATAAGTGCACATTTTACGTCGAATTTTACGGTAATTTATACGTTTTAAATTTGAAAAAAGAAAAATCGGTTGGAAGATTTGCGTATGATTTCTCCCCAAATACGGGCTTAAATATATTTCTATCATTTACACTGTATTGCAGTTTTTTCTTACTTGTTGCATTTCGCTTTTCCCAATGCAAAACACGCCCCTAAGACCCGATAACCAACAACATCAAAAAGAATTTTATTATTGTAGTTTCCAATTTAAAATATTTTCCAAACGATTTCTTCCTTTCGATGGTAATTTAATTCTTTTATATCAAGGAGGGGGGGACACCCAAGAGTGCCACCTGGAATATTTCATACCAGGCAGACATTTTCTATATTGTGAATGCACAAAATCTATTCGAAAGCCTGAAACAAAGAACAAAAGTTGGAATTTTCTATTCCTTCTTTTTTTCTTTCTTACGAAAAGAATCACACAAGAAAGGAAAACTGGTATTTTACTCCAAAAAATAAAGAAAAGGAGGGGGAATCATCTTCACATACACATGCGCTACGAGATTTCAGATTCTCTTCTAACGGATATTCATTTGAATACAGCTTCCTCCCGGTCAATATAATGGCAGGGGGCAGGGAGTAATTTGTTGCGTTGTCAGTGACTTAACAATGGACAATGGCGAGGTAGAATTTTGTCAAAATATTAGTCACGCTTTGCAATGGGTTCTTAAAGGACAAGGTCAATCTTAATGAAGCCTTTTGGGTGTCGTTTCATTTCCACCTTTTCCTACATGGGGTGAAACGTAAATAAATCTTAGAACTATCCGATTCAGATGATAGAGAACACGTGGAGTATTGTAAAGAAAAAAAAAGGTTTTGTAAATGAAATTCCTTAAATTAATTCTTTTTTTCTATCAAGAGAGTACTTTAATTCTTAATAAAAACATCAAACAATAAGAAGCTAATAATGCTGACAAATGTGACAACTGATTAAATTATATAAATTATAAGAAATTATTTTAAATCATTGCGTATTTCTACAAGTGGTTGCAGTAGCTTATAGGATACGTTTCGCTGATTTCAGTTCTGATGCCACTGAAGACCCAGTGGAGCGGCTGATGCTCTTTTGTGGCTCAAAGTCCTCCCGTTGGCGTATTATGAAAGTAGAGTGGGGTGATAGCTCAGGTGTCGTCCTCGTTACTTGACCTCGGTTCAAAATTATGAGGTCTGCTGCCAACAGTCCTCACGTTGCTTTGTTGTTCAACGTTATTAAAAATTCCCTCACAGTCTCTATAACTATCGTTTTTCATCAGATTGTTATTCTATAGGAAAGCATCCATTATATCTCTTCAGCCCCAATTGTTTTAGGTAAAAAGCTTTTTGCGCCAGCAGCTTGTTTTATGCATCGGATTTCTATCCAATATAAGGATAACAATTCGCCAATTTGACGGTAAATAAAGGTGTGAACTAAAATAGGATCCTATTATAATTTTATTCTCAACGAGCTAAGTTCATTATGGTCACATGATAAGCATAATCACGTGTTCGATATTGAATTCAAAACTGACAACAGATTTGTATACTTTGTTGTTCTACTTGTAAAATTTAAATAAAATTTCAAACTTGATAATTGGGTAAATACGTTAAAATATATTGAGATTCTTTTCATAAAACTTTTCAAAATTAAAAAAAATTATACACACTTAAATTAAATTCAGTGGTGCAACAGCCCATGAGGGCCAAGGCCTACTGTGCCCATCTCAGTATATGTGACGTTGAGCAATGAGGTGCATGAGCAGATGTCCCGATCAGGTAGTTAGTCTGACGTGAAACCCACAGTGCTTGTAAGCTTGGTACTCCTTTATCGACCCCCTGAAGGGATGAAAGACTAAGTTGACCTTGCCCAGCCTGACAATTAAACCCCGGACCTATGGTGTGGAAGCGCGAAACGCTACCATTCAGCCACCGGGCTTATACATACTTCTACTGTACGTTAAAATCAAGTGCATCTTGTTTACCTCTGAATGTTATTATTGGTGGCAAATATGAACTTTTTAAAGAAAGTTTCTTCAAAAAGAAAAAAATTGGCAACAGCGAAGCGTATGAACTGTGGTAGAACCCCTCTCAGTATAGAGGGCGCTGCTTGTAAAAACATGTGTTGTTTACATCAGAGATCTTGTGTACGTGACCGAGTGCAGACGCACTCCATATTCCATTAAACTTATTATTTAATCTTACACTTGTCTTCGATGATTTTTTGAATTTAATTGAGTCTAATGATGATATGAGCGTTGATTGATATAAAAGCATTCTACCACTGATTAACTGAACCCACCGATGATAGTAACATTGGTGCAACGGCCTGTGAATTGGAAATTGATGAAAGAAACATTGGTGCAACGGCCTGAAATTAATGAAAATTGATGAAATTGATGAAAGAATCATTTTTGATAGCCTCGACCAAGAAGTTGAAATATCATCGTCGACAGTGAATTCAGGTAAGCCGAATTTTTATTGAAACTGAATTATACCTGAATAGAAGATTAAAATGTCAGAAGATCTCTCAAAATTTAAAAAGAAGCGTACTGCGGTACGTTCTTCGTTGACAAAATTGATAAATAAAATTGAAGGAAAGATCAACAATGAAAATGAACCTGTTGATCAATTTGAAGCTTTTATAGAGCAATTAAATGATAAAGAAAGTAGCTTAAGTTTATTAAATACACTAATTGAAGATCGTTTGTCTGTTGACACTATTACTGAAGATATGGAAGCTTCGGAAGAAATTAAAGAGAAGATTATATTTTGGAAAACGAAGCTTTCTTCTAAAATTAGGAGGATAAATTCTGACTATCCAGGTTGATACAGTTTCTCGAAATATCCAAGTTATTGATTCCAATAGTTTTGAATGTATGAACATAAATTTACCTAAATTGCATATAAATAAGTATTCTGAAATTATTCTGAATGGTTAGATTTTTATAATTTATTTGAAAGCTCTATTCATAATAACAATAGACTAAGCAAAGTTGATAAATTTAATTATTTAAAATCATATTTGTGTGGTAATGCGCTTGCTTGCATTAATGGATTTCCAATTTCTGATGATAATTATGATAGAGCTCTTGATTTATTAAAAGATAGATTTGGAAATAAAAACATGTTAATTAACGCTCATTTGAGCAATTTATTAAATTTAACACCTGTTAGAAACCCTACTGATATTGTGGGCTTAAGAAATTTGTACGATAGAGCAGAAACGCAAATAAGGAGTCTTGAAAGTTTAGGAGTTAAAGGAGAATCCTACTCAAACTTATTAACACCCATCCTGTTGAAACAGATACCCTCGGAACTCGTTTTGGAATTCAATCGTTCTCAAAAGGACGAAGGGTTTGACCTGAGCGCTCTTTTGCGGTTCCTACACTGGGAAATACGTAGTAGGGAATGAGCTTCTCAAATAAACAGTCATAAACTATGTCATTATTCCCCTCCACCGCAAGACAGAACAAAAAATAAAGGCTCCTATTTCCCCGGACAACGCATGAAGCCACCCCCGAATAGAGTACATTTCCGAGCACATTCATTTCCCACCCCCTGGGAGAGAGTAGAACTGCTCCCAGGGGGAAACCGAAAATGCTTATACTGCAACAAAGGTCATGAACTCGACACTTGCCGTTCCTTTAGTGCTCCCGAAAAGCGAGAAATTTTAAGGGAAAAAGGCTGTTGTTATTTATGTTTGTCGCCCGGTCATAGAGCAATGGAATGTGTAAAAAGGGAGTCGTGTCCTATTTGTAATGGGTCTCACCATTTCTCAATATGTTTTCGGAATCGACATGATGACGACTTGTCTCCGAAAAGGGACACTGATAATATAATTTCAACAGTAATTAAAACAGAAGTAAATAGTGCATTATTACAAACATGCGCCGCATTAATAGATGTCAAAAATGAACAAGTTGTTAGATTATTTTTAGATAATGGTTCACAGAGAAGTTTCGTTTTAAAGAGTACTTCTGAGAAATTTAACTTTCCAATTCTTAGAAAAGAAAACCTTTCCATTTGCACATTTGGTGCTAAAAAGAAACTGAAACAAAAACTTTAAATATAGTTAAAATAAAATTGAAAAACAGGGATGATCCAAATTTGTGCATTGAAATAGAGGCGGTAGAGACAGAACATATTTCTATCACGAATTTACCGACTCCTGATAGAAATATTGATAAAAAATTTAGATATTTAAAAAATGTACAATTAGCCGATTCTTATGAATTTAACGATAAAGAAATATCAATTCTTATTGGTGCGGACTATTATTATCAAGTAGTTACAGGTAGAATTACGCGTCTAAACAAAAATCTCGTGACAGTAGAAACATTATTCGGGTGGTCTTTACAAGGGCAGAGTACAGATTCTGAGAGAGAGAGGACCTTTTAACAATGAGTGTTATTGTTAATGAATCCAATATTTCTAAACAGCTTAGTGAATTTTGGAATTTAGAGAACTTAGGAATAGAAGCAGAGGTGTCTGATGAGGAAAATATTGATAATGATATAATGTCTGAATTTGAAGCGGGAATTTCATACCAAAATAAGCGTTATAAAGTTAAATTCCCTTGGAAACCTAACATGAAAACATTATTAGAAAATAATGAAGAAGTTGCTAGGAAAAGATTTCTAAAGTTAAGATCACGTTTTAAAAATGACAGTTCCTTATTTGAGGATTACAAATTAGTTGTAAATAATTACCTTTCTGAGAAAATCATAGAACGCGTTCCATTTGAAGAAGAAAATCTAAAGCATAATATTTTTTATCTACCACATAGAGCAGTAATACGTACTGACAAAACTACAAGCAAATTGCGAATCGTATTTGATGCGTCATCACATGCGAAATCACAGCTATCTTTGAACGATTGTTTACACACAGGGCTAAATTTTATACCTAACCTATTTTTTCTATTAATCAAATTTAGAGTGAATCCAATTGCATTTGTAGCTGAGATAAAAATGGCATTTTTGATGATTGAGATAGACGAAAGTGAAAGGGATTTTACAAGTTTTTTTTTGGAATGAAAATCCAGAAATTGATTTAGAAAACAAACGGCTTGATATTTTCCGAATGACTAGGGTTTTATTTGGAGTAAATAAAATCCATTTCTTCTTGCAGCCACGATAAAGCATCCTCTTAAAAAATATGTGGATATTTTTCCTGATACTTTTAACCATCTTAACCAGTCATTGTATGTCGATGATTTTCTGTGTGGAAATGTCAGTGTCCAAGCAGCCTTGACGACCTGCATAGAAAGTAAACAAATTTTGGAAGATGCAAGTATGGATCTTCGGAAATGGAGAACCAACTCTTCCGAGTTAAATCAAAGGTTAAAAAATTTAAATTTTGAAGTAGATGAACATAAAGAGTCATTGAACCCGTTGATAGCTTCAAAGATCTTAGGAGTTGGTTGGAATGAAAAATCTGATACATTCTATTTTGATTCCAGCGATTTAGGAACATTTCTTTCTAAAAGAATTAATACAAAAAGATATTTGTTACAAGCCGCAGGTCGATTATTTAACCCAGGAGGTAGATTGAAACATTCGACCCTATCTGAATTCCAAAAACATCAAATGATGTTGCCAAAGGCTCATCTCATTTAACTGATTTAATAATTGAACACTATCACAAGAAATCATTACATTCTGGCTTGCAAACCACATTATATTTAATAAGACAGTTTTATTGGATCCCATCGGGTCAGAACCGTGTAAGAAGAATATTAAATAAATGTATTACGTGTTTTCGCACGAAAACCCAGACAATAAACCAGATGATGGGAGATTTACCACGAGACAGAATTGTGCTTTCTAGACCCTTCGAAAAAGTTGGATTGGATTACGCTGGTCCTATAATCACGAAACCAAATTTAAAAAGATCAAGAGTGACTTTAAAATCGTATATTGCCATTTTCATCTGTTTCAGTACAAAAGCCACTCATTTAGAAGTTGTTTCCGACTTGACCACAGAAGCCTTCCTAGCATGTCTCCGACGATTTATAGCAAGGAGATCCAAGCCATCCGTCATTTGGAGTGACAATGCAACGAACTTCAAGGGAGCAAGAAACATTCTTAATGAATGGAACGACATTTTCAAGTCCAACAGAATTCAGCTATTCAGCGCGGAAGAGGGAATCGAATGGAACTTCATTTCACCCGCTTCTCCCCATTTCGGTGGATTGTGGGAAGCAAACATTAAGTCCATGAGACGCATTTTATTGAGGGTAGCGAGTTGAGTTGAGTTAATATTAACGTCGCACTGTTCAGCTACACGAGGGCTTTTGGCGACGGACCACGTAATTTTGAACCATGGTCAAGTGACGTGGACGACACCTGAGCTGGCACCCCCTCTCCTAACTACCACACCACACCAACGGGAGGACGTTTCAGCTCTCGACAGATTTAACGTGCATCGCTGCCCTACACGGCGGGTCTTTAGTGGTACTGGGATCGAACTCATGACATGCCTGCCATGGTTGGATACCTTAACCACTGGGCTACCGCAGCCCCATTGAGGGTAGCGAAATCAGCTATCATGAACTTCGAAGAGTTAACTACGTTGATGGCACAAATCGAAGCAATTCTGAATTCACGTCCCTTGTCTCCACTTTCTTCGGACCCCAATGATCTTAACCCTTTGACCTCGGGGCATTTCTTGACGAACTGTGCAATTTCATCCTTTCCTGAACCATATACTGCTTCGGATTCTTTGTCCTATCATTCCAGGTGGAAACTCGTTCAATCTCTGAGAGACAAATTTTGGAACCGTTGGAGCACCGAATATCTGACCCATCTGCAGACCCGTGCTAAATGGAGTGAACAGAATCCTAATTTGATGGAGAATCAGCTAGTTCTTTTAAAGGATCCCAACACCAAGCCCCTGGACTGGCCTATGGGGCGTATTCTTGAAGTATTTCCCGGTAGTGATGGTCTTGTAAGAGTAGTTAATGTGAAAACCTCAACAGGTATTTTAAAACGAGCCATCACAAAGGTAGTGCCTTTACCTATTCCAGTTGATCCTGCATCTGTAGGAAAGAACATTGAACATTTTACAATTTCTTGAACTTTAACCGTTATATTATTCTATTTAAATAATTGCTAATTTGATTTTTCCGTATTATTGATAATGCATGTGATTTAAGAATTGCTAATTTTATTTCAGAATTATTGATGATGCATATGATTTGAGAATTGAATTCATAGGATTTTATTTTTATTATTTCACATTGCATGAATTTTATTTGTATTATTTCACATTGCATGAATTTTATTTGTATTATTTCATTTTGCATGAATTTTACTTGAATTACCTTAGAATTTGAATTATTTTAATGTAAACTCCGCAGGAGTTTAAGTGGGGAGTAATGGTAGAACCTCTCTCAGTATAGAGGGCGCTGCTTGTAAAAACATGTGTTGTTTACATCAGAGATCTTCTGTACGTGACCGAGTGCAGACGCACTCCATATTGCATTAAACTTATTATTTAATCTTACACTTGTCTTCGATGATTTATTGAATTTAATTGAGTCTAACCATTGGGATGATATGAAAGTTGATTGATATAAAAGCATTCTACCACTGATGAACTGAACCACCGATGATCGTAACAAACTGATTAGCTGGAAACACGTGTTTATAGTTACCCCGTGACTATGACCTCACATGAATTTAGCCCATTGATAAGCATGATTATTCCAGACTCGATTGTTTTTTTTTTACGTACTAGTAGAGTCTTCGAAGTTAATTCGACTGTAACTCATGAAATGTATATGTCGCAGGAAAATGACGAAATTAGGAATTTCATGAAATCCCTAAGGGATAGGATCAATTGACGGGAGATGTTAAAACAAAGTCATTAGGTCAATAGGTCATTTCCATGATGGAAGTAAGGATTTTATCAAACCCTGAACTGTTTCAGTGAAATGATAAAATGAACTAGTCAGGATTTACATTGACAAAATGCTGTCCGGGGGGTAGACACCTGGGGGGATCGAATCCTTGTATTTCCTAACCATACAGGTAGTACTATCGATCCCCCCTAAATATCAACCCCATATCTTTAAAAAAATGGCACCATAGGACTAACATAAGAATTGATATTTAGGGTGTAAGCAACCGAGAGAAAAGATGTTACACATAAAAAATTACCAGCCTAATTTTCTAATTATTTGTTAATTAGTTTCGAATAAATAATTTGTATTTCATTGACTATTGTTGTATTACTTACTTTTACGTTTAATAATGCACCATATTTGTTAAATAAACACTTTTAAACTCTTCACATTACTTCATCATTTCTCTGAAACATGTCACGGATTTGTTCAAATCCCTTACTTTTATCAGGAAAATGACCTTCAAGAGACGTCATTTTAACAGCTCCCGCCATCATCTCTCTTAGGGATTTGATGAAATTCCTAATTCCATCATTTTCCTGCGACATATATATTCAAGATTTCATAAAATTCATTACAAAAACAGATCTTTTAAATATTAACAAATATTAAATTGAAAAAATTTAATCTGCACACATCGTGTACGATAATCTTTATACGCTGTTTTGATGATGATGTGCAAAAGAAGGATTCGTAGTTCCTTTTTTTAATGTAGTTTCAATACCTGACTAGAATTTTCAAGGATAACTGTACCTATCGTGTAGTAAACAAGAAAAGAACGTCATGCTCTACTGAAGGGAAAACAAATCAGCGCCAAGCATGCCATTTTTATAGGAAATTAGCCACGAACTTGTTGAGGAAACTGACAAAAGAAATATTATCAAACTTGATTGTAGAGTTTAAAAGAGAATTATCTCCTTTCACAGATTGCTATTGAATTTCCGGATTTTTTTAACTACAGTCTTTGAAAGTGTAACCTTGAAATTGAGCAGGACATTAACCAAAAGTCTTGCGTTATCCAACGCAAATTTATTTTCTAATTTTGAAAGAGAAATAGGGCTTTCGGTCATAAATTGATCTTGTATTTTTGCGAGTAAAATGAACAAGTAAATAAAATTTGAAAAATATTTTTTATGACATCCGACTTCGTTCGGAACTATGGTTTTGTAAAAACGTAGAAACGAATAACCTATTTACTGTCTAGTGTCACTTAGATTAGGATGCAAGTATAAAATAGTTTTAAGAATATTATTATAATAAAAAAGTATTTAAATGTAATATTTTAGCAAAAAATGAACTTAGAATCACCTATTTTCAAAATATTCTCCTTTTATTAAAAAATCTTTTATAATAATAATATTTTGCTTATATATAGCTAAGATTTCTCCACAGAGCTTGAACTAGGATTTGTGAAAAATTCACATTTTCAGAGTTGTTACTAATTAAAAAAATTATCGATGTTTTTCTGTGTTAAAATTTCTCCATTCTGATATATTAAAATATAGGTAAAACAATATATACACCCTTTTAAGTTATATATCTCAAAAACTCCTGTTCAGGCTCTGTATAGAGGTCTGAGCTACATATTGGCAAAACATTATTATTATAGAAGCATTTTTTATGAAAGGAGAATGTTTTGGAAAAGGTATTTCTGAGTTCATTTTTTGCCTATTTATTGAATTTAAATTATTTTTTATTGTAATAATATTCTTAAAACAATTTCATGCACGTATTCTATAATTAGTTTTAATTATTTAAAGAATTAAAAATACAGCCACGTTGGCATCATTTTTGGCGACTTGAGTCAAAACATGAAAAGGTTTTTTCTCACGTTTTAAAGAATTCAGTGTTGAGCTGAAATTTCATATTCACGCTTGTTTTGGATGACAATACGATATTTTAATGATAATTACTAAAAATTAATTTCCATTTAATATTGTGCTTCGGTCATATGTATATACATATTTACATTAATTGTACCTATTTAATAAAAAGTAGCTAAAATAAAAATTTTCTTTGTTGATCTAAGTAGGAATTGACTTAGAATTTTTTTTATATTACTTGTGTTTCGGTCGGTTTGCAATAAAAATAAAATGGGATTGAAAACAAATACACAAAAAAGTCAAATGAAAAAGTTTTAAATGGAAGAATTCCAATAGGTTCTGAAATTTGTAATTAAATATAAGATAAAGTATTTCGCAGATGCTTTAAAATTCATTTCAGACCTTATTTACATACAGTCATTATATTTGTTTCGCACTTATTTTGGAATTTTTGAACTGAGAGTCAGTACACCATTTTTGTAACAATAAATATACAAAATACTTATTGTTTAATATCCAATGCTATTTGAATCTACACTTTCACTCTATTGATCACTTCTTTCATCTAAAATAAATAGATAAAACAAGTGACTATTTTATCTATTTTATATTACAGTGTTTGAAATTTTAATTGTGTGCATTTCGAAAATAATTCAAAATGAAATCGGCAAATTGTTAATCATTTTGAAAACCAAAAGACTGAAAGAATTCAATGGATTCTTTCAGTCTTTCTTTTTATTATTCTTTTCGTTTATTTTCTTTTTATTCTGAGAGACAAAAAAGCGAATGCATTTATGAAAAAAAAACAATTATCAATACTACGGAAAATTTTAAATGTAAATTTGAGTTCCATTGAGAAAAAAACATTGAGAAAAACTTTAAGTATTTTAGTAAATATGTAAGCTATTATTATAAATTATTGTTCGTGGTTTTCGAAATCCATAAAGTTTAATTCGCTTTTTCAAATATTTTTTTCAGAAAAGGTTCAAAAGCTTTGGACGATAACTGATAATACACTGCTGGCCACCTTAAATGCAACACCCTGAAGAAAGCATGCAAATAACATGAAATTTACAACAAGCATTAGCGGAAGTATGATATGCAAATGATTAGAATTTCAGCGCAGACACACATCACGCGCGCCTGTGGCGCCACCTCAAAGCGCTATTTAAGGCCTGGAGATTTCGACGATTTCGAGTTCGGCAATCGTGTTTTTCTTGTGGTTTTTTTCAAAAAATGATCAGTTGTGTCTCGTAGAAAACAGCGATCAGCTTTTGATCAAGTATCCGAGTTCGACAGAGGAAGGATAGTGGCCTACCAAGATTGTGGATTATCTTTCGGGGAAATCGGTAGTCGTGTTGGACGAAAACAAACAACTGTAATGCGGATATGGGACCGTTGGATGCAGGAGGGTACGTCGGACCGACGTGGACAATCGCATCCCCCTCAGTGCACCACTTCACGTGAGGACAGGCAAATTGTGCGCATGGCAGTGACGGATCGCTCAGTCACATCACGAACCGTAGCACAGCACATTGAGTCTGTAACGCATCATTCATTGTCTACGCGTAGCATTCGATGCCGTTTACAGCAGAGTGGTCTGTCCGCAAGACGTCCATTGCTTGGTCTACCCTTGACGCAGAACCACAGACGTCTCCGCCGCCAATCGTGACATGAAAGAAGGATATGGGTGGCAGAATGTAATGAAGTTGTCTTTACTGACGAGTCACGCATCTGTCTGCCACACCACGATGGTCGGATTTCAGTCTGGAAACACCGTGGAGAGAGGATGCTGAACAGCTACATTATGCACCACCACACTGGTCCTGCACCGGGTATTATGGTATGGGGCGGTATTGGATATCACGCCCGCACTCCTCTTGTGCGCATTGCCAGTACTTTAAACAGCCAGCGTTACATCTCCAAGGTGTTGGAGCCAGTTTTCCTTCCTTACCTTTAGGGCTAGGCCACAGCCATCTTTGAACAGGATAATGCGCGACCACACGTGACACGCATTGTCCAAAGGTTCTTTGTCAATCACCAGATTGAATTGCTTCCCTGGCCCGCTCGCTGTCCAGATTTTTCACCGATAGAAAACATGTGGTCCAGGGTTGCTCAACGATTGACCCAGATTACACCCCCAGCTGCCACACCAGATCAACTTTGGCAACGTGTGGAAGCTGCTTGGTCTGCTGTACCCCAAGAACACATCCAAAGTCTCTTTGAATCAATGCCGAGGCGTGTGACAGTGATCTCCAACAATGGCGGCTACTCTGGCTACCGATTCTGGCAGGAACCACACTTCACAGAAGTCTATAAATTTAATCATTTGATAATTGGTCAACATGTTATCTACAAAATAAATTCTGTTGTGCTATCACTTGTCTTTCTCGGTATTGCATTTATGGTGGTCAACCGTGTATTTTAACTAGAAAATAAAAACAGTTTGAGATGCAATTTTCATGATTTCTTAGGTAAATTGATATTATAAATATATTGTGAGCTTAGAATTTGGAGGAAATATTTAGAAAATACTGCTCTAAAACAGAAAATGCGTTATCTTGATACATTGATTGGAACTTCTAAACTTCTGTAAGATATAACCTTCATTTTCAGAATTTTTAATTCTGTACGTATTTTAATTTAGTTATATACTATTCTAAGAAATATACTAGTTGGTATAGATGTAATTCATTAATCCAAGATAAGTTTCTCTGTACTGAATTAATATCAAGAGAGAAGAGGACAAGACCTGTGAGTGTGAATTTATTCTTCAAACTTCTTTTCCGTGCCACTAAGTTTTTTGTGTGTGTGTGTGTGAAATCCAGTTCAAATTAAAGTGCATCCTTTTTTTCTTGTTAAATTTCAGAAATTAGTTTAATTTGTTACTTAATGACAAAGACGTTACAATATCAAATGCGTTCGAGTGATAAAAAACTGTAATTAACAAAAAATATTTATAAGACAAATGAAACCTTATATATTTCTTTTTTGTATGAGATTGTAAAAGGAAGAAAAATATATAATTTTTAAGCCCAATTTGAAACAAATTCATGGATTTTTCATAATTTTCCCCAAAGAAATTTCAGATAAGTATTTATTATTTGTTTTATTCTCCCCAATTTTCATGCAGTAAGAAAACAACGATTAAAATTTCAAGATGCCGAGTTAAAGACATTTCAAAGAGTACTATTATTAAAAAATCTCTGACTTATTGTCTGAGATAGACACTGTACCAGCCTCTTTACTATTCTAAAGGCGCTGGTAATAAAGTCCTAAAATATTTGAATTGAAAATTGCACTTTGTATGAAAAATGCAACCGGAATTTTAAATGAGGTTTAATAGTAAACAAGTTGTAGTTTCTCGAAACTTTTCTAATATAATAATGGTACATTAATGCTTATATGGTTTGAGATTTTTATGAAATCAATGGCTCCTACGGAGATTGTTTTAAAAATTAACTTTGTAACTGTGAGTGAGTAAATATTAACGTCGCACTGTTCAGCTACACAAGGGCGTTTGACGACGGACCAAGTAATTTTGAATCATGGTCAAGTGACGTGGGCGACATCTGAGCTGGCACCCCCTCTCCTAACTACCACACCACACCAACGGGAGAACGTTTAGCTCTCGACAGATTTAACGTGCATCGCTGCCCTACACGGCGGGTCTTTAGTGGTACTGGGCTCGAACTCATGATATGCCTGTCATGATCCGATGCCTTGACCACTGGGCTACTACAGCCCACTTTGAAACCGTACGACAGCTATTATCGAAGGACCTTGAAGTTTTGAATATCGTTGAAAGGACGAAAAGGGCATGCGAACCCACTCTGCAAACTTTCAGAACACGCCAACGTGAGGTATTCAAGTTGTTCTTTGCAATTCATCGGCCCATTCACACGGTAGATCTTCAGTGGCATTCTGATTCGCGCATAGAAATTTATAGAAGTAGTTTGTGCGTGCATGTATATCATTGTTTTGAATTTATCCTCGTTCGACTTTTGCTTCATATCACTACTCAACAACGCCAACCACGAGCTTTTGACCATGACCACTTTGCAACCGTAGCCACGCTTCGTATGGCGAAATCCCTAATTTGGTCTCCATTTAATGTTACCAAAACAACCAAGAAGTTATTCACACAGATCTCATAATTTTGAACTGTGGTCACAAATGAAGATAGCACACACACATCTAAGCCAGTTATTTACTCTCTTGAACCAACTTCAAGTATCAAGAAAACCTATATGTTAAATTAGTTTTGCCTCAAATATTTCGCATAAAAATGTATGGAAGTTTAAAAACCAGGTATTAGTTCACATTGCATTTTCGTTAGTCAATCCTAATTAAGAGTCATGAGATTTGTAGAGTAGTCCACAGTATAACTGAAATGAGACATTTATTGAATTAAAGCAGCTAATAAAAACGAATCCAGATCGCTGACCCAATTAGCATGACAGCAATATTTTTGACAAAGTAATTGTAGAAACATTTATTTTCAATTAGAACAATGGAACTTCCTTTGCATGCGAAACACTGCAGAAGGAAATAAAAAGTAAAAGTCACACAGATGCTTATAAATTGAGTTCATGCACACACACAAAAAAAAGTAGATTTATTCTTCTTCCCAACTCTTAAAAAGATAAAAGAGAAAAAAAAACGCATTGGTCCAAAACAAAAGACTCGTTCGTTTTCCGTCGCAGAAAAATATATTTATAAATGATTCCGTAGGCTTGACAATGAAAAAAAATGTTTTAAACATAAAAAAAAAAAGAATTTTTAGCGCGGAAAATAGTTTTTTTTAAATGTAAAATGCTTTGCTTTCATCAACTAGGTAAATTACGTCACATTTTCAAGTATTCAATTTTTTTGACAAAATTTTCTTTTGAGATTGAAATAAAAAGTAAAATTCATGTAAAATATAAAGTAATTTTAAAATCTTTAGATGAATGTACTATTTTAATTTGCATGTAAAGAATAAAAGTGAATAAATGGGTTTAGGGAAATAATAACTACACTCTGGGATTTATTTTTGTCCTTCTTTTACTTCATGCCAAATGAGTGTGAGTGAATGTTTATTAACCCCTTAACCGCCGATTAAAAGTTGCATAACTCTCTCCCCAGTACCACCGTTTTTTAAATAAGTGCGCGTATTCGGTGTACTGTGGGAAAGGGAAAGGCACAAATGAGCAAATTTTACTCTAAAAAATGTAAATCCTTCGCAAACACTGTCAATGTCATTTTATTCCATTCCAAAGCCTTTGAAATAGTTTTGTTGATAGCAGCGCAAAGAAAAGAGTCCTACTTCGAAAAGACGCATGATACGTCCGGGACACTTAAAACACTGGTTGAGCGAGACGGATATATATGCCGGTGGCAGTTAAGGTGTTAAAGTCGCACTATAAAGCAACAAGAGAGCTATTAGTGAAGGACTTAAAAAGTTTGAACCACGGTCAAATGACAAAGAGGACACCTGAACTGATAACCCTTCTATAAACTACCACACCATATTAATGGGAGGACTTTGAGCCTCGACAGATTTAACGTTCTTCTAGTTAATACCACCCCTCTACAAGGTTAATCTTAAGTGGCACTAGGGCTCGAACTCATGACACGCACGGACTCATGGTCCACCCATGAGTCCGTGACCAGACCACTAGACTACCTTGGCTACTACTTTTTGCTAAGAGTTGTTAGAAAAAACACCAAAAAACAGCTTAATGATACCGACAATTAAAATTTTGAGAAATTCACAGCTCATTCAATGAAATACGTAGCAACAGCAATGCAAAGTAATTTCCTGCTCCCTAAGCGACATATTGGTAAATTCATATAACTCTCTCATAACTCCTTCCATTAAAATTTGGAAATGTTTCAATATAAAACAAGACTCTGTTAAACTAGTAATAGATTATCAACTATTATTGGAGTTGTCTTCATTTGTTAATCACATGTATGTTACAGATGATTTAAAATCTTTCTTAAAAGTTTTCCGGATTTATGGCATTGCAAGCTAACCAAAATCACACATATACCGTCTTTCCATAATCATCTGTCTATTTTTCCTTACAAGAAAATACCACTTTTTTTCAAATCAGCCAGAAAATTTGGCTATCTGATTTCTCTGCATGAAAAATAATGAGGCAGTGGTTAGAGGACCGACAGACCTGAATTAGAATTGGCATGATTAGATCAGGGGATGATCGGAAGGGGAAGATGATTGGATAAGATGCGGTTGTTTCGTGCGCGAAGGTGGTGTTGGAAACGGACGCGATCTGCAACTGAATCAATCTTTTCCGATATCAATCTAGGTCATGGATCTCTGGCCATGCGGACGTTTCGGCACAAAGACCGAGAGAGCTTTCAACACGGTTTGATGAACCTATCAGATCTCCTGTGAGAAACTAAAATGGGTAATTCTGTGAACTTTTCTGAGTTTTACGAGGTTTCTTTTGATAATAGATCCATTAGTCCAAGATTTGCATTTGATTAGGAAATTAGGTATACAAAAAATAGGGGAATTATGAATATTTTTTTTATTTAGTCCATGGAATGGTTCTTATGTTCGTATTTTAGAGGGACTATGCAATAAGAGTCAATTCAACGATTTATTTGCAATTTTTCTTGCAAATAGTCAAATGATTACATTGATATCATTGCTAGAACACCCATCGTACTAAGACAAGCCTTCTTATTTTTTTGAGAAAGAGGCCCTCAGGTTGGGACTTTAAATCAAAGAGAATAAGACCAAATGCATGCCTTGCATTAAATCAGGTTTTAACAATTACCACTTTAAAATTGAAGAGTATAATTTTGAAGTTGCTGACAGTTTCGCCTATGTAAGCTCGGAAATTAACAATAGAAGAGATAGTACTTTTGAAATCCAAAAGAGAATTACTATGGGTAATAGATGAATGCGATGGAAAGTAATCGGTCTAGTCCGTTTGAAGAAGCTTTATTTACTGTTTATAACTCAGCTTCAAAAATACATCCGGTGGCTCTCGCGCGCCCTCTAACAGTGAAAAATAAGAAGGCGTTACAACAATAGATATCTTAATGGAACACGAATATATATATATATGAAATCGAATTCAATCAAAAGAAAAACAAAGGTTCTATTGTATAAATGTCTTTTAAGATCACTATTAATTTATACATGTGAAACTTGGTCCATGTCTCGAACAGATGAGAACGTGATTAGTATCTACAGAAAGAAGATTTTAAGATTTATTTTGAAAAGTGGAATATGGCGAAGAAGATCAAATTTTGAGCTCTATCATTCATATAAAGAATTTTACATCGTTAACTTCATCAGAATAGAATACAACGAATTAAATGGGCAGGCCACGTTGTCAGAATGGACGAAGGCCGCGCCACTAAAAAAGTTTTCAATGTGCAACCAATTGGCACACGGAGAAAAGGCAGGCTAAATCTAAGATGGATTTAGGGCCTAGAAAAAGATTTCCTAGTTTTGAGAACTAAAAATTGAAGAACACTCGCAGGAAGAAGGCTGGCATGGAAAAGGCTTCTCGAGAAGGCCAATGTCCACCCTGAGGTCCACTTGAGAAGGCTGTCGAGCCACTGAGGAAGGAAGTCAAATGACTAGAGTGATATCTGTATTATCACTACTCACTAAAATTTCCATAATATTCTACATCGACTAAAAGAGCATTATTTCATACAGTTTGCAAACTTCGTAACTGACGCCGTTGCGAACAAATTCAAACGTATCTTCGAGTCCATATTGTACTAAAAATTCAACGCGTGATAAAATGTGGGCAGTGCTATAAAATGGAACCGAGTTTAAAGGTCCTCACGCGCAGGGTAAGGAGAATTTTTTTTAGAAATTGTTTGTCCTTGATTGAGGTTTAAAATTATAAGATTCATTATCAATATGACATGGTGTAGAAGTTTGATGAGTGAGATGCTGGTTCAGATGTCGTATTCGTCACTTGACTGCCATCTAGATTTAAGAGGTTTGTCACTAATAGCTATAGAAAGTTTCGAAATACGTTGTTAATAATCAATCGCCAACAACAATTCATTTATTTGTACAGTTATAAACATCAAACTCACATTTTTAGTAAAAGATTTCGTGAGAAAATTAATTTTAATGATATTTGAATTGACAAATTTCAGTTTTATAATTTTGAGTAATTTTCAGTAATTTTGAGTAAAGATTTTCACTGCACAATGCAAGAAAAGAATATCCAGGACCATTGAATAGTCACAGTCTGAGTTCTACCAAATATCCTCCTAAAAATAATGTGAGTGGCACTGATTCCATATGTGGGTGTTCTAATCATATAAGTCTTTTGTAAAATTCTTCCGTGGTTTGGTGCAAAGAAATTTGGAGGGTAAGGCATCTGTTAAAATGTGTATAGGAAGACATACCATCGACATTAGTTTGTCGGGAAATTTTAACGTAATAATAATTAAATACTTAATTTTTATGAATTTCATTTAAATTTGGATTTGTACATGGCACTTATATTCTTTGATTAATTATCGATTCTTATTATATTTATCAGATGTTCGTGAATAGACAACTTCAATATAATTTCAGTGGCGCTCAAAAGTGTTCGTACATTGCAATTTTCTATAAATTTTAATGTTTTCGAATAATAAATATTAATATATATCAGTATTCTAATTTTTTAAATAATATCTACAACTGGTTAGTATTTAAATAACAATTAATTTTTAAAACATAGTATAACTATTATTTTTAAAAAATTTAATAATCAAAAGATTACTAAAATATTACGCTACAAAAGTCTTTGTACACTTAAAAAAAATTCAACATAGCTTTAAATATTGTATTTCTTTCTTAATTTGTTACTTTGTAGGATGTCTTTTAGCGTCCACACACAACTTTCAAATCTCTTGGTAATAGATTTCATTAGTTTTTTGTAATTTCTACATCGATTTTCCTCTTTTCTTCTGCGATCATTGTTTTTACTTCACTTTTGTTTTTAATGTCACGTTTTTTTACTTTAAATTCAAATTCTCACCAAATATGTTTTATTGGTCTTAAATCAGGTGATTTAGGATGGAGTGAAGTTATAGAGACACTAGAGAGGTGTACGTTGGGAGCAGTGCGTTGGGGGTCATTATCTTGTCAAAAAATGAAGTCACCTCCTTTGAAATCATCTCACAATAAAACGCTTATAATTTCATTTCTACTTTTCGTAGTTTCAAAAGAAAGTCAAATTTGGAAAGCAATAAGATTTCAAATATTTTATTGGATAAATAAAGAAAAAAAAAGATTTTCTCCACAATTCAAGCTTTTAATGTAATCAGATACCTTAAAGAGCTGTTTCCTTGATTGTTACGAAGTATAAAAAAGATTTGCCACACATTCTAATTTTACATTTAACGATCCGGAACACTTTTTTAAACTATTTCTCTCGTAAAATAAATAATTTTTAATCTCTAATACACAGATGTAGCCACATTTAATGTTCACCATAAATACAGTTACATAGTATAAAGCAGCATTTTACTCTGTTCTCTCTCTTTCTGAATCCTTTCCTTGACAGCAAACCTAAATGACGAGTTTGTGCACCACATGTTACACTACAATCAACAAAAATCCTGCCCTGAGTCGATGGAGCGCTTTCATGGTTATTTATTATTTAAAGAGGGGAAATGGGATTTCCGTGGGGATTTAACTTCATCACAACTTCTGTCGTGATTGGGCCATTGGTGGAAAGAAAGGGTTGCCATTGAATTCCCACTATCAAAGGGAGCTAGCTCCTTGTTATTTCACGACTCATTATATATCAGGTACTCAAAAAACAAGCAATCAAATTTGCTGAGCGAGTTTCGTCTTTGCCGGTAATGAACTTGTATGGGGGAAAGAACTGAATTTGTTTTCGAAGAACCATTTAATTTTCTGATCAAGAGTGGGAGAACCGGTGGCCCTCAAGGCCATGATTTATGCCATAAAATTCGGCTAAAAATATTAAATAATGAGATATTGCAAACGTAGCCATTACTTTGCTGTTAGATACATCTAAATTATGACGTAAGTATGTATTGAATTGTCTTTCTTTACGGAAAAGCTCGACTTAAACATTCCATATAAATGAATTATTGCTTTCACGAATTGAAAAGGTACATTAATTAACAAGCACAGAAATACAATTTTTTAAAAAATATGTAGAGTTATATAATATTTAATTATGCCCCCCAGGTGACGTAGATGAATTGGCGCTGGCCTTGTACGCCCAAGTTTGCGGGTTCGACCCTGGCCCAAGTTGTGGGATTTTCGTGATGTAAAAAACCAATAGCATCTAAGTTGTATAATTATGTGGCATGTGAAAGATCCCTTGAGTTATCTTCGAAATATTAAAATTCCTAGTACAGTTTCGCATCAACAGAGCTCAGGTGCCTTCTTTTGGGGAGGAAACTGGGTAACAAAATCACTAACGGCGGTTGGTATGTCACTTCTCTAAAAGAGAGAGATACCAGCTTCCGGGGAATGTGCTAGGTCTGCAAAGATAAAATACCAATCCACAGCCCCATTAGAGAGAAAATAAATATTTAATTACATATATATATATATATATATATACAAAAGGTTAAGTATATCTTACTTTGATTATTTAATTTACTAAAATGCTACATTTTTAAAGAATCAATTTTTGATAAAGATAGCTTTCTCAGAATTAAAAATGAATAGTTAAATTATTCGTTGCAGATTATCAAATATTAAATACTATATACTTACTTATAATTCATTATTTAAAATATATTAGATTATAGATTCAATCAAAGCTATATTTCTAAAAAAGACACACAGTTTAATGAGATATTGCAGCCTAAACAGTTTCGGAACTCGCGGTTAAGATCATTATATAATATTTTTACTTTATTTTTTCCCTTTAAAAGACAACTATTGTATTAAATATCAAGCGTGGTCGAAAGACCAACGAGGATTTCTACATTCAATTCCTTAAGGCATTTTTCTAAAATGGCCTTCAAGTATAATTTTAAAAAGGAAGTTGCGGAAATTTTAAAAAGGAAGTTGCGGAGATGCCGAAAGAAAAAATAACTGGGCAATCTTGATTGGGAACCTGTCCTGGGTTCATAGAAAAGCTGCTGTATCTCATTTTAGACTTTAAGAGGACATGACTATCTGAGATCTCATCTCTACAGAATTGGTATCGCCGACTCACCGGACTGTACTCTGTGCGACTCTAGTCTGCCTATGACCGCTGAACATTTCGTCGTGTGCTCTGCACCAATTAGTCTTAATTCAATTGTCGAAAAATATTGGAGAGCACGTGCACTAATGGCAAAGGTGCTATTGTGGTGTATGGCGTCTGTAAAATAAATACAAAATTAAATATCAAGGAGAGTGAAAAAAGGTTAAGTGCGACTGCACAGAATAATAATATTAATTGCCATTTGCTTCTTTTCCTAAAAGTATCCAGTATTAGTTTAAAGGTAGGTAAAAGTAAAGCGTTTCGATCTACACCACTGTTTATAAGTATTAATTCCAGTCCTCTATTTAAAAAAAATACAGAGGAAGAAAAAGCACGGTAAAAAAGAAACTGTATATAAATGTGGTATGGAATATAGAAAATATCTAGATATATATTATAAATGCGAAAGTTTGTGAGGATGTTTGGGAGTTTTTCACGCAAAAACAACTGAATGAATTTTAATGAAAATTTACAGTAACATAGCTTATATACATCAGAATAACACATAGGCTATAATTTATAAAGATATTGTTTTAAGTGTCCAAAATATATCGATATTTGTCAAGTAAGATGGAAAAAATTCTGCCATCTGCAAGCAATTCTGGCGTGCGCTGCAAAAAAGCCCACGTCAGCATATATCTATCTTTTGTTTGTGAAAGAATCCTTTTTATTTTGGCTACGCAAGGCGCTCGCTTATAATTAATTCCTGTGATCAGCATAATCCCTAAATTTTTAATTTCAGAATCAAACTAAGCTTTGAACGGATAGGTTGTTATAAATCTCTCTTTATTTGAATGTTTTTTTAATGATTTTATTATGCACATTTGGTAGTAAGCAATTGATCTTTTTTCAAAATAAATACTTTTATTGCTACTGGTACTTCCAGTAGATAAACTTTGTCTTCCACACTACATCATTTGGACACATTTGCATAGTTTGTTTGTGGTTAGTAGTTAAGTATAACGCTATAATTTTAATAGAATAGGCATATATTGCATTTTTAAGTATAAAAATAATTATAACTACTGTACTGTATTTTTTGGAGTGAGTGAATATTAACGTCACACTGTTCAGCTACACGAGGGCTTTTGGCAACATACCACGTAATTTCGAGCCATGGTCAAGTGACGTGGACGACACCTGAGCTGGCATCTCCTTCTGACTACCACACCACACCAACTTAGAAGGAATATTCTAAAATACTTGGCAGGAATATTCTTTGAAATCCACTCTTCCAAGATATATGGCAGCACGGGTTCTATGATGAGTATTTTAGCGGGGAAGGAGAATAGTTTTGCAGCAGATAATGCGTTTTCAGCGGATTGCAAAGATTATTAGTTTTATACCGAAAAAATAGTTCATGTCAAAATTTAAGTGTCTTATGTTTTTGTATGTCAATGAAGACCTTAGAAAACGATTTGACTTTTTATTTTAAGTGAACGGTGTATAGAATTAATTTTACAGAGGAATATCTTTAATTAATTTATTATCTCTAACGGATTAAATTTCCCAAAGTGGAGCATTTCGTTTATGTATATCCTTTAATTTTCAATGTAGAGATCCAAAAAAAATATTGCATGAAAAAAACTGCAGTAAATGATAATGTGGTAGATAAAGCATGAACGTGCATCCTTCCCCTACACGGCGGGTCTTACAAAGCTCTAATAAAGCTCGAGCTATGAAAGTTGCTAGACATTTGCCACCCTGACTCTATCGTTATCATTTCGCTGTGTTTTTCATTGAATCGCTATTGTAACCATTATAATTTAAGAAACGGCGTTGCTTGCGAATATTACAATTTTAACATAAAATAAATACAACAAAAAGCAATATTAATGTATTACACTTTCAGATATAAATTATTTACACTATTTTAAGCATTCATTACGCAAAACTTTTAACAATGTGTTACTTTTGCTGAGCAGAGATCAGCTTAGGGAAGTATTTTCAAAAATCGACCCTCAAGAGTATTACGGGGAATTATAAATAAAAAAAAATCCTTTTTATCAGCTATTAGACCTACATACTTAAAATTTAACAAAGGTGTTTTATTTATCTCTCTTTTTTTGTTACCTGAGTTCCGCCAAAAGCTTTTTTTGTTTAATTTGCAATTCACGTAAAATTAACTCATTAAAAACTTCTTTATCCTTCAATCTGTGTTGTTTAATTTTTCAGTTCACCCGTGCGACGAACGGGTATACCAGCTAGTAACATATATATATATATATATATATATATATATATATATATATATATATATATATATAGTCTAATTCTCTACAGACAAGAGATAAACATTCACCAATCACATTCGAAAAAACCACATAGACAGTAAAGAGAACCTACAATGAAGGACACTAAATTAAAAATTATAATATTGATGCTGCAGTATTATAAACATTGCTGACTTAGGACAGCTAATATATAAATTATATAAAAGTGGGGTTGAACATGTTTTTTGGCCAGCCAACTTTCCCCCTTTATGTAAATAATACTGAGCAAAAACCTATTGAAAGTAATGGATAGGAATATCTAAATCCATTACAAAATAGAGGTAACTTACCTAAAAATTGCACTTGAAAATGCAGAGCCGCGCTAAATCTGAGTGCAATAAATAAGTTATTGCCAGATTCTGGACCCTAATGCAGATTCAAAGCATGAGAATGGCTGAAATTTAGCACTTAACAAAAGTATAAAAAAATAGAAAAAAAATTAATAAAAGAGTTACGAAATATCATAACTTTAGAGACACTAGAACATATATGAATTAAATAATAATAATAATTTTAACTAATAATAGAATATGGAGGTAACTATAACTATGAAATGTGTAAATTTATAGTATTAAACCATAATTAATCTAAGAATTTTTAATCCTTACAATATTGAATAGCTTTATTCATATAACTATTAATAAAATGATTGGGCATTTCTGATTTAAGCAATATTTAGTAAAAAGTTTATAGTTATTTATTATTCCTGATTTTTTAGACACTAGAAATTTATTGCGTTGTGTATAATTAATAATAATATTTCTAAATATAGAAATATGTATATTACTCTCCCAATGCGGGACTTTTATTATATTGAAATTAAAATCTTCTCTTTTATCATAAATATTAGAAACTATTACATTACCTATTAATTTGATATGTATGTCGAGAAAATTTGCTTCATTGCTGTTACTATTTGTCTGTATTAAATTAAGATATTGTGGATAAAAATTAGTATTAGGTATAAAATTGACTTGCTTGCCAAAAATGATTATGCCATCTATATAACGATAAATATAATATTTAGAATTATTAACATAACTACTTTCAAAATAATGTAAGTATAAATTGGCAAGACAGTTGCTCTCAGGGCCACCTTGTGGCAAACCTTTAATCTGCAGATAATAGTTACCCTTATGAAATATATAGTTCTCTTTGAGTACTAACCTAAATAGTGAACTAAATCTATCATAATTAACATTATTAAATAAATTATGTTTATGCAAATTTACAAGTATATTAATCATATCATCAATATCAATAGAGTTAAAAAGAGATCTTCAAAATCTAAACTATAGATTGAATAAATTTTTTTATCTCTTTCATTTTTTCAATAAGAGATTTACTATTTTTAAGTATGGTTGTGGATTTAAGATTATTTATTGTATCGTGTAATAATTTATGGAGAATTTTGCCTGTTTTGTTGATATATGTATTAAATCCATTTGTAACTGTCCTAAATTTGACTGGGTCTTTATGAAATTTGGGAGCAAGAAATATATGAGGAAATTTAAAACTATTATTAATTTGAGTTCTTAATTGTTTATGAAAAGCCAAAATTCGATTATTTATTTCTCTATCAGAAAATGATGACTTAATAAATGCTGTATTATTATCAAAATAACTGTTGATCATTAAATTATAATAGTATTTACATATGAAGGCAAAATTACCTGGTACTTTATCAACATAAACTATAATGAAATTATTTTGTAATTTTTTAATCTGATTTTTAATATCATTAAAAAAGATATTATTATCTGTACCAACGTTATATTTATTAATCTGCTGTGTAATATTACCTTTGAATTCTGTGAAAGCCTCTATAGGCATGCTATACTTAATAGCTATTTTGTATATAAATTGCTCAATATCCTTATATAACTGGGTTTTTTTTATAATTTTATTATTATTCGAAATCATTAATCTAAAACCAGTACCTTTCTGCATTATGTTTCTAAGATTGTTGTCTTTTACAACATTGAGGTCACCAGTGACAACATGATTGTGATATATATATATATATATATATATATATATATATATATATATATATATATATATATATATATATATATATATATATATATATATATATATATATATATATATATATATATATATATATATATATATACATATATATATATATATATATACATATATATATATATATATATATACATATATATATATATATATATATACATATATATATATATATATATATAAATATATATATATATATATATAAATATATATATATATATATATATATATACATATATATATATATATATATATATACATATATATATATATATATATATATATATATATATATATATATATATATACATATATATATATATATATATACATATATATATATATATATATATACATATATATATATATATATATATATATATATATATATATATATATATATATATGGCCACAAGTGACAAGGACGATATTTGAACTCCCTCTTCAAACTTTTACCACACTTCAATGTGAATAATTAGTGCCCCGAAAGATTTAAGGTGCATCAGCTCCTCAACACGATGCTTGACTCCGTAAAATGCCTTAAAGTGGAATAATGTGAACAACCCTACGTAAAAACTAAACTGTTCTTTAGAAGCCTCTGCAGTAAAGCAGGAATTCAGATAGCATGGTAGATAGACAGTGGTATTCGTGCTTGTCTATGTACCTCTCTTTAAAATAATGGATTGGATAACTAATTGGTTTGAATTAACTTTGTTTTATAAGTACATAGGAAAAAATAGGCAGGATGTCCCAAAAATAGCACCCAAACTCTGCATATCTAGATTCCTCGTTGTGAGTACATAAAAATGCCCAAAGAATGTACCGTCACAATGCATAGCTTACGAAAAAAACACGATTAACAAAGTATGATGGCATAGCCGTTTTAGACACGTCAACAGCGGTATTTGCAAATATTTATAAAGGTTTATCACGTGTTCAAAGTGTACACGTGAAAATCGAGGAAATCTTAAGGATGGCGTGGAATGGATGAGTGCACACGTGACACCAGTAAGGTGTCCACCCAGAACAAGCAGCATGCAGACGAACAACTAATTCCGTTGGAGTGTCATTTCGTCTCAATACACCGAATTCGTGATATTGCCCTGTAGGAAAAAAAATCTAATGGTGTAAGATATGGTGATCGTGGTGGCCACTGAACCAGATTTCCACGTCTGTCCGTTCCAGTGAGCGGAATATGTCATATCCAACCAATCACGGACCGGAGCACAGAAATGCGCCGGAGCCTTATCATGAGCTATCATGCCTCATCATTCATTCATCATCATCATTCACTCTATCTTTCTCGTTAACTATAGATCGTACAGATGCAACTTTTTGTGCATTTTTTTATGTATCCCGGAAGAGGAATCCGGATGTGCGGAGTTTGAGCGCTATTTTTGGGACACCCTGTATAACTCTAATCTACAGTTATATGAAGTAGACACATGACTTCCGTCTACTTTATGTGACATGACTTTGTTAACCTAACACGTCCATTTTGAGCCATTTGATTTCATACAATAATTTGATTTAGTATGTATGTGGTTCGATTAGATGCAGCAATTTCGGTAATTTATTCGTAGTCGATAAAATCAAGACTCCCATTCACGCTTGAACTCGCGCATTGCTTCTCATGAAGAATCTGACTTTAATTACTAGGTTACTGTGGCTATATTTCAAAATTACGAATTCGCTGAAAAATAGTGTTATGAGCAAAGGTAGTAAGACATATTTAACGAGCTAAAAGAACAAATTAAGCGCAGTCTTCAAGACAAACGTTTTTGTGAAAAATGCGTTCACTTTTTAAATTATTTTTCTACGAATTATTTTTGTTTTATCAATAGTTAACAATTAGAAGTGGATATGCAGTGGAAATATAGAGAAAATGTTTCCATATTTGTGTCGACATATATTTGTGCGCGAAGTTTTTCATGCTTTCGAGATCAGCAAGAGTAAATATAGATGCAAGTTGGCTGATAAACTTGCAGGCTGTGTTGATAATTTCAACAAGCAATCTCACACTTGATTCAGAAAAAAAAAATTGCAGAAAAATGTAACTGAATTCATTTGTCTCCTTAAAATGATACAATAACTAAATGCGTACGTGCGGCTATAGACAATATAAAATTAGCTCAATAAATAAATTAAATTAATCTGTCACACTATTTTATTTAACTTATAATGAGAACGGGAATTATTTTTTATAATAACCGGATCATTTTAAAATGGTGTGGCCCTCAGTTATCCGCTGCTCCCCCAATTTGCCCCCGAATCAAAATCAATTGCCCACCCCTGACATAAATTATGCTTTAAGTTACATTTTTATTCATTTCACATTATGAAATATTTATAATACAGTTTTGTTAGCTTTTTTTTATTTTATATTACTAAATCTTGCGATGTTTTTATTTTATTATTTTCCTTGGTTAATAGTTCCTCTGTATTTAAGGTTCTTGACCATGGTTCAAAATTACGTGGTCCGTCGCCAAAAGCCCTCGTGTAGCTGAACAGTGCGACGTTAATATTCAATCAATCTGTATTTAAGGTAGGTTTAATTGTAACTTAAAGAAACAGTCTATATTTCTATACAGTTGAACCTGTTTTTGTGCGGTAGATAGGGACCGCATGAAAAAACGCACAAAAAAGTATTCAAAAATTTCATAAATTCGTACATTTAACAAACGAATTCGTGAAAATACACAAATTTTTTTTTATGAGGTGGATAGGGACCGCATAAAAAAAGTCGCCTTTATAAAATATGCCAATTATTTACGAAATTTATGTAAGAATATATATATAACGAAATAAAAAAAATAATTAAATATTACACAAGGAAACATTTTAAAAACATATAGTTTCTCATTGTATATACGGATAACTTTTCAAAATGCACATACATAATTCATTGTTACTCATCGTAATCCAAAGCCCTGTAATGAATAAATTCAAAATCGCTTTCGTCACTTGAAGGTACAATTTCAATTGATTTATTTTTTTGGCAACATAAAGTAAGAGAGAGATAAGTTTTTGTGACGAAGGTCGGGTGGTCAGTTGTTTGTAAATGTCACGATAACCAGATATACAGGATTGAAGCTCTTTTTGGAATTTTATACTCCTTTCTTAACTGGTATATATTTTATAAAAATGCTTTTCCAATTTGTTGTAAAGCTGGATCCCTTAAAAATTTTATCCACTCTCAAAAAGAATCCGGTTCTTCTTGTCTGTCTTCATAATCTATCAGATTATTCATAATGTCACTGTCATTGAAAGTTTCGTCTTCAATCAAGCGCGGGGTGCTGGAGTGTTGAGAGAAAGCAACTGAATGCGCATTGTCGGGAGACTTTAAGAACAGAGCTTCTTAAAGTGTCTACATTTCAGTGGCGTAAAGTACACCCCTGCATTACGGGGAAGGACTCTAGAGGCCCAGGGCCTTACGCAAAATACGTATTTGCCCAATTTATAAAATATTAAAGGCGAAACCTGACTTTCAGAGGGGGTCCTAACATTTTCCGTTACACCACTAGTAAATAGATAGAAAACGTTACAGTGGAGCCAAAGCCAATGAGTCCTGTCTCGGGTGGGGCAGGACTCTAGGGGCCCATGACTTGATTAACGCTAAATACGTATTTTACCAATTTATAAAATATTAAAGGCGAAACCTGACTTTCAGGAGGAGGGGGTCCTAACATGCTCCCTTACGCCACTATAAAATAAGTATAATTCATTACAGAGGTGCCAAAGCCATTGAAATTCATACACCGCATAAAAAAATATCGCACAAAAAGGAAACCGCATAGAAAAGGACAGCACAAAAACAGGTTCGACTGTATTTTATTTTTAAAAAAACCCAAACCCGGTTAACCGGTTTTGCACTTGAGAAAAAATCGAAATCTTGGTTTTAAAACTATATCGGATCTTTGCAAACCTTAATGCACAGTAAAATCCCAATACTCCTTCCTTTGTCTACAAATGTGGGAAACTTTTTCAATTTAGGAGATAGCTCACAATTGAAATGTACCCGAAAAAACAGTTAAAAATACTTTTTTGTTTGAAAAGCTATAATTAAATGCTTCTATTCTTGGAATCTAGGATTGAAAGGAAAATATTCATCTTTGAGATGGGAAAAAATGTAAATTGAAAAAGAGGTTTTTAAAAAATGTTTTATTTTCATTTAGGGCTTAATATGTATTCTGTTTTAAAAGAATATGTAATGAAATGCATTTTACGCCTGGAAATCTGTAAATAAAAAAAATCAATAGCAAATAACCGAAAAATACGGAATGGAGAGTTTCTAGAAAAAAGAAAAATAGACTCTCAAAATTGGAGGAAATAATTATTTAAAATAGAGGTTTTCAACCTTTCACGCTTGAGAGCCAAATTAATAAATTTACAATGATGAACTGCGGGCCACAAGACTGTCAAAAACGTATTGTAGTCAAGAAATTTATATATATATAAAAAAACGTTTGTTTGACAAGACTACAACTGATTCTAAGGGAAGAGATGGTATTTACAAATTTGTTTATATAGGCAAAATTCTCTACTAAAGAGAGATGAATACACAATAAGCAAAACTGAAAAAACTGAAATTGCAAGATAACCAAACATTGAAGGATTTATGAGAAATTAAAAATATGATAAAGTTTAAAATATATATATATATATATATATATATATATATATATATATATATATATATATATATATATATATATATATATTTATAAAATGGATGCTACAGTATTATAAACATTGCTGACCTAGGACAGCTCTTATATACATAAAAGTGGGCTAAAAGTATATCTATATATATAAAGGAGAAAAGCGACTCACTCACTCACTGACTGCCTAATCACGATATCTCCGGAACTATTAAACCTACAAACTTGAAATTTGGTAGGTAGGTTCCCTTCATGGTGTAGACGTCAGCTAAGAACGGATTTTGCAAAGTTCGAACCCCAAGGGGCGTTATAGATAATTATTTCCTTTACTAAACTATGAGATGTAAAGTCGTGAAATTTGGTACACAGATTTTTTTCATAAAGTAGAGATTCCCTACATAATGAATTTTACAAAAATCGACCTCCAAGGGGCGTTGAGGGCGCTTAAGGGGCGTTATACATAATTATATCCATTTTTAAACCATTAGACGTACAGTCTTGAAATTTGGTAAGCGGATTCCTTTCATAGAGTACAGATCCCCTACAGAAAGAGTTTTGTGAAAATCGACTCCCAAGTGGCGTTGTAGAGAATTAAGTGGCGTTATAGGCAATTAACTCCTTTTTTAAACTATTAGACGTAAAATCTCGAAATTTAGTAAGCTGATTCCATTCATTAAGTAGAGATCCGCTATAAGATGGGTTTTGGGAAAATCGTTTCCTAAGTGGCGATGCGGGGGCTTAAGGGGCGTTATAGATAATTATTTCCATTTTTAAACTACTAGACGTGCAGTCTTAAAATTTGGTAAGCTAATTCCTTTCATGGTGTAGAGATCCGCTACAAAATAGTTTTGGCGAAAATTGATCCCCAAGGGTCACTGAGGGTGATTAAGGGGCGTAATAGATAAATATTTCCGCGTTTCAACTAATAGAACCACCTGCTTGAAAATTAGAAGGTATGTTCCGTTCATGGAATAAAGTTCCTTTTACAAAAATTTTTGCGAAAACGGACCCCCAAAGGAGTGGGGTTGCGAGGGATTAAGGCGTGTTATAGAAAAATTCCTCTTTTTGGATTTAACTCATTTACTTGAAATTTGTTGAGCGCTTTTCTTTAGTTGAATAGAGTTCCACTAAGAATGGATTTTACGGAAATCAACTACAGGGGAAGCGGGTGAGTTATTGGGGGTATTGATAGACAAAATTCCCGTTTTGAACTAAGACTATAATAATAAAATTTGGTTTGCATGTCTCTTTTGTTGAATTGGAATCCGCTAAGAATGCTGTCAACGAGGTATTGATGATAAAAATTCCGTTTTTGCTCTGTTAGATTTAGACTTGAAATTTAGCACGCATGTTTATTTTATGGAGTAGAGATCCACTGAAAGTTGCTTTGGTGGAAATCCACTTGATTATTAGGTTAAGTGAGCGAAAAAATCTTTCTACTTCGATTTTAGATATAAATAGAAATTAGATATTATAATTTATGTTCTTTTTATATCAAGGGGTGAGAGTGTAACAGCTATAAATATATTTTTCAATACAATCGAATTCTTAATGCTAGATATCAATAATTAATGTATATGTAAACAGTATACATATATGCAACATCGTGAAATACCCAGTGAAGCAGGTGGGTAACGGCTAGTATATATACATATATATATATTGGTTTAACAAAAAATTTAAATGGAAGTCGAATTAAAACACTTTGCAATCTGTTATAAAGATAAAAGTTCACCTTTTTTCCTTAAATTTCTCAGATTTTATGCATAGTCATATTTTTTTCATATTTAAAATTGTTTAACATACAGTGAAAGTTTTGAAAAATTAACCATTTTCAGAAAATGGATACTAAACACATGGGTAAAATGTTTTAAATATCAAGAACAGCAGAAAAAATTGCGTTTTTTATGACAAAAGAGCCAACAAAGCAATTTTTTAAAAAATTGCAATTGCCTCAAATTTAAATGAGGGGTCACTTAAATGCCTTCAGTAGGTCATTCGTGGACCGTGGTTGACGGCTCCTAATCCAAAATAAGAGTATTGCTGAGAATTAATGGTAATCTACGAGAAAAAAGGTACTTAAAACAATATGTTTTTTAGTGAATAAGATACAATAAATATTAATAACAAAACAATAACATTTCTTCAAAATAAGAAATTGTTCCTATATTTATGGAGATGGAATGTGCTATTAAAGCTGATTCTCTTTCTTCCCTCCCTCTTGTTAGTACTGTTAATTTAATATAGTTCAAAACTCCCAATAGTTCTCAAAGCTTAGCAGTCCAAGAAAAACTACAATTATCCCAATTGATGCATTAGAAAATATACAAAATCTTACCATTTTTGCAGTATTTTTTCCCACACACAAGGAGTAATATATTATTAATTGGTTATTTTTCATAAAACAATATATAGTAAATATGTAATCGAATTTTTTTTCCAGAATTCTAAAACCTACCTATGCAGAAAAGATGTTCTGTGCTGTATAGCTGAAGAGAAAAATAAAATAAAAATTTAATTTTTAAGTTAAGTACTGCCACAAGAGGAGTTTAGTTATGTATTTGAGGCTTTTTTATGGTAAAAAGTGAAAGTAATATTATTGTAAAAGAAAAAAAGTATTTTTGTACCTCTTAACTTTTATTGCGATGAGAGGACACTAACTAAACAGTTACAAGAAAAAATATATTTGCCTATTTTTTAGCATGTACTTATTGCCATTTTCTTATGATAAAGTGGATGACTGAAAAAAGCTTGAATCGGACTTGTTCGACGGTATGTGGAGAGAGCTGGGGTTATGAAATGTTGCTATCTGGTTAGTGACGCTGACTGCTGTGCCGGTGGAGCCTGGGATTGAATCCCGGTGAAGGCATGGGTGTTAGTAAATGAATAGTGCCTTCGTGGCATGGTGTGTGGGGGGGGAGGCACTCTAAATCTTTGTCGAGCCGCAAGTCTTCTCGTGTAGGTGGAGGATGGGGAAGAGACGCTTGAGGCCCCTGACCACCCTCCAGGGTATTCCCCCTCAAAATTGAGGTGGAACCGAGCCATATCGTTCTGTCACCTGCATGGTGATCAAAGCTACAGTTGAGGACAATCGTACGACTGGCCCCTTGTCAAGGTGAATTTCGTGGGCCCCGATCTGACACCGTCGATCATGTGGAATAAGCAACAGCACATTAACACCAACACTACTTACTTATTCATCAATAATTATCATTTTTGGTTACTTATATAGTATAAAAATAAATTACTTTTTGAGTCTTAAGTCATCTAACCAAAATTGAGTCTTTTTCCATTTTTTTTTTTTTTGGAAAATTTAACTACTTTGAGGCAATATTAAAAAAAATTTTGAAATTATTTTCGCTTAATTATTTTCCTCGTTATCTCCAAATCATAAAGCATCTTTCAAGTGTAGATAGGTTACGATTAATAATATATTTTTTTTATTTCGTATAACTGCGACCCATCCTAAATATATATATATATATATATATATATATATATATATATATATATATATATCGTTATATACGCTTGTCGCTATGCGCTATAATTATAAAATTAGCCCTAAAAGGATTGCATAGTCTATGTAACCAAAGGTTGAGCATTCAAAGAGAATTACTCTAAAACCACAGCTCTAGCTGTAAAAATATACCAACACAAAAATAAAAATAAATAATAAAGGTATTTGATTTTATCCCTTCGAAATAATGTTTTTTTGACAACCTGTAAATCGTAGTAGATGTATTGTGCTATTAACTTCGGAATTCATCTGGTTAGTGAGCGGATCTGGGCGTTCGTTTCAAGGTTAAAACGTGCCCAGCATGCCCATTAGCCCAAGGAGCAACTAAGATTCTTTTTTGAAGTACAAGAGAGAGACGCCGCTTTCTCTCTTCCATAACCCCAGGTTAAAAAGTAATAAAAAAATATTACGTTCTTGTTTGTAACGGTCAAGGAACAGTTTTAGAGAGTGATTTATCGGGTACTGCTTTGCTAGAAGGGGTTAGTAAGATTATAGGAAGCCTTTCTATATCGTATGATTAAATACATAACAAATTAAAAGGAATATGATTATGTGTCACATTAATGATTGAAAAGTTTTGGAGAATTTTATTTTAGAAAATCGGTTGTGTGAGTGTGAGCTCTGAATTAAAAGATACACATGTTATTAATATGATAAAAGAATTTTTTATACTTATTTTTGATTTTGATTCTTTAAATAAAAGAAATTCTTACAATTCTTATGATACTCTATTTTTAAAAATCATATACATATGTAATTAATAAATTTACACGTAAAACTTTAACAAAATTTAAATCAAAAAAGGTGTGTACTTATTAGAATACTGATTTTTATATATTATTATGTTATATTTTGAGACTTATTCGAATCCATGACACATTTTTAAAATCATTTATCATTTTCTAAGATTTTTGATGCAATGAATTATGAATACAAAAATAAAAAATGGAGTTCAATATTTTCAGTGGAGTAAACTTATGTCATGTATGTAATGAGCTTTAAAATTTGAATAGTAATTGAAATTATTTTAAGAACTGAAAATTCTGTGTAACTAAATATTCGAAGGTATTGAAAAACTATCCATAAAATTGTATAAAATAACTTAAAAAACAATTTTACATGTAAATAAGTTTGTGAATCAACTATATGTTTTCGTCAGCATAACAACAGATTTAAAAAAACTCACGCAATAATTATTCGTTGTAGACAGCCAACCAGTAGAAAATTTAATTATTTTCAAAAAAAAAAAAAAAAAAAAAAAAAACAGAGAGAGAGAGAGAGAGAAAGACTATACACATTTCTGTACTGGAAAATTCTAAGAATGTTTTCAACAGAGCAAAAAAATCAGGATTCGGAGGCCACGTGTAGCAGACCACTTCATGTGTCTCTCTTTGAGTTCGAGCCTGGATACCATTAAAGATTCTTCGTGTTGCTGAGATGAGGTTCTAAGTGCTCAATTTGTGTGATGTAGTTTTAGAGTGAGAGCTCAGGAGTTGTCCTTGACACTTGACCACGGTACAGAATTATTGGGAATTTCAAACTTAGTTTCTTAAAATAATTTAGGGGCATTTTTCCTTCAATTTTATTCAAAAACAAGTTTGTGTATAATTAAAAGAGATTAGGCATTTATTTCATTATTAAATTTAAGTATTTTAATCTGCTCATCTAACTGAAAAAAATATAAAGAAAAGAGACTCACTTACTCACTTCAATATTTAAAGAAATATTAGACCAATAGACTTGAAATTTGGCAGGCACGCTCCTTTCATGAAGTAGAGATCCGCAAAAATAAGGTTTGGGGGAAATATTGATCCTTTATATGAGGGTGAGGAGTTTAAGATGTATTAAAGATAAGATTTCCCTTTTTTGAACTATAAGAACACTACATACTTGAAATTTTGTAAACATGTTTTTACTTCGTTGAGTAGACTGGGGGTATAGATAAAAAAAAAAATTCCGATTTTCGAGCTACTAGGCCTACAGTAAAAAAATTTCGTTTACTTGGTGTTTTTTTTTAGGAGTTGAAACCCGCTTAGAACGGGTTTTAGAGGCAGTTACGGAGCATATTGATAAAAAAACCCACTTTTGTGCTATTAGAACTTAAACATGAAATTCGGCAGACATGCTTCATTTGTTTTGTTGAGATTCACTAAAAATGAGTTTTGCGAATATCCACTTTGGGGGAGTGGTTCCAGGAACGTAAAAAATCATTCTACTTCGATTTAAGATGTTTAACTCCTGTCCTTTTTAAATTGAGAAGTGAGGGGGATAAGAATGTTTTTCAAAACAATCGAACGTTTAATGCTAGGACTTAGACACCAATAATTTATTTTCGCATACATATGTTAACTATATATATATAACATCATAAAGCACCCAGCGAAGAGGGAGAGTAATGGCTAGTGTGTATATATGCGTTATAATAAAAGTAAAATAAGAAAATAAAAAAGTACTTTAAAAGTTGTCTTGCAAAAACTGTTGATTAAATGCAAGAAAACTAATTCAAACTCTTAAAAACATATCCAATAACAAAAATATTTAATAATTCTTCTGCACTTTCATAATAATCTTTTTCAATGTTTTATAAATAGAAAAATGCGAGATCTTTGAAATAAATATTTCTTCTATGTGTGTAAAAAAGTTCAATTACCTTTATATGGATTTAAAAGATTCCGTCTCAATTTGATAACAATATGCTTTTTGGTATAAGTCTCTTCTCTAATCTTTTGAAAATTAATTTTTCATAACAAGATAGAGAAAATTTTATTTTTCAGAAAAGAGAAAGGAAGCCAATAGACAATGTTTAGTAAACATTCTTTATTTCTACATAAATTTCGAATAATTTTCCATGTACTTGGTTAATAAGAAAATTTTTTTTTCTTGCTAATTTATGTATTCTCAAAATTGTTTATTTTCATTACGATTATTCAATTGAGAAGAGGTACATTAAACGTTTTTTTACTTTCTATTTGCTTTAATTACTCAAGTTCTAATTTCAAATTCTAAAATCTTTTATTATAAGTGTTTAATATTATGTAATACTGATCATTATTTTCTCAAAGTAGAAGTTATTCGGCTAAAAAATATGTATTTAGTATAAGACTCATTAATAAAATTGATAATTATATCTCATATAATAAGGCTAACCCTATTCAAATCAAGTTAACAATTTTTACATTTGTATTTAAGAAGGTAGGTTATAGTATAAAGTTATATTAAAAAAATGTATATTAATATTATTTGAAGGAATTAAAATGAATCTAAATAATAAAGGTAGATCTTTACCAACAAAATGGTTATTTTTGCGAAGAAAATGTATTTTTATTCGAATAATAATAATAACTTTGTTATTCTTTATTGGATTAAATATTTTCTAATTTATATAATTGAAAAAAATGAAGATATGATCAATCTGAAATTTTTTTTCCAATTTCATTTTATTCAATAGAAGATATTTGATTCATGTATCTAATGCTTTGCTTTGATAGGGGAAAGTTTTAACATATAAATTAATGCTAAGTGGATTTAACAATTATTTGCGAATTTCAAATTGATTCTATAACACATTAATATTAGTACAATTAAAAAATGTAATAAAATTTAACATATGTGGTGCATTAAATTATATATAGGGAGAGAGTCGGACCTTCATTTTACGAAGCTCTCTCTCTCTATATATTTTACGAATTTCTCTATTTTGATAAATTTTTCCTGGTACCAAGAGATCATTTTACTATTTTCTTCATAAAATAACCTTCAAAGAGCGAAGAACATTTTCTATTTAATGGACTTTTTCTCAAGTGATTCGCGATTTCTTTTTCTCCCTATATTTAAAGTATATCTGGACACTTCAAATTATTCTATTTTTTTAACACATTTTCTGGTGATCAATGACCTTGTATTGATTTTACCAGGTCTTAACTCGAGAGCAATAAAATTGCCACAATTTTTCAAGCAAAATTAACAAATTTTATCACTAATTAAATTTAAAGACACATGGTTATGTATGTTAAAAATTACTGCTTATGAAATAATGTGCGTTTAAAATTGCTTGTAGGCTTAAAATTAGAAAACGTCATTAAAATTCATTAATTTGAATACAAAATTGTTTTTTTAAGTTAAAAATACAGTGTGTTATGGACAATGTTTTTTTCTCTTTTTGTTTTCCTTGTATATTTCGTTTTGATATATAAAATAAATAGATATTAATTTACACAAAAAGGAGTAAACATATAATTACTTTTTCAAATAATATATAGTGTTTGTTGTGAATTTAAAATTTGTTTTATGCGGTGTATGAAATAAATTAAACGATGAATTTTTCTATTTCACGAATTTTCCATATAACGAATTTTTGGAGGGGGGATTTAGACTTCGTTAAATGATTATCAAAAGAAACTGCCTTTTTTCCATAGTTAATCGTATTCTACGATAAATTTTTTTCAGAAATAGAAAAAAAAGGGTGTTTTAAAGGAATTTTGTGCTGTACATATCTACAGGCTTTTCACCTGTGGCCCTATTAACCGAGTAATTATGGTCACGAACTTGTGGTCGTCGTTGTCGAGTCATAGTGTCACTGAAAACCTGTCATGTTAGGGCTGATGCATGTTAAATTTGTCGAGGGACGAAGCCCTGACGTTAACGTGGCATAGAAATTTGAAGAGTGAGGACCGCCCTCGTCACTTGGAGTTGATTCAAAATAACGAGGTCCATTGCCAATAGCTCACGCTACAAAGTGCGGCGTTTTTAAAAAATCAAATCAAGGGAGGTATATTACTAGAAATAACTAAGATACAATGAAGAGAGACTTAAATGTGCAAGAGACTAGTGCGGGATTCTGGGAGATGCTGCTGGAAAAGTAGCTGAAATTTCTCAAGAATCGCAATGAGGGAAATATTAAAGATAGTAAGAGTGTGGAAGGGTCGTCTTCTTCATCTGACCCTGAAATGAAATTATGAAATCCACCCCCAAAGCCCTCTTATGGATTTGTAGTGCAACGTTAATTATAAAACAAAACAAACTTATTGAAAGAAATTTCACATGTAATTTAGGGTTTTATTCTAAATAATTTTGAAGTAATGAACTTTGATAATGAATATATATTTATCAACGAGCTTCAGCTGTAATCCCATATATTTATTAACAGCCATATCCGTGAACTGATATGCATGTGTTCCAGAAAAAAAATGTCTGTTGAAAACTCTACATAATAATGAGTTCCTATTAAGTGGATACATTTTGACCTAGAAAAAATAACTAAAAACTGATGAATCTTTTGTTTGATACTTTTTCTTTGTTTTCATTAATTTTTTCTATGACTCATTTCAATCTTACACAATAAAATAAAACATGCCGTATAGAATTCTCTTGTAATGAGAATGTATTTCCTTTTGATGTCTTAATTGTTTTATTACTTTATCTCTATTTTCACTTCTCAAATCGGTTGGTCAGTTTATTAAGTAGAAATTTTGATAATTGAGTCATTTAACAAACGAAAAAAAAATACACTCATACATTTAATTAAATATTATTCTACTATATTTACATTTTATATTATTTACTGAATATTCAATCCAAAAGATTTTTTTCTCTTAGTCGGGGGCCGTAATCACGCAAAATACGCACAAATAAAAGTTACTTCATGTTGATTTTATTTTTTAATTAACTGTGCATTTAAAAATTACCCGAGGGCTATTGACGACGGACCTCGTAATGTTGAGCATCATTGAAACTTCGAGGAAGACACCCGAACTATTACGTCCTTCTCCAAACTTCCAAATCAAGCCAACTTGAGAACTTTGGACCTCGATATATCTAATATGTACCCTACACGGTGGATCTTAAATGGCACCAGCCGACTATTACGGCCACACTGCTTACTTACAGCGATATTAATTTTACTGAATTACTACTAAAAACCGCGCGAAAAAAACGTTCGGTAATGTTTGCGTTTAGCCAAACTTCCTCTGTTATTGATAGTAACATTTGACGATTTATCTCCAGTACCAGACTAAATGAAAAGGTTCTTTTCCGTCTCGCCGGCACAGGCAATAATGTCGCCAAACGGAATATTCCTGCTGGTAACCTTTTACCACCACGTTTTCAAACACAAGTGGTTTTTTCTTTTCGGTAACGTCTTTTTCATAATACATCAAAAATGGATGAAAAACCAATGAGAATCTTTTGCATGTGTATATTCTGTGTTGTCGCCACTAACGCCAACTTGGCGAGATTTAAGCCGGCGAAATGGAAAAATACCAATGAAGTAAAGCAGTGGTCTCCAACCCCCGGGCCAACTAAAGGAACATCAAATTATTACCATTTGATTTGCTGTGGTGTATTTCTTTCGGGCTGGTGTTACTTTCCTTGGAAATCACTTTATATTCCAAGTTAAATAACTTTATATTCATTTTTCTGGTGTAACTGTATTTTATCCTGATGGCATATTTAAATTTTATTAAATTTAAATTAGTAAATTAAAACAATCTAAAATATAAAAACCAACGTTTCCCTTCAGCGGGCCACGGTAAACTTATCAAACACTGACTGGTCCGTGGCGATAAAAAGGTTGGGGGCACTAAGGTAAAGTATCAAGGATTTAATGAAAAACGCTGCATTTTTCATAAAATAACTAAAACCAGAAAAATAATTCTTCACTTTTTTTTGTCCTTAAGGTATTTGCTAATGTTATGCTTTTAGACTTCAACAAATGTATTTACTCTTAATTTACATTAATTAATTTTTTATCCCTACATATTTGTCCCATGGTCCCAGAAATTCAAGCTTAAACCCGGTGAAGGGAGATACAATCATTCAGAAATTATTACTTAAAAAAAAAATGTTTGATTATTATTTCACATGGGAAACTAGATAAGACTCCAATCATAGATATTAAGAAATGAAATTGAGTGTGAAAAACGTACCAATTCATGCGTCACAAACAATAAAGTTAAATTTTGAAATTGTTCGCGAAAAATAAAATTATTAAATAAATAGGTAATCTTTTATTTTGATCAAACATTAGAAATAGGATAATTTTCTCACCTACTGTAAAAACGTAAAAGTTATTTTTCGAAGAAATGGAGAAACCTTTTGAAATGTTGAAACTTCAAACAAAAATTTTAGCATTTTTTTAAAAATTCTGTTGAGAAATAAAGAATAATATTTTTATTAAATTGATTTTGTCCAATTTTTAAAAAATTTAGAAATTGCCTAAATTTGTCTTTGCTGATATCTGGATGATAAACAAAAATAATTACTTTGATATTATGTAACATTTGGTCCCCAATCCCCGGGCTGCGGACCGGGATCAAATAGTACCGGGACGCGCAAGGAACTTTAAATTATTTTCATTTTATTTACTGTAGCGTATTTTTCTCTCCGGTTTGTGAGACTTTTCATAGAAATCACTTTATATTCCATGCTAAATCCTTTTTTATTCATTTATTGGTGTTACCGTATTTTATTTTGAAAGAATGTTTAAGTACAATTAAATTAAAATTATTGAATCAAAACCATCTAAAATATTAAGATTCAACATCCCCTTCCTCCCGCCTTCAGCGGAACTCTATAAACTTATTAAACGTTGACCGGTTCGCGGCGATAAAAAAGTTAGGGAGCACTGTTGTATATAAGCTAATGAAAATATATATTGCTCAACTCTCATATTTTATCTAAATAACAGAAAAACAATTTTCAGGCTGGCTGAAATTCTTTTTAGAATTAAGTACGTGAAAAAATTTCATTGTGTAATTATATTATCGAATTACGACTAATATCAATATAAGAGTGTATCGTAGGAAAGAAAAAAAACTCAGAAAAATGTTAAGTTTTTAACTATTTATTAGTACACTGCATTTTTAAATAAAAATTACAATAGTTTCTTGAAAACTAACTTAGAGTATAAGAGTTAATCATATTATAAATGTATGGTTTGATTTAAAGAAAAATAACACACACACGTTTAGTAATTTTATATAAATATTTTTATGCATATTATATATGTACATGAAGCTGTATATATTTGTCTCATACGTTTAAATATATACACGAAGCAGTCCTCAAACCGCTATTTTTTATAGATACTCAACCATTTTTTTTATATCCAAGCAAATTATAAATTTTTTAAATATTAAGTAGTGGTGCAACGGAGAACATAAGTTGCCCCTGCAAAGTCAGGTTTTGAACCCCAAGTCGGATTTTACAAAGGATTGCAAAACCATAACCTTTGGGTCCCCTAGAATCCTGCCCTCCTCCTTCCTCGATGTGAGGGAGTGTACGTTACGCCAGTGCACCCCAATCTTTTTATCGCCGCGGACCGGTCAACGTTTCATAAATTTATTGCAGCCCGCCGAGGAAGGGATGTTGATTGTTTTATGCTTTAGATTGTTTTAATTTAATCTTTTAAATTGAATTGTATTTAAATATGCCTTAAGAATAAATTACGGTTATACCGAAACATGAATATAAAAGGATTTAACTCGGAATGTAAAGTGATTTCCATAAAAAATCACTCTAACTCTAGAGAAATACACCACGGTAAATAAAATAGAAATAATTTAATGTTCCTTGTGCGGCCCGGTACGACTTGCTCTTAAGACCGGTACCGGTCCCCGGCGCGGGGATGGGGACTACTGCGTTACGCTTCTGATATTTAATATCCACAAGTCTGGTAATCTCTCATCTACCGCGCAGATTTAAGTTCATTTCGGGCCCTGGGCGTAGAAGATTTACAGGCTCCCTTGGCACTAGAGAATCGAAATTTTTATAACCAAAAAATCTGGTTAAGTCCAGCTTATCCCAGCCCTTGTGGGCTCATCCGGGCCCCAAGCGCCCAATGGATATACCGGCACTGCTCATCTAGAGCGTGTATGCGAAAGAGAGAGAAACATCTTTCTTGTATGCATGAAACGGAATTAAAACACCTGATCATAAAGTATATGAATTGTACAAATGAAATTTTGTGTGTTCAGAAATGAATTAATCACGTAATTTTAATTTGGCACAATAAAAACGATAAATTAATCTTCTAACGTGTTTTGAAAATTTAAGTATTTAGCAAGAAAAAGAAAACACTTCACATCCACTTGATTTCGAAGATTAGGTTAATTGCTTGTTATGAAAAACGAACAGGCAACTTTAACTGAAGTTACTAAACAAAATTTCCAAGTTGGTTGCCATGACAACGATTTAAAAATATGCGAACATTATTTCAACCTTCCATAAATTTGAAAAAATATTTCGTATTTCTACTTGGAAATAATTTTTTTAATAACCGAAAGGATAAGAAAAAAAACACCAAATAATTTCTTTTATTTTAAAATGAATAACTGACACTAATTGCATATCATTATATAAATATGTTTACACAGGCATATCATTAAAAACTCGAGCAAATTTCCTGGAAAATATTTTATAAATTCATAAAATGGAAGATCTTTTAGCTAAAACAAAAAATGAAATTAAAGTTTCAAAAAATTCTCACAATTTACCAGGAAAAAGAAACAAACCTTCTCTCTTTCAAAACATTCCTCTATTTTTGCGATATAAAATTCGTCAGAATAATACTCAGACCCAAAATACCTTAATTTTCTTGAATTTATAGAAAGTATTGGTTAAAAAAATGAATTGTGTATGATCTTAAATTTATTCCCCCACATCTAGATTAATTTTATTTGCAAGTTGCATAGTTTCAATTAAATTTTATAATGAAATACAAAAATCAACACTGTCTATATACTGTAAAATATCAATTTAACAAAACAAAAAAAAATCCTACCTTTTTTTCGAAATTCTAACAATCCGAGTTAGCCTTTTCATCCTATACCAAGCCATAACACAAGCACCACACAAACTGTTCCACAAAAAATCCAATTTAATAAGCTCCGAGCGTTCAAAAATACCTCTCTTCTTCAACTGGATCAAACCGTGATGCACAAATCGTCTGCCAATTCGTAACAATCCGATCCGAACTTTGCGAGCGCGCAAAAGAAGACAACCATCATTGTTACATGACGTCATACGACTACCTCCGCCACCTGGCGAATTGTCAGTGCACTGACCATACTAAAAGGAAATGAGAAAAGTATTTGGAAAGCGTGATGCGGAAACGGGATTTATAGCTTTGTCGATTGGCGATTTTATTATTTTTATAACTCTATTTGGAGGGAGAAAGGGCAGTGAAAATGATGTGGGATACATTTTTCTTTCATTTTTCGAACATTTGCTTTCTGTATATGTAAACAATGAAAGTGATTTTGTGATGGAGAACTTGAGTTTCAGTTTTAAAAAGCAATATGCGATTTTTTTTACTAATATTTTCAAGAAATTCTAAAATGTGTGAAATAAAAGGAAAGGAAAAAAAAAAAAATTTGTAAAATTTTGTGTTTTGAATCTCAAAATATTATTCTTATAATGCAACAAGCTTTTGTATATAAATGGGAAATGATTACAATATAAGGATCGAGTGTGAAATGCATTGCCTTAAAATATAAGTTATGGTATTTTATTAAAGTATATTGAATCATTACAATGTGCCATTATTATATAGTATTTTTATTATGAGACGAAAAAATACTTTAATTTATTAAGGCTTTTTTTAAACATTTTGAACAAAAAAAAAAAGAGAAAAATGTGAGTTTTCTTTTTATTTACTCGTCTTTATACAACAGTAGAATTTTATTTCATATATAACATTTTATTCAATCATTAAATCCAAATAATATTTGAGAGGGAGAACGGGTACTATCTATCCACTTCTATTTAAACTATGGATAAAAATAGATAATTCCATTTTCTGATTTTATAAAAAAAAATTCTAGTTGTTCTTCATTTTTTAAATAAATTAATGTGATTTTGGATCACTTAAAATGGCCACTTAGTTGAAAAAAAATTAATTAAAATTTTCACTAATTCTATTTTTAATACTCCAATTTTCCAATTGTTTCAAGGAGTAAATATCCGCATTAATTTTTTTTCTTATTTTTCAAAAGTAAGAATTACTTGTTAAAGGAATTGTTTTAAAGTTTTAATTTAAATGTTTGTTTACAAATAAATTAGCATCTAAATTTTCTGTATACATGTAAGGAATTTTTCTTAGGGCTTGGAGACTATATTAGACAAACTGATTTCAACACTATTCAAATATATTTTCGAATGATAATATAAAACTTCAAATTATAAAAGTGGCCACACGGTAGCCGAGTGGTCTTGGACGTGAACTCGTGACCGATATCGTTTCTGTTGAGACTGAGAGTCCTCACGCTTACGCGGTATGAAAGTTTTCTGATTGAGTAAGTGTTCCTCATCGTCACACTGAAAAGCAACGCGAGGGCTATTGGCAATTGACCTCAAAATTTGAACCTTGGTCAAGTGACGAGGATAACACCAGGATTGTCATCTCACTCTCCTAACTTCCACACCACTCCAGCTTGATGACTTTGAGCCATGGTAGATTTTAGTGGCGTAATGGAGAATATTAGGGTCCCACCTGCGGGGCCCAAAGCCAAATCTTACTTGGCGTCAGACAAGCTTTGGGCCCCTTAGAATCCTACCCCCCCCCCCGCGATTCAGGGTTTGTGGGGGTGTACGTTATGCCTCTGGTAGATTTAACGTGCATCACCTGCTCTACACGACAGGTCTTCAGTGGTATCAAGAATCCAACCCACGACTCGGCAACGTTTACCAGTGGGCTACCGCGACCACTGTTTTGGTGCTTGAGAAATTGTAGAAAAAAGTGAAAAGTATTTTCAAATGAATAACTTCATTAATACTTAATATTATGTCATTTTCTAAGAATTTACTATTAATTCCCTATACAGCCCTTCTAGAATTGTTTATTTTTCTCTCATACGTAAAGCAGACAAACACTTAATTTTTAAAGTCGATTCAACCTAAGAGAAAAATTTGCACTCGTGACCCACCACAAAATAAAATGAATACTTACATTATCATTTTTGTTCAATTGTCAATTTGACGCGATAATTTGCTACTTTCTCTGACGCGAACTATTCATTGCCTGTCATGGAGTTTTCATCTTCCATCAGAGGGTCAGGCCTAGACCGTGTGCATTTGTCACGCGAAAATTGCAATCAATTCTGCTTATTCAAAAGAGAATAAAAATAATTCACTACTGCGCATATTCATTAGTATCTGGTCATCGATTATTTAGGCTAGAACTACTTGGAAACTCGTTTTTAAATGAATTTTCTTATACATTGTTTTTATTTATAATTGTTGCGATACGTGTGTAATCGTTTTATATGATTACGTACACGTTCAAGTTATTAATAATAAGTACATTATAAGTATTCTCCCAAGGTGGCTATATTTTTTTATTTAATTTTGCTACTGACTTTTTTCAATTCCGAATTTTTATTTGAATCCACAGAATGTTTTTGTTTATCTTAAGATCCTTTCAAGTAATTTTGTTTTCAGTCGTTAAGTTATTTCGCTATTAATTTAAAGGAAAACGAAAATATTTTGCACTTAATCTTAAAGAATTTTTAAAAATTTATATTAGGATGTATTATTATTTTTTTTTCACTACAGTAAAATGACAGCTTCTTGGTAACAAGATATTAAAAGCCGAAATTTACCGTAAAATCCGATGCATAATGGGCACTTTCAACACAAAGAAGGATATCGAAATTTACGGGTGTGCTTTATTCACCTGGTATAAAAATGATAGCTGTAAAAATAAATTATAAAAGCGTGTTAAAAAAGCAATGCATAAAAAAATTAGACTTCTACATACATAGGAATACTGTTTATTTATAAAAACGGCGTTAACTTTAAGGGTTGTAACTCTAGAAATATACTATTGTAGTGACGTTTATCCGAACAAAACCCGCGACGCTCGGGTTCGTAGCCACGTAGCGTAACCACTAGAGAAAAGTGATCACTTCCGTCCGAAGGTTGTAACTGGCTGATGAAGATACCACTACGGTATAAATATACCACGATAGGTAGGGTATATATGGAACTGAATAACAAAAGAATAACAAAATGCTGATATTGACAAATGATAAAAACCAATTTTGCTCGATCAATGGGATCATACGCGTATTTATGCCAATCAATGATATTTTTATATAAAAACAGAACAAAAATAATGCTACACACGCAGGGGTACGCATGCATGCACACATATGTGCAAGGTCTGTTCAAGAAGTATCCGATCTTTGGCCACAAAAAATATCTTAGTTACTTTGCGGGATTCTAATAAAAGTCAAATTAGGCCCCTTGCGTCTTCATACACTTAACCCTGCATTCCTTCTCCATGGCCTAAAACTCTTCTGGAAGGAATCTTTTGGAATGGTCTTAACTCCCGTCGCGTTTTGCCTTATATCTTTTCTACTCTGAAAACGGCCCCCTTTCAATGACATTTTCATTTTCTGGACCAGCCAGAAGTCGCAAAAAGCCAAGATCAGGGTTAATTGTGCAGCTACCAGACGGAGTTTTTCAGTTCCACCAACAGAAGCTGGGAAACAAATTTCGCAGCCGCTCTGCGCATGATCACACAAAATTCATGTCGAGAACCTATACTGATTCCAACTTGTTCAGCAGTCTCTCGTACGGCTAAAAGACGATCTTTCATTACCAGATTTTCCACCTTTTGAATAATAGCTGCATTTAGAGCTGTCTGTGGCCCAGAACGCTGGTCACTCTCTACTGGCATGCGACCAGTTTTGAATCGGTTAAACCCCTCTTTAATTGGTGTAACCCCCCATAGCATCATCTCCAAATACTTGTTAATTCGTACGAATTGTTTTACTTAGGGAATCATAAAGATTTTGACAAAGCAAAAAAAGATTGATGCAGTGCTTCTATTCAAATCATTCAGTCATCTTTAGAGAAATAAAAATTCGACGACACGAACAACAGCATGTCACTCAACTTCGTGCAGGAAACGACTGATACACTGGGAAAAAAGAAAAATTCGAGCATGTGCATTAAGCTGTCACCTTTGACTGTGCACAGTGGCGCTGTTATAGAATCTCTATTGTGTGAGGGAAAATTCAAGATTAGATACTTTTTGAACAGACCTTCTGGCATTTCTGTTGAAACCTGTGTTCGAGTCTTGGTGCCAATGAAGTGCTGCTGTGCAGAAAAGCTGAGATGTGCGTTTAATCTATCGAGACTCATGGTACGTTTGGAGACTGGAGTGGTAGTTGATGTATATATATAGTTCTCGCCATTTGACCGATATTTAAACCAGCGAGCGCTGTCACCAGTACCTCTCGTATTGCTTCGTAGTGCCGCGCTAACAATAAATACACTGCTGGCTACCGTAAATGCAACATCCTGAAGGAAGCATGCAAATAACATTAAATTTACAACACGCATTAGCGGAGGTGAGATATGCAAATGATTAGAATTTCAGTGCAGATACACATCACGTGCACCTGTGGCGCCACATCAAAGCGCTATTTAAGGCTTGGAGATTTCAACGATTTCAAGTTCAGCAATTTTTTTTTCTTGTGGTTTTTTCAAAAAACGGTCACTTATGTCTCGTAGGAAACAGCAATCAGCTTTTGATCAAGTATCCGAGTTCGACAGAGGAAGGATAGTGGCCTACCGAGATTGTGGATTATCTTTCAGGGAAATCGATAGTCGTGTTGGACGAAACCAAACAACTGTAATGCGGATATGTGACCGTTGGATGCAGGAGGGTATGACGGCCCAACGAGGAGGATCGTATCCACCTCAGTGCACAACTTCACGTGAGGACAGGCAAATTGTGCGAATGACAGGGACGGATCGCTCAGTCACATCACGAACCGTAGCACAGCACATTGAGTCTGTAACGCATCATTCAGTGTCTGCGCGTACCACTCGACGCCGTTTACAGCAGAGGGGTCTGTCCGCAAGACGTCCAACTCTCGACGCAGAACCATAGACATCTCCGCCGCCAATGGTGCGGTGAAAGAAGGATGTGGGTGGCAGAATGGAATGAAGTTGTCTTTACTGACGAGTCACGCATCTGTCTGCAACACCACGATGGTCGGATTTGAGTCTGGAGACACCGTGGAGAGAGGATGCTGAACAGCTGCGTTATGCACCGCCACACTGGTCACGCAACGAGTATTATGGTATGGGGTGGTATTGGATATCACTCTCGCACACCTTTAGTACGCATTGCAGTTACTTAAAAAGCCAGTGCTACATCTCCGAGGTGTTGAAGCCAGTTTTCCTTCCTTACCTTCGGGGCTTGGCCGCAGCCATATATCAACAGGATAATGCGCGACCACACGTGGCACGCATTGTCCAAAGGTCCTTCGTCAATCACCAGATTGAATTGATCCCTGGCCGACTCGCTGTCCAGATATTTTACCGATAGAAAACGTGTGGTCCAGGGTTGCTCAACGATTGACCCAGATTACACCCCCAGCTGCCACACCAGATCAACTTTAGCAACGTGTGGAAGCTGCTTGGTCTGCTGTACCTCAAGAACATATCCAAAGTCTCTTTGAATCAATGTCGAGGCGTGTGGCAGCGGTGATCTCCAACAATGGCGGTTACTCTGGCTACTGATTCTGGCAAGAACGCCACTTTGCAGAAGTCTTTAAATTTAATCATTTGATACTTGGTCAACATGTTATCGACAAAATAAATTTTGTTGTGCTATCTCTTGTCTTTCTTGGTGTTGCATTTATGGTGGCCAGCAGTGTAAATGTTTTTATTTTCAAAATTGGTATATTCTAATATGGTAAAACCATAATCTATACACTACAAAAATTAAGATTGAAATTTTCAATACACTATTACTAAACATGTCTCGAATATTATTTTTGGGGAATACCTTCCTTTTTTTAGCTTCGTTCCATTTGAATGTCAGTGTGTGTGCGCGTGAAAGAGGTAATGTTTCAAAACTGTTTTTAAGATACCAATTTTATTTTGTTTCCACCACGGTACTGATCGTTTTTCATAATTTAACCCTATGCCGATGTGGATTTCTTACAAATCTTTTAATTCTTATTTCAATGGAATTTCATCTGAAAATTTAAATGAATTATTTAAAAAATATGATCAACATTATGATGGAAAATTCTGGTTTTGAAGTTTTGAATTTACGCTTGAAATGTAAATAAGTACAATTTTTTTTATAAAAAATGGAAATTCTTGAACATTAATAGAATTTTACTCAAGATAGTAGTTTAATTTTGTGCCGAAAAAATGTTGAAAGCATATTCATAAAGTATTTCCAACAAAGGCAAACAAGAGAATCAAACTTAAAATTAATGAATCAAATCTAAAGAAATTTTCGGATATTTTGTAAGTGCATCCATAAACACTACTTTTATAAAAAAAAAAGAGTACAAAGGTCTCAAATAATATCTAATATTATGTATATATTCCCAGTTATATCTTCCTTTTCATATAGTACAGATGGGACAAGGAACAGTGTGATCTACTTATTTCAGATAAATAAAATGGTTGCAAAAAGATTGTTTCATATGTTCCCATTTGTTTTTTTTTTTAGCAAATAACTTCCAAGCAATTTATTTCTTTGAAAACCATAACATTATACATAAAGGAACTCTCTGATTTCAGAGCAAGAAATATACCAATCAACCGTTACAAATACAAGCATTTAATGGGTGTGGATCAAAATTTTCAAATGTTCTTCGTGGTGGGAGTTCTTATTATATAGCTATATCAAACAAAACGTAAGGTCTTTGTCCGAATTAAAATCAAATACTACTTGAGATGTTATTGTGTATACCTTAAGACCATAAAAAGAATACACAGTAGTTTTGAAAATAATGTTCATTTCTAAGAAAAGTAAGAGTCAAAACTTGATAATACACAAACATATAAAAAGTCAATTTATTTGTTGTTACCAACGCTTTCTATAAATAAGCTATATTTTTATTATTTTTGCAGTCCATGTCTATAAAGAAAAGTCGTTATCAATCCTTAAAGCAGTGATTTCTGTTTCGACACTCAATTGGAAAAAAGATAACGATAATGAAGAAGTATTTTTCTAAATCGTAATATGTTCCACCAAAAGTAGTTTAGTTTATTCGTCCAGTTGTTCTAATACTTCTTATTTATTCTTGGTAAAAAAGAATATTCGTTTTTCTAATGTTTACCCACAGACAAGAAAAAAATGTATATATTTACAAGAGTAGAAACTGATTGTTATTTAACAATTTTCTCTTTATTTATTATTTTTTGTTGGAAACAATACATATTTCTGTCTGTAAATTCATCAAAAAATTGGTTTAACTGGCTTACTATTTACTAGAACTTTATAATAAGACACTGGTGACAAATTTCGATATTAGTTCTCTAGTAAAGGGTGTTTTTAGAGGTATAGAACTTTAAATTGCAATAAAACAACGATGTATTATTCGATTGACATGAATTTTTTTTTATTCGAAAGATAATCTTGTGGCATTACATTTTAAATATGATTTCTGGCATAGGACTGCCACGACTGGCTCGGATGTAGTCCAATCTGGACGTCCAATTTTCGATGACTTTTTCCAACATTTGTGGCCGTATATCGGCAATAACAGGGCGAATGTTGTCTTCCAAATGGTCAAGCGTTTGTGGCTTATCCGCATAGACCAATGACTTTACATAGCCCCACAGAAAATAGTCTAGCGGTGTTAAATCACAAGATCTTGGAGGCCAATTCACAGGTCCAAAACGGGAAATTAGGCGGTCACGAAACGTGTCTTTTTATAAATCGATTGTGGCACGAGCTGTGTGACATGTTGCGCCGTCTTGTTGGAACCACAGCTCCTGGACATCATGATTGTTCAATTCAGGATTGAAAAAGTTAGTAATCATGGCTCTATACCGATCACCATTGACTGTAACGTTGTGGCCTTCATCGTTTTTGAAGAAGTAAGGATCAATGATTCCACCAGCCCATAAAGCGCCCCAAACAGTCAGTTTTTCTGGATGTAACGGTGTTTCGACATACACTTGTGGATTAGCTTCACTATAAACGCGGCAGTTTTGTTTGTTGACGTAGCCATTCAACCAGAAGTGCGCTTCATTATATTTAGTATGTATTGCAATATATCTTTTGCATTATTTATATCCATTTCATTCAAAATCAAATCCTAAAGCAAACTTTTCCTGCATTATAAATTTTTTTATTTAATCTTTGTTACAATACGTTCTCAAACCTTATGGAACATTTTTTCTAATTTATATCTGTTTAAGGTTTTTATATCAGAGATTAATTTGAAATCAGAATCATATTTGTATACCTTTAAATCTCTATTCCGTTTGTGGAATATCGGCTTCAATATTACAGTGTTAAAAATATGATCTAGTAACGTCTCGACCGGGTAGCGTAACAGTCTCACGGCTAATTGTTAAAAGATACTTTATTTCTCGATTAAATATTCCCTCTCTATAATTTAATATTATAATTTTATAAGATACAGCCGTTTGCTGTGAAAAAGGTCTCGTTCAAAAACCAGTCCGGGTATGCCCAGCCGTTGCACCGCTGCCTTTCAACTTCATCGGTTAATAATTTCCCCAGTTCCTTTTTCTATCAGATATCATTCTTCGATCCTTGAGATTAAAAAGTCGAGCAAAACCGTCTTGAGGATGAGCCACACATTTGCAAACGGCTCCCCGACCTCATTTGCACTTTACTGGTGCGGGAAAACAATTGGCCGGCTCCTCTAATCTCTCCTCCAACACGGGCCCAACATTTGGAGACTATAATTCTTCCCGTAATATTTTCACCTAGTGAGCTTCGGTGACTATCTATTGCGCCAGTGCACTCGATTCAAATTGGATATGTCAATAGGATAGGGGAATCCAACCCAAAGGGACTGTATCTCGTATCTTCCTCCTTTTCGAGTGTTTGGGCAAACATGCGTCTGTAAGTCGAGAAAGAAAGAAAGGAGTGGTGACTACAAAGCCATTCTCCAAAACAGTTCGCACGTGTTATGCCGCCGTCGTAAGGGACGAAACACCGGTGCCTTTTATCGAGACGCAATGTCCCATATAGTCAACTGACCCTCCTTACGTCAATCCTGACAATTATAGATTGGGTGAGTTCTGCTAATGAGCCGACGTTACAATCTAAATACTTCTACCAGGATTTCTGTAACTTTGGAATACACAGGACAGATTTTTCGGAATATATTACTATTGTATCCTTTTCAAATTCGTTTTTGAGGAAATTGTTCTTTTTAATTCAAATTACGTGCTAGATTTTTTTGCTTAAAACTAAAATCCAAAAAATATGGACAAAATTTAACACATTTTTGAACGAAAAAAAACTATTGTTTTTTCGAAAGTTTTGGTCTAAATTAAAACAATTCAAGAACAATTGTTTGTGTTTCAAATGATTTATTCTTAGCGTTAATTTTAAACTATATTACAAGTCATTCTATTAAACGTAAAATAAATGACATTTTTTAGATTGAATCCAATAAACGTTTTTATCTTTGAATACCGCTGTATTATCACTATCAGTAAATTATTCTACGGCATTTCAAGTTGGTTCAAACTATGCATACACTGCTTAAACCAAATCTATTTTCACTTCTCAACTGTTTAAGGTATCCGACTACGTTCGGAGCAGGGATTTTGCAAAAGTGTATAAATGGATAATATTTATGATATTTAGTGTCACTTAGATTAGGAAATGTATATAAAATTATTTTAAGAATAGTATTACAGTAAAAAATTGTTTAAGTACAATATTTTGACAAAAAAAACATAGAACGACCCATTTTCAAAACATTCTCCTTTTGTGAAAAATGCTTCTATTATAATAATATTTTGCCTGTATATAGATCAGATCTCTGTACAGAGGCTCAACTAGAATTTTTGAAATATATAACTTAGAAGTGGGTTTATCCATGTTTTACGACAACAGAGGAGAGAAATTTTAAGAAAAAAACACCGATAATTATTTCAAATGGTTGTAACTCTGAAAATAATGTGAATTTTTCAAAAATCATAGTTGAGCCTCAGTACAGAGGCCTGAGCTATATATAGGCAAAATATTATTATAATAGAAGCATTTTGCACAAAGGAACATTTTGAAAAAAGGATATTCTAAGTTAATTTTTTGCCAAAATATTGTATTTAAATAAATCTTTTTGCCAAATTGTACTTAAAACAACTTTATACATGTATTCTAATCTAAGTGACACTAAATATCATTTAAATTATACATTTATGCGCATTTTTAAAATCACGGTTCCGAAAGTAGCGGGATACTTTAATGGTTGAATAGTAACGTTTTAGCGCTTTTGTGTAATTTCCTGTCTTTCTGTAGATGCCAAAAATAAACGATATCAGAGTTGCAATATCCCAAACTTTCTGAATCTGCTGGAAGAAGCATCACAAATTAATTAATTAAGAAAGTGTGACAGACAAGGCGCATAAATTGTAAGAGGGTTTAGAGCAATTATTCCAGATTGTACTCTATCATTTCCCGTTTATGTTTCATATCTGCCCTCTCAATTCATGTATCTAATTCAAGATCACTTAATCTTTTCAATAGAGTTTCTGTTAGTCTTCTCCAGTCATAATAGTTACTTTATTAAATACTATAAATAACTAGTTTATATTTAACTTTTCTCTAGTTTATATTTAACTTCTCTTCTTTATTGAAGTTTGTTCCTTATGGGAAATATGAGGAGTACAATTCCTTTGTATACTCTAGTAAGTGACTACTTTTATATCGTCTTTAATTTTGTTAAGGACTTAATTTCCTAACTTAGAAATAACTTATTTTTGTATCTATATGCTAAATGATGCCAATTTTTCGAACTTTTTATTCTGTTTGACCGATTCATCAGCAAGTACTCAATAATCCAATTAAACTTTAAAAAATTCCATTATTAGGCGTTCCTGTTATACCATGAGCTCCTCGAAGTGGAAGATTTTTACATGCTAAAAATAGAATCACATCTATTTAGAATCACAAAAATAGAATCATATCATCTTAAAATATTTGGGAGAGTTACAAACTTGGCAATTATTAAATATTATCATACAATAACACACAGAAAAGAACAACAGGAATATGTATTATTTTCACTGCTTTATCAGGGTTGGGAGATTTTTTAGTAAAAAAAAAGTCCAGTTTAGATGGGTATCTTCGGAAGTTTCCCGAATCTAATAACCAAAACTAAACACTCCACCATCATGAGTTAGGTTGAAGATTGTCGAAATTCAAAGATCTACAATAATAATGTTTACGATAAAAGGTATTTTTAGCCATACAGACAACGTGGCAAGTTTTCATTTGCAAAAGTACATCATTTTAATTCTTGATCATGTTAGAGTCTCCTCAATCGCAGGGATGCTCTGCGTAGCATCCACGATTCGCAGATCAAATAGTGCTGGATCGCCCCATGAACATTAAATTATTTTCATTTTATTTAAAGTAATGCATTTCTCTTGGGTTTAAGCGAGATTTTATTGAAATCACTTTATATTTCATGTTAAATCCCTCTACGCTCAATTTTTGCTGCAACTGTATTTTATTCAGAAGGCATGTTTAAATACAACTAAATTAAAGTTATTAAATCAAAACCATCTAAAATATAAACAATAAATGTACCACCCTTAGTGGGTGGCAGTAAAATTATCAAACGTTGACCAGTCCGCAGCGATGAAAAGGTTGGACAACACAGATATACACACACTGATGGACAAAAAAAATTAGCGCACCAAGAAATAATTGCGGGATCGTAACGAAACTTGGTATGAAGGTACATGTTGGGGAGATATACAAATGATTAGAAAAGCAGAGTGATTGCGCATTATGTATAGCCCGTAGAGGGCGTTTAATGTCGTCCTCCGTGGAGTATAATACAGGTAACCAAAGCTTGTTTGAGTGTGCTGAATCACTTACAAAGGAAGAGCTGAGGTAGACATGTCGTTACGACGTTTTTGAAGACAATATGAGAAGCTGTCGCAGTTTGAAAGTGGGAGAATCATCGGCATGATAGAAGCTGGGTGGTCAGCTAGGCAAGTAGCTCGTCAATTAGGCCGCTCTGATTGTGATGTGAGGAGGTGTTGGGACCAGTGGATCTGAGAGATGTCATTTACGCGAAGACCAGGATCAGGACACCTTCGACAGACTAGTCGTTGAGAAGACCACCACAGCGTAAGAAATACACGCGTACAGCCAACTGCTCCATCGGTTACCATCCAGGCACAATTAGCCCCTTCATTAGGGGCCCCTGTGTCTTCTCGAACCATACGAAGGCGCCTGGCTGAAGGACATCTGGGATCGTGGCGCCCATTACGTGTGCTGCCCTTGACGCTTCCGTTTGGAGTGTTACCGCGCACGAGGAAGCTGGACTGCAGCGGAATGGAACCAGATCGTCTTTAGCGACGAATCCAGATTCAATCTCAGAAGTGATGACAATCGTGTTCGTGTGTGGAGACCCCGTGGTGAACGCCTCAATCCTGCCTTTGCTTTACAACGACACACAGCCCCCACAGCTGGTGTGATGGTATGGGGTGCAATTGCCTGCAATACAGGGGCATCCCTAGTATTGATCCTTGGCACCATGATAGCTCAACGGTATGTCCAGGACACCCTGCAACCACATGTGTTGCCACTCATGTAACGGTTCCCAGTGTGACGAATCTGTACGGAACCTTTCCACTAATATTCTTAGGCATCTTTTTGGGGATTATAAATTCGCGTATATTTCCAATCAACTCTAAGAGGAGAACGGGATATGCAAAGTAGATAGAGTATTTAAGTAGAGCGTTGTAAGCTAGCAAGGATGAAGGCTATTGAGCCAGAAGCAGTAGAGTCAAGTTTAGAGGATTCAGTTGGATTACGATAGTGAAGTATTACTGCTAGTACTCTATGAAGGAATCTTAAAAGCTAATATACCATTGAAGATATCAAAGTATTATTAGGTGATATACTATAGCTTATTATGGCTTAAAACAAGCGCTAGTTTAATAAAATTAGTTTAAATTAATGAAAGCTAATAATTCGAGTTGCGTGTATTTCTCGGACCTCCTATATTGGTAGACCTTATTGATCTGAAGCGTAATTATCGATTAATTTCATATTTCGTAATTTAATTTAATATTAAAGGTAAATCCCTTTTGTTTGACGTAACATAGAAATAGAGTTTCTAATATTTGAATCTAGTGAATAAATATAAGTTATTATTATACAAATGGCTCTTAGTGATTCTTTGCCTCAAATTAATCTTGGTGTCCAGGGTGGAACCCAGGGTGTTTCTAACACCAGGAGCCATTTTTAAACTAGATAATGCTCTGCTTCTCACGGCAAGGGTGTCACAAGACTGTCTCCACACTGGTACTACCATTCCTTGACCTGCCCGATCCCCAGATTCGTCTCCAATCGAGAATATCTGGGATCATTTGGGATGGCGAGTTGGGAATTTCACGAGTTTGAACGAACTAGAGGCAAGGTTACAGCAAATATTGAACGAAATGTCTCAAGACATTATACAGAACTTGTATGCCTCAATGCCTGTTCGTGTCGCATTGTGCATTCGCGCTAGAGCGGGTCAAACAGAGTATTAAATCCTCCGTTCTTTAGCCTTTTTCTCTGAAATAAATGATCCTTTTTCTTTGATTTTCTTATCATTTATTTATATTAAAGTAGTCATTACGTATGTAAAATTTCGTTTCATTTTGTCGACTCCTTCTTGGTGCGCTAATCTTTTTGTCCATGAGTATATATATAGTACTTGTTAAAATATAAATCTTATATATAACGTACTAAAGCCTTCCACTAACTTATTACCTCTGTATGACTGAGAGAGATGTTAAAGTAAATAGAATATATTTATTAATAAAGAAATCGTGGCGTTTTTTTTCCTTGCAAAGAGAGGTTCCAAAAGAAATCAGACTAAAAGAGAACTCTAGCTCTTATAGTTTTTTTCATTCATCACACGCATTTATAACTCTCAGATTTAAGAAAATAAAAAAAGTGAACTTGTTGATATAATAGCTTATAGATAATTAAAGAGAAGTGAAAGGAAAACTAGATGTAAATGTACCCAAATCTACAGCACATTTCTAAACCTGCCGTATCACTCTGTATGTCCAAGACTATATAAAAGATAATTGCAGTACTTATTACCGTGGCCTCAACTCAATCATACTTGTAATGTCATCTCTCATCTCAATTGATCAGCAAGAAAATTTTTAATGTAAAAAGGGAAAGGGAGTGGGGGAATGCAATTATTTTCGATTTTTACCTGTTTGCATTAGTTTCGTAAAACTAACATAGACTAGCTAAAATAAGTAGAATCAATACAATAGAAAAAATTATATATAATGATGTAATAAAAATAAGAACAGCTCTCCCACATACTTCCCACATTCACCTATCTTAGGCATATTAATATTATAAAAACTGGAGATAACACTATCCTTCCTTCAAAGCGTATTCAGGGCTATTTACTAGCAGGATAACACCCGACTTCCCATGCTGCACATCAGGTAATAAGCCTTAACAAGTACTAAGTTTTTCCCTGTGGCCACTTGTGTTCCCTGATTTTTCACCTATTTAGCTTATTTTAAATGTGGTTGTGATCATTCATTTCATAGAATGCAAAAAAGGCAGTTTTACAGAGACTGTCGATAGAAGAGAAAACTTAAAACTTTTAGTATTAAACTTTGAAATTTCATAATGTTCGAATTAAAATTATGAACATCAATCCGGTTTTAACATCTATTGATATTCCGAGCAACAATTATATGCATGTTTGTATGGTTTTTTATTGTTCAGATATATTACGGGTTGTGCAAGATCATGACAAAATATAAATGAAATTCAATTGAAATAACAATTAATATACAATCATATTATTTATGGATAGTATTTGTATTTACTTAAGGTATCCGGCTACGTTCGGCATTGTAGTTTTGTAAAAGCGTACAAACGAATATTTTTTAAAAATATTTAGTTATTTTTAGATCAGAATACGCGTATAAAATTGTTTTAAAAATATTATTGCAATAAAAATTATTTAAATACAATATTTTGGCAAAAAAAAAAAAAAAAGAACTTAAAATTTTTTATTTTCAAAATGTTCTCCTCTTATGAAAAATGCTTCTGTAAAAATAATATTTTGCATATACATGGCTAAGACTTCTCCAGAGAGCTTGAACTAGGATTTTATAAAAATTCACATTATTTTTAAAGTTATTACCAATTTAAATAATTATCGGTGGGTTTTTTGTTAAAATTTCTCCACTCGGATGTATTAACTTATGAATAAAGCCACTTCTAAGCTAAATATTTCAAGCGTCCTAGGCCAGACTCTGAGCATAGGCCTGAGCTATATATAGGCAAAATATAATTATTATAGAAGCATTTTCCATAAAAGGAGACTGTTTTGAAAATAAATAATTCTAAATTCATTTTTGCCGAAAAATTGCATTGAATAAACTTTTTATTGCAACAATATGAATAAAGCAATTTCCTACTTGGATTCTAATCTATATACACTGGTGTGCAAAAATTAAGGACGAAGTCGAAACATTAGCATATCAGCTGAACGAAGAGGCAGAGCGGACAGAAAGACCAATCAGGAGATTAAGTAAGGTGACGTACAGTAGCACATGCGCAGATATGCAGGTCGACGTAATGGGGGAGTGTCTGAGTAGTATAAAGCATGTTGTCGGTGTAAGATCAGTATTTCTGGCAAAGAGATTGCACGCCGTATAGCAGTTAAAATCACACCGAGTTGCTGCCTCAGCGAGAAATGGCGAATAATCAATCTGTTTGACGACATCTGGATGCTTTTACCCGAGGTCGAATCATTGGGAAGTTGGAGGAAGGCCGCAGTGTGACAAGTGTGGCTGCAGAGTTCGGAATTGCTCACAGCATCATTTCACGACTTTGGAGACAATTTCAAACTACAGGAACAACTATCCGGGGGTTCAGTAGTGGTCGTCCACGAGGAACCACATCCGCAGATGACCGGTACATTGTCTTACAGGCCAGAAGAAACAGGCGGCAGACAGCGGGAGAAATCGCTAGACACACGACACAGGCGACTGGATGACCGATATCGCGTTTTACCGTGGCCAGAAGACTGCACGGTGGTGGTCTGTTTGCACGACGCCCTGTACGGTGTGTACCTTTAACGCCTGCCCATTGGAGAAGGCGTTCTCTGTGATGCCGGGAACACCGGAATTGGAGAGACAATGAATGGGGACGAGTACTCTTTACAGATGAGAGCACGTTCAGTTTGAGTAGCGATTCTCATCGCATACTCATCTGGAGAGAGCGGGGAAGCCGTCATCATCCCTCGAACATCATTGAAAGGGACAGGTATGGAGGTCGCGGTGTTCTCGTTTGGGGAGGCATCATGCTTGGTAGTCGTACAGACCTTCACATCTTCGACGCAGGTTCAGTCAATGGGACCCGTTATTGTAACGAGATTCTTCTTCCATATGTGCGTCTTTTTAGAGGCGCTATGGGTCTGCAGTTCCTTTTCATGTACGACAATGCCCCATGTCATCGCACAGTAGCTGCCAGCTTTTAGAGAGTGAGGATATTGAACGTATGGATTGGTCGGCACGATCTCCGGATCTCAATCCCATCGAGCATGTATGGGATTTTCTAGGCAGACGCTTGGCAGCTCGTACCTTACCACCAGTAACGATTCGGGAGCTTCGATTGGCGCTGCAAGACGAATGGGCAGCAATGTTTCAACAACTCATTGACACCCTCATTCTCAGCATGGGCAGACGCTGTGAAACCTGCCTAGCAGTCAGGGGAGATCATATCCCCTACTAAAGACCGGATGTTTCTTGCTGAACACCAATCACAGGGATGTTTCGGCCTTCAGTCACATTGCGCTCCATGCTACTTTTTCAATCAAGCTTCTTTTTATCCCTCTGATTTCTCTTTTAGTAAGTGTTGCTTACATTACACATGTCCTTACGTATTTGGGATCTTACGGTATTAAATGTGTTGATTTGGGAAGCTTTTGTACAAAGTTATATTGAAAAACCGTCTCGTCCTTAATTTTTGCACACCAGTGTATATAAGTGACACTAAATATTTAAAAAAATGTTCGTTTGTATTTTTTTGCAAAATCACGGTTCCGAACGTAGTCGGATACCTTAAATTTCAGTGTACTTGATTTTTAACATTATCTTAATTGTTTGCATCATTGTCATTATTAATTTCAACAATACTTAGACTTTTTGCACTTTCAATTATTTCATCATCACGTAGAAGAATATTTTGAGGATTGGATGCATAGTTTACCATTATTGGTTCATCTAATTGTGTAACATAACACATGAGCATGTCGGTGATACGAACCCATTAGATTTCACCCTACCTAAAAGTGCCAACGCGGCTATAGAAGTTTTCACTTAAAAAAAAAAAAGATTGCGTATTTAATTTTTATTTTTCCAAACATTTTTTCTGATAACTAAATACAAAGAATGATGTACAATTACACAATGCTTTGAGATCAATAATTCAACCATAAAATGAAAGTTACAAAAAATTCATTTTTGGAAGAAAATAAACTGAATCCACAGTTTTCATAATTCTACCTCAGTGTGCGTGCGCTTCTGGACTATGGAACTCAGATAAATTTAGAGGACCCATTAAACACACTTTTTATCATCCCGGATAGAATACCAAATTGATAATAATTTGGCTACTGAGTATAAAATGGATCAGCATGATTTTGAAAAGACCCATAGAGAGAGGGCATTGGAAACTTTTGGTGGTTCTTTTTCTTAAGAAATTCACCTACTTCACCTTGAAAAATTTACAACCTTGTTCTGGTTTCTTCAACGACAGAATGAAGCTACTTGAATTTCTAGCCACGGTCTGATTATCATGCTGAAAAACTTTGTTACGTTCGTTTACGTGTATTAGAACTTTCACTAATATCACTTTAAGATGTTGAACTTGAAAGAAAACAATTATAAGAGCGAGAAGTTCAATTGTAGAGTGTTTTGAAGAGGAATTTATTATAATGCACATAAATAGATAAAAAAAACTCTAATAATGAAATAACTACAATTATTCTACAAGTTTAATGTTTTCGTTCCAATAAGAGCAAACATTATTAACACAAGAAAATTAACGCCATATGTATTAGTACCAAAAATATTTCGCAGTTTTAAATATTAAAAAATACTTAAGATATTTTTTTGCTAAATTTTTTTATGACTTTTTAACTGCATTACAGTCGGAAAAATGAGTTGTACAAACGTCAATGAAGTAAGTTATGAAAAATAATTAAAAAATTACGTTTAAAGCATGAAATCTAACTTTACATTCATAAGCTTCATAATGAGGCATTCATTGTTCGTTGTTATTAGCATAGACAACAGAATTTAAACACCGTCCTCCTCCCATCAAAAATTTCAGGAATATTGTGTTATTTCGAGAAACGAGAAAATTCTAAAAAAATAATTGCTGTGTTGGTTTTTTGTACAAATTTTAGATTATTTCTTACTTTTTTTCTAGTATGAAATACAAAATTTATGTATATTCTTAAACTTCTTTTCTTGAATTCTCCATAGATGAAGTTATGAGTTTTAGAAGCAGTAGTACATTCAATGGAAAGCATTTAATTAATCCAAAAACCCCACGAAATTATTAGTACAGTGTTATGTTTTGTGACGGATCTATACGCATTTTTTTAACTAATCCTCTTGGGAATTCTTTGGGATATCAATTCGCGTCATTCACAACCAACCCTTCGGAAGAAGAAAACCGTGATAGGTAAATTAACTTACTATAAATAGACGAGGTTTTCTAGCTTGAGAGAGAGAAGGAGAGAAGATGTACTTGAGCAGGAGAGATTGCTACTGAAGGTATAATATTAGAATTACAGTGATTTGATTCTTATTAGGAGGAAACTTTAAAGTGACGAATATTCACTAAGATAGAATTAAGATTAGATTAAATCGGATGATAGGTTAGATCCTTAATTAAGATAGGGATCAAATTTGTTAGTCTCCTAATCACTCGCGTTTTACTTTTGTTGTTCTACTTCCACGGTTAACATTGAGAAATTCTCTTACTATAATTAGTTGAAATTGTGTCTGCTCTTTGTGTGGAAATAAATAGATTTGTTGGATCATGTCGAGAGTTTCTTCTCTCCCCCACACACACGTCTAGGTGCCCGCGAGAGAGGCACCAACCTCTTACAGCTTTAAGTAAAAAAAAAATGACCTTTCTTCTAAAATATTTCTCTAAATACACTGGTTTAAAAAAATTAAGAAGAAAAATTTATCTTTTGTTTGATTACCTCAAAAAGTATTGGACGAATTTTAATGAAATCAGGTTTGTGTGTGTGCATAGGTTGATATACGTGACATAAAAAGCGTCAAATATGGTACATGGATCATCAGGGCAAAAAAAAGTCTGAAAGAAAGTTTAAAAGATGATAAAAATATGTTAATAACTATAATATGTGTTAATGCATGTTATGTTATTTAAAAATACATCACTAATATATTAATAATAATTAATTAAAAATATGTTAAAATATGTTAATAAAGAAGATATATGCTATTAAAATGTGAATAAAAATCTTAATACGTTTACAAAAGACATCTTAATAATAATATATTAAACAAGCTATTCTAACATATATGTTATTTTTTAAAAAAATATGCGAAAAAGTATTATCCCACTTTACAATCATACAGCTTTCTTTTTCAAATTGGAATTAAGACAGTTTATGAATCCCAGTAGAGCAATAGGTTCCACTGTTCAACAAACATTCAACAAAACTAGGTGGTTCAGAGAGGAAGGAGATGAAAAATATGTCCTAAGAGTTAAGTCTTAATCCTATAGAACAGTGGTCTTATACAAACTGTGTTCCATAGAGAGAGTGAGAGAGTGAATGAGTGAATATTAACGTCGCATTGTTCAGCGACGGACCTCGTAATTTCGAACCATGGTCAAGTGACGAGGACGACATCTGAGCTGGCACCCCCTCTCCTAACTACCACACCACACCAACCGGAGGACGTTTCAGCTCTCGACAGATTTAACGTGCATCGCTGCCCTACACGGCGGGTCTTTAGTGGTACTGGACTCGAACTCATGACATGCCTGCCGTGATCCGATACCTTGACCACTGGGCTACCGTAGCCCCCTTGTGTTTCATGAAACCCTGGGGTTCCACAAGGCATACCCAGGGGATCCACGAGCCACAAAAATCGGAAAGAAAATTATAAATGTGTATGTAAAATAGATTCATGTTCTCTATTAAGTCTGCACAGCCGTAATTTTATACTCGTTAATATAATGCTTGGTAAAATTAAAGTTTTCTAATTGAAAATGCACCTTTTCTTCATCTGTGGAGAAAACACCTATGATGAAGAAGAAACAGCTTATAGACATATCAACAGATTCAATGTTAAAATCTAAATTTTGGCAACAACAGCTCTTAAATTTTAGGTTGCAAATTCATGAAAATTACACAGGATTTCTCCCAAGGCTGTAAACTTGTTAATGCCATTCAGAATAATGCATTTAAGTTTAAAATATTTCTTAATGGGATTGGCTATAAAACCAAAATATAAAATTAAATTTAACGCAGAATGTGACATGCGACTGCAGATAATTTCAGTAGACCTAGCCTTCGAAGGTTTGTGCAAAAAAAAAAAAAAAAAACGCATGTCCCAGTTACTAAATATAATACATGGGTAGATGACACTTGAATTACAAATTAATATTATTAGTGAGAAAATTACATTAAAATTACATACAAATTTTTGCACAATACTTTCTTCAATTGCCTTTACATTAAGTACCTATAACATGTTGATTATGTTTTAAGTATTTTTTAATATATATTCTTCTAACTGTGTGCGTGGAAGGGATTCTCCGAAGATATCTTCTAAAAGTTCCGTGAGTAGAAAATTTTTGAAGACTACTGTTATAGAGCATATCTCAATGCTCTTTTGATATGGATTAACTCCATATATCTCCAGTCTTAACCATTAGGACCAATTTATCCTAATCATCCAGAAGACCGAACTCACCCAGTGGGTTTTGAGCGATCAATCCGGTCTTCCTGGAGCTAAGCCGCTATTAAGGTAATGGCAAGCGTCAAATTGTATTTATTTACTGGGTGATCTCTTTGGGGGATCGAGTGATACACCCTCCTGTGCTCATGAATACATTTATACTGCGAAAGCGCATTTGGAGAGTGTCCATCGTTTCGCTCGAGGAAGAATAAGCATTGTGAGAGATTGGATTAAGACCCCTCATGATATAAATGTTATGAAACGCCGTCTTGAATAAAGAGATCATATTTGGTTTCACAATCTTGTAAGACGTCATGAACTTATTTTAAAATTGCAGCATCACTGGGAAAGTTTGCGTAACAGCATCGAGATTTTGAACGATGCTGTTCGTATTCAAAAGTTGTTGACATCTAAGCCAAGAGTGGCACTTGACGAGAGGATATCTCCGCAATGTGAGAGAAATGAGGATATTTCTTTTTGACAAGACCATTGCCCGAAACGGGCAGGCTTTCATTACACAAAATTTGGGACTTTATTCTCTTTCCTGCCAAAGGGTATTGTATCAGAAAGTTGATTTTCAGGTAAAAGGAGAATATTCCTGTCAATAATGTTAAAAATGTGAGTAGAGATGTGTCTTAGTGATAGAATTAGCAATAAATTTGGAGATAAAAATAAAAAAACTCGGGCTTGAGATAAATTCATAAGGGTCTAGGCCAGTGGTTGACAAACTTCCAAGAGAGAAAACCAAAGTTGAAAGTGGAACAAGATAGCTACAAAGTATCAAAGAGCCATGTATTGGCATAATTGGGCGCAGAAGTGAGAAGGATCTCTGATCACGGTTATGATCAAAACAGCCATATACTTCAATTGTTTTTTTTTAAACATTTTTTTCATAATATTTAAATAAAGTTTTACACAAAGTAACGTTTTTCGATTCCTTCGAAAACTATATGACTCCAATGCAAAAGCAATCATTTTCTAAATATAATGTTTGGAATTAAACTTTCAAGGTTCATGAAAACATTTTCCTATCAATAATACCAAAGTGTTCCATTCTTGAATTTCATGTGTACGCTAATAATTAAAATTGGCTGTGGTTGTTATTGTATTCAAAGGCCATGTCGACACTATTTTTAATAACTCATACATGTCGCAAAACACAGAATTGTTTTTTGTCCCTCCTGTCAAGAGTTTAGTTGTATCTCTTGTGCAGTAAACTTTACTTGAAATCAACTTGAACAGCAGGTTTTAGTAGCAAACATTTTTCAGGTGTTTGGGAAACAAAAACACTTCGATATTCGAGTGTTTGTAGCTGTACAAAGTGCTGGAGATAGTTGAGAAGCCGTTGCCATCCTATTACATCCCGACGCCATAGAGAAATTTCAAATTTTGGTCTTCATGATTCTTGGACGAACTTGTCCAATATTGATTTACGGATCTGGTTTCATTAAACTGTCCAGCACACACCTCTATGAGTTACATTGTAGTTTTTATCATTATGTATTTTAGATTGTATTTTCTTAAATCTTCCGGTGATTCATTACCTCATTCCATTATTCAAACTCTGGTAGTTATTTATTTTAACAAGACTCACCGAGTGAAGGAGCTGATGCATGTTAAATTTGCTCAGGCTCTCTAATAGGCGTAGTGGGGAAGCTTGGATACAGGTGTACCAGTTCAGGTGAACCAGTTCTTTGCTCCTTGACCTTGGTTCAGAATTACGAGGTCCATTACCAATACCTTCAGAGTACGACGCAAATTAAAGTTAATCAATACTCATCTGAACAACTTGCTTTGAGTTTCCGAATACTGCAAAAAATAATAAGTTAATAAATAAAATAAAAAAAACCCTGCAAGTCGCAGAGATGTGTGAACGAACGAATCATGGAAACTGTTTCTAGCGCTTAAAAAGCAATTATTTCTAAGTTCTTAGCCTACATGCGCATTTACTGTCACGTAATCAATACTAAGCATTTTTATTTGGAAACATTAGTTTTAACCTCAATTTAGTATTTTCCAAAAAATTCGACTTAATTTCGCAAATTCTCTTAATTTTGAAAACCATTCAGTAAATATTAAAAATATTATTATTTACAGAAAAAATTCGTGCTTATATATTTGGAGCATTGCATGAAAGTGAATTTCAAATCTATAACTCGAATGCCCTTTTTTAAGAAAGAGTGCAAAATTCTCTCTCAGTGCAAACTTCTTTTATACTTTACTAGCCGTTACCCGTCCGCTTCGCTGGGTATTTCTTGATGTTGTGGGAATATATATATATATATATATATATATATATATATATATATATATATATATATATATATATATATATATATATATATATATATATATAATGTATTGGAGTAATTCTTAGATTGACAGGAGAAATGCAACGTTCAGCCGTTTATCATATTATATTTTACTTCAATATTCAGCAAAGCCATCTGTACTCCAAGCCATGACAAAACGAGTCCTATTTTCAGCGTCGATCAGGAGCCAGTGCGTCGTTCGTTCACGTGGCTCTTCGTAATTTCGCCGGAGTCGAAGTCCTTATGTGGAGGCGGGTTGAGTTGCTCTGGTAGGTTTTACCCCAACTTACACTTGAAAAGTTGGGGATTCATCACATATATATGTGTAAATTATTTATACCTAAAACCTAGTATTATGCGTTCGATAGCGTAAGAATGTATTGAAAAACATTCTCGGAACTCTCACCTCTTGATTTAAAAAAGAACAAAACTTCTGAATAGTAATTTCCAAAATTGAAGTAGAATTATATTTTAGTTACCGTAACCCCTTCTACAAAAGTGGATTTCCACTAAATCCATTTTTAATGGATCTTTGCTCAACAAAAATAAACATACTTGTCAAATTTAGAGTCTCTCTCTAATTCTAATAGTTCCAAAACGGAAAATTTTTTATCAATAAGTTTTGTAACCCCATTGAAATTCAATTACCGTAGAAATTGAAAGTCAATTAGCGGATTTCAATGCATCAAAAGAAACATGCATACAAAAATTTTTTACTATAGGTCTAGTAGTTCAAAAACAAGATTTTTTTTTAGCAATACGCCTCAGTAACTCCCCGCTCCCCCCGTAGAAGTCGATTTTTGTAAAATCCATTATTAAATTATCTCTATTCAACAAATAAATATGATTACCACATTTCAAGTATGGGGATCTAACAGTTAAAAAACAGAAGTTTTTTTATCTTCAACGCCTCTTAATCCCTCGCAATCCCCCTTGGGGTCGATTTTCACAAAATCTGTTTTTAGAGAAAATCTGCTTTATGAAAGGAACATGCCTACCAGATTTCACACACACGTCTGTAGAACTAATATTTCTAAAACAGGAATATTTATCTATAACGCCCCTTGAGGATCAAGTTTCGTAAAATCCGCTTTCAGTCGATTTCTTCTTCATAAAAGGAACATGCCTACTAAATTTCAATGTCTGTAGGCCTGATAGTTCTGGAGATATCATGACGAGTGTGTCACTTTTCTCCTTTATATACACATAGATTATTTGCTCAAACACTTTATTTCGCTATGAAAAATTAATTGCAAAAATTTATTTACATTATATATTAATTCGTATAAATAAAAATTTGACCTCTCTTAAAATTAGTTATGTGCTTCACCCTACATTCACCGTAAAATCCGGTGTATAACGTGCACTTTGAAAACAAACAAGTCATATAAAAATAAAATTAAGTCAATTCCTCTACTTAGATCAAAAAAGAAAAATTTTATTTTAGCTACTTTTTATTAAATAGTTACAATTAATATAAATATGTATTTACATATGACAGAATTTCAACATTAAATGGTAATTAACTTTTATTAATTATCATTCAAGTATCGTATTGTCATCCAAAACAATCATGTATATAAAATTTCAGCTCAAATGAGCGCTTTAAAGTGTGAGAAAAAACCTTTTCAAGTTTTGACTCAAGTCGCCAAAAATGATGCCAACGTGGCTGTTTTTGTAATTCTTTAAATAATTAGTTTTAATCAATTAATTTTTATTAATTATAATTAAAATTTTTTGTATTGTTATCCAAAATAACCATGTATTTCACATTTCAGCTCAATTTAGCGCTTTAAAATGCATTTTATTAACGATTGAAAATTCCACCAAGATAAATAAATAAATATATAACGAGTGGGAGTTAATAGTAGGAATTGAATAAGATCGAAATTTAAGGGTGCGCGTTATACGCCGGGTATAAAAACAATAACATTTAAAATAATTATAAAGATGAGCATAAATATTTTCTTAAGCTCTGCACATATCGAAATACTGTTTATTTAAAAGAAATGACATGCATTGCGAATTAAAAGAGTTGTAGTTCTAGAAGTGTACTATTTTTTCAAAAGTCTGGGATAATACCTTGAATAAATGACTTCAGAACGTACGAGTATTGTATATTAACATTTCAGATTTCTTCGTAAAAAAGGGGTTGTGCGTTATATGGCGAATATGCCTAAAATTTGATAAATGAAGCTTGAAAGTGTAGGTCCGCGTTATATGCTGGATTTTATGGTACATCGAAAATCATGCAAAGCGAGATGATGAAATACTCTTCCTTTTTCAATGTAATTTACACTTAAGATTTAGGTTGTTATGAGAATTGTGCGTGAATTTTTGATGATAGAAATTTTCTTCATTGGGAGTATTGCAAAAAATTAAGTTTATGAGAACCGTAAGATAAAATTCAGAACTTTCCTCTTTAAATCAAATTTTTAGCTACAGGTCAGATAAGGCTTAAGCTAGCAGATAACGTTAATTTTCAATGAAACTAACAGTTTCTCCTATCATAATACATATCCGATTTGAAAGTACACAGCCCCTCGCAAACAATAGGAAAGTATTGTTTCGCCGAAAGTGCAATTAACAGAAAGATACGGATTGATAGATCCAACACTGCTTGTTGTCACCCTGTGAAATCTGTCAGTGGAACAGTGGAAGAATCACACGCTGCTCTAATGAGGATATCCGTTTAATATTTGGTGCGGTCCAATTAGCAAGCACAGAGGAAGGGGGAGAGTCAGGGTTATCATTCGTCCGTCCCGTCAGGTGAAGGTGCGTATCTTCGAAAATAGCGTGTGGTTATTTCTTCATGTGTTTTAAATGTGAGAGGTGTGTTTTATTTAATTGGATCAAGGATTTGTTGAAACAGGAATTAGATGGTCATTGTTGAGTAAAGAAAACTGGAAACTCTTCGAAAATATTCACAAAAATGATGTTTTTAGTTTTAACCCCTTCTCTGTCGGGTTTTTTTTACGAATTTCTGACCCCGAAAAATCATTTTTTTTTATTGCGCAAAATTAATATATATTTGATCCTAAAGTGAAAAATGCAAATTATTTTTAACAGTAGACAATTTTTTACTTGTTTTACAGTTGGAAAAATATGTGATATCCCGTTCGCTGATTTCCAGTTTTCCCTGAAATGCTACTTAGCTTTGAATTTTAAAAAGTACACTGATAATATGTATGTTGATTCTACTGCTTTGAGGTGTTTAAGATAAATATCTTCAAAAAACTAATAAAAGTATTCAGTTAAACTATTTGAAATAATTTATTTAAGAAATATTTTGGCCATTAGTATCTTACCGTTAAAACAGCATTACAATCTTCCTTGAACATCAAAGCATAAAAAACACATTTATCGCAAAACCGATATCATGCATTACATATTACGTTTTTCTTACTCCGTCAAACAAAATTGTGATAATAAATATCAAAAATATCTTGGATGGTTCTATATTTGAAATTTTAATACACGTCACGAGATTCATTACATATTATTAGTGTTAGATTCCAGAAGCGAAATTTTAATGTGAAAATTGTGAAGAAAGTAATACAACTTGCGCATCTCGTAGAAATATTCAAAATTACGAAAATATCCCGGAAACTAAACAGATATTTAAGTAGCGACAAATTCAGTTTGAAGGATAAATGTTTTCTTTGCATTGCATGCCATGCGACGCCAACAAAACTGATACAAAAAGGCCAAACGTATGACATGCGACGCCGACAGAGAAGGGGCTAATTAGAGTTGTTGTCTTGTACATGCAGTGCTAGGCTTGTCCATACAGTGAAATCAATGGTTAGCTAACATGTAAAACTAATATATAGGTAAATCCACCGTGGACTGTGTGCATGCTAGTAATCGACGAATCTTAAAGCAAAAAAGGAGCTTGGTAGAGTATTGTGTGAAAGAAAGAGAGCTATATTAAAGTCATACTATAGAGTAACACGAGGGCTATTGGCGACAGGCCTTGTAATTTTGAACTTCGGTCAAGATGAACTCAATAAGTAAAATGTTATTGCTAAACAATGCAAAAAAAAAACGATTTTTTTTATTTCCAGAATTATTCAATAAGAAAAGAAAATAGTTTGATAATGATAGAGTTCACCCATTTGCTGTTTTCAAACTGAATCATAATAAAAGTAAAACCTGTATATAAGATAAGAAGGTATGAGGAGTTGGCAATTTGGAAGAATGAATAATTATTTAAGAGACAAATAATATTTAATAATAGCGATAAACGATGCTGCGGTACAATACGCTTACTTCAACATGACGCTTCAAGATATGGCCTTGCCAGATTACATTTTATAAAATATGATAAATACTGTTGCCACTAATATTAACAAAATGGGAACCTTACATGTATTATTCCAAAGGATACTTAAATAAAAATTTTAGTTGTTTCATTGCTAAGAACAAATTACTTCAAAGTAAACATATTTTGTTAAATGAATTTATTACCGTTTTTAAACTCTAAGAATTTATTCCTCTTATAATATGTCTTGTAATTTATCTCTCTTATTAGTGTAAAGTTTTTAACATTATAGCTTTATTTTACTAGAACCTAATAAATATCTTCTATTAATTTTTATATCTCGACTCTATTTTGGTATTTCGAGTTAACATTTTATGGAAGCAACTAAAATTCAAAATCAATCCTAAGTTAAGCTAAATAATTTCATATATGTATAAAATCAATAATAATGTACTAAATCGCTATAATTCTATAACAGATGGAACAGCCACAATAGTACGATAACAAAATCTCTCAGGTTTAAGACTAAGATTGTAGGATTAAATATAGCTTCAAGGTCCCAACCTTCCACTTTAAATTTGCCCATATTTCTGGGCTGAAATAAGATACTCCTAAGTGAAATGCAGTTTAAGAAAAATATGAACGCAAAATTTGTTTAAAGTATGTAAATACCCTTAACCCTATAGAAAATAAAAATTTTCTTAGAAATGTGTACAAAATTATTTAAATACTAAAATTAATTTGTAAAATTTTTTCACTAACAATCAAAAGTAACAAAAAGTAGTATATCAACTTCCCTATAAAGATCTTTATAACTATGGAGTATATACAAGGTAAACAAAAAAGTTCTTGCTGTTTGTGCGTTTCCATTAAAAGAAGTGAGAATAAGTATGCAAATTCATGTATGACGTGATTAAAAAACCGTCAGTGGAGAGTAGGAATATCAGTTGTTATAAACGCAGGTCCACTGCTCACATTAATCAATCGGAACTCGCACAATATCGAAGCAAATTGGACGTATTGAAGGAGCTCGTTCAGGGGTTGTTTACTTTAAGACTTCAAAGTGGACTTATCAGTCGCTGCATCAAGTCGCCGAATATGTCAAGCGTTTGGGGATAGTGCTGCTAGGCAAGGCATTGGTTTCAAAAATTAAGGTCGGGAGATTTGTCCCTTTGTGATAAAGCTTGAACACGACGGCCACAGGCTTTGGATGACGAAGCCCTGCAGGCGGCCATTGAGGAGGACAATAGTCAAACGTGTGGTGAACTTGTCAGACAATTCAACACTTCCTGTGAAACGGTTAGACTTCATCTGTACCGCTTAGGTAAGATGTACAGGCTGAGAAAGTGGGTTCTTCACACGCTATTGGAAGTCCGTAAGCAACAACGAGTGGCAGCCTGTTTATCATTGCTTTCTCGCCACCGCAGCGCTTCCATATTCAATCGGGGGCTGACCAGTGACGAGAAGTGATCTTGTATGACACACCCAAGCTTGTCACCCCAGGATACTGTCCCGCACAGTGCAAGACCACCTATGCACCCACGCAAGATAATGCTTTGTGTCTGGAGGACTTATCGTCAAGTGGTTCACTATGAGTTGCTACCAACGGGCCAAACTGTCACTACGGACCTGTATTCACAGCAATTGGAACATGTACAACAGGCACTGCATCAGAAGGAGATAGCACTAGTTAATCGAAAGGGTGTACAGTTATTTCCTTATAACACGAGGCCGCATGTCGCGCGGGTGGCCAGGAATACGATACAACGACTTGGTTGAGAGACTTTGTGCCATCCTCCTTACTCACCTGACCTTGTACCATCAGATCACTACCTCTTCCATTCCCTGGACAACCATTTTCGTGGTAAATCCTTCACCAATAAAGCAGACGTGCGCCAAGCTCTCACTGACTTCCTTGCGTCCCACACCCCTGAGTTTTATCGTAAGGGGATTGAACAACTGGAGACACTCTAGCAGAAGGTGCTGGATGCCAATGATGATTACATCGAGGACTAACAATAGGCTACGATTTTTGTGTGTCATGCTCTTTTGGGTCATTAAAAACGGCAACAACTTTTTTTGTTTACCTTGTATATGTGCATTTGTGTGCAGGGACGTCTTAAGACTTCTTCAGGCCCTAGACCCTACACAGAAGTAGGCCCTGAGCCCCTACACAGTTGTTGGCCCCACCTATTATTCTTAAAAGTAGACATAACATAGCATACGTTGTATAAAATTCGTGTAAACAAAAACCGAAACAAATAAATGTCCATGGCTCACAGTCGAACAAACCGCCTCGACCGACTGCTCCCCTTTGACTGAATGAGTAATGATGGTGTATGGTGATAAGCCTAGACCTATACATAGATGATGGTCATCACGCGTAGCCAGTTGACGTATTGTCCAATATTCCCAGTTTTTCGGAGAATACAACTGGAAAAAACGTTTAAACGTTTAAATTCTTTGAATTGTGTTCTTATCAATGCTGAGTCAAGAACGAGACAAGCCTCCTCCCCCCCTTGTGGACGAAGCCCTGGGACTTGGACCAGTTGAGTCATGCCTTAACACGTCCCTGCTTGTGTGCATTTATGTGTGCAAGTATTGTTACATAGGACCCGGTCTCATGTCAATTTTTTCTGCAAAAAACGTACTATGTCTTTTTTCTCTCTAATGCATTATTTTTCATTAACAGTAGTTAACATTTTATTCATGTTTAAGTCCACATTCATTCACATATCCTCGTAAAAAATATACATTTATTCAAATAATTCTGCTGCGATGCATAATTCTGAAACATCGTTCTGATGCTCGTCACAGCTTCCCATCGCCGAGGAAAGCCATTCATTCAGTGTTGTGATGCTTTGAATTCTTACGGCGATCACACACATCCTAACTGTGATGTCATTACATGCGCGAGTTCTCGATTATCAACCTTGAGAATAATTAAACACTTTGTCTTTTTGTCAGCAATCCATTCACAGATAATGTCATCAAACTCAGGTAATAAGTGTTGTTGAAACGTGATTCACACTTACGGTTCATAGCATCTTCTTTGTCCATGTATTGATTGAGGTTATTGTACTCGGATTGCTATCTTCAAAGGGTTTGAAGTTCCAACTTATTTTCTTTACAGAAAGCTGTAAGATTTCACACTTTGGAAACTTTTCTGTTGTTTATTATCCTTGATGCCCGCTTTGCTTACATCTCTTTCTTTGTGCACATTGTAATCTTTGTATATATGTTACCGCGCTATAGTTCGAAAACCGTAAATGCGCAGAGATTACCAAGCTATTATGCAGATTAACTGATTTGCTCCGTTTAAGGGCAGAATTAAGAGTTTTCCGCACTTTAACAGGTAATCTTCTCATTAGAGGTCCCCGTAACGTTACAGTTGAAAGGTTTGTTTCTTTCATTTCCTTTCTGCTAGGAAGTTTGATTGAACGTTGACTCATCCCAGAATAATTTATCCTAAATATTTAGAAACAGAGAGGCACATGCGGTAAATGTATTCAATAAAAGACTAGAGACAAAGAACTTGAATCTTTAGCCCAGTTCAATCAGATATTCGAATGATTGTTTGGGATTTTTGACAGAAGGCTTCAGTTGAAATTGAAAAGGGTGACAAAAATTCTAGAAAATCTAGACTTGAACGAAGCGCGTTTCATAAAATCTAACAAAATAGTCTGCTGTCTCAAAGATTTTTTTTATTCCTTGTTTTTCTGCAAAAAAAGGAATAAACACACACACACACACACACACAAGCAATATAAAAAAAAATTTAAGTCAATTCCTACTCAGATCAACAAAGAAAATTTTTATTCTAGCTACTTTTTATTAAATAGTTACAATTAATATAAATATGTATTTACATATGACAGAATTTCAACATTAAATGGTAATTAACTTTTATTAATTATCATTCAAGTATCGTATTGTCATCCAAAACAATCATGTATATAAAATTTCAGCTCAAATGAGCGCTTTAAAGTGTGAGAAAAAACCTTTTCAAGTTTTGACTCAAGTCGCCAAAAATGATGCCAACGTGGCTGTTTTTGTAATTCTTTAAATAATTAGTTTTAATCAATTAATTTTTATTAATTATAATTTAAAAAAATTTGTATTGTTATCCAAAATAACCATGTATTTCACATTTCAGCTCAATTGAGCGCTTTAAAATGTATTTTATTAACGATTGAAAATTCCACCAATATAAATAAATAAATATATATACGTATATATATATATATATATAGAGAGAGAGAGAGAGAGAGAGAGAGTTTATAATAAGAATTGAAAAAATTACTAGCATGGTAAGAGGAAATTTTTCTGGAGAAAAAAAAAAATCTTTCGAGCCGGCAGACTACTTTGTTATATTTTATAAAACCTTCTACATCAAAATAACTTTGGCTTGAGGTTTTGTGTGTCTTGTAAAATTTTGTTAAACATTTCTTCCCCCTAAACTATTATTTTATTACATCTATGGCCCCAAAAAACCAAAACAATTTATAAATATTTATATGCTAAATCATACCGCGACTTATGCGAACCCAGCTTTCGCCATTGTCACTCAGGTCCACCTATCGTGTAAATTCGGGGTATTACTGTAATCATTATATAACAAATAATATTAAAAAAAAACGTTTTTACGTCAATTCCTACTTAGATCAATAAAGAAAAATTTTATTTTAGCTACATTTTATTAAATAGTTACAATTAATATAAATATGTATAAAGATATGACAGAATCACAACATTAAGTGTGGTAATTAATTTTTACTATCATCATTAAAGTATCGTATTGTCATCCAAAATAATCGTATATATAAAATTTCAGGCCAACTGAATGCTTTAAAACGTGAGAAAAAAACCTTTTCAAGTTTTGACACAAATCGATAAAATGGTCGCTAAGTCGCCAACGGGGCTGTATTTGTGATTCCTTAAATAATTAGTTTTAATCAACTAATTTTGATTAACTATAATTAAATTACTGTATTGTTATCCAAAATAATCATGTATAAAAAATTTCAGCTCAATTGAGCGCTTTAAAATGTATTTCATTAACAATTGAAAATTCCACCAAGATAAATAAATAAATATAGAGAGAGTGTGAGCTAATAGTAGGAGTTGAAAAATTGCTGCGGCGGTTGCCAAGGCGTTAGGGTAGTGATTTTCAACCACTGTGTCGTGGCACTTTTGTGTGTAACCAAATTTTTGAAGTGTGTCACCGAATTTTTATAAAATTATTAATTATACTCAGAGAAAAAATAAAATCCGGAGCAGAATCATTCAGCCACTTTATAGAAATAAACTAAGAATATTAGTGGTACATTTAACTTATTCTTTCGTGGCTAGATAGAAGTGTATTGTAGATAAGTAAAATTCTTTTAAACTTATTTTATTGTTAGTGTACCGCCAAATTTTAAAATTGTTAGAAGTGTACCGCAACAACAACAACAAAAAAGATTGAGAATCACTGGGTTATGGTCTCAAATTCGCGATCGACATTGTTATTGTTCAGTTCTGGTTTTACTAAATACCAGTCGTGAAGAGAGGTTGATGCACGTTAAATTTGTCAAGACTCAGTCTTCATGTTTGGTTTGTGTGGAAGTTTGGAAAGTAAAGTACCAGCTCAAGTGTTGTCACTTAGTCGCGATCCAAAATTAAAATGTTTGTCGCCCAAAACTCTAGTGTATTCAACGTTAATAAGCAACCAATAAATGAATATAAAAATAGCTATCACATTTATTCGAATCTAAACCGCCAATGATTCTAAGTCGCACCCCAATAGCAACACGTTTGTGTGAAAAAATAAAATAATAATAATGTAAAATAGTTTATCTATATTCGATATTTAAGAAGTTTTAAAAAAAGGAATTTATAAGAAGTGAATAATTAATTTATTTTACCAGTATTTAAAACTTTTAAGGGGACAAGGTACCCCAAAAATAACAGTTGTACTCTTTTTTTATTTAGTCATATTCTTTGGTTTTATTGTATTTCGATTGATATATCATTTGTGTATGTTGGAAAATTAGAAGTTGGGGAAAACTTCAATTGAAAAATGTAAACAAGGAATATAGATAATTCGTCCGCATCCTCTTTTTATATACCCTCCCCCCAAAAAAGGGGGAGATTGATAAAAAAACAAACCCTATTTTAAAAAGAGTAATAATAACTTTAAAAAAGGAATGTGTTATATGTAAAGCAGGGTATTTCTGAGGTATTAGAATAGTGTAATTTTTTTTCTGTGTGAATTGCGCGCATGTAAAATTTTTGAGAGAGAATTAAAAGGCATTCTATATTAATAGTTTCATACCCACTCCTCATAAGCTTATTTTAAACTCCTCTACCTTTTCTTCCTTTCTTCCAAGTGGTTATTTAAAATTTCCTTTCAATAACCGCACGCAGTTATTTAAGAGGTAACGAGTAACGGACTTAAAAATAATATTCTCTTATTCCTTGTTATTAAAGAGATTCATGTCTTCTCTCTTCGTTTCGTCAATATACGGTAGCCGGTAGAAAGACGAGCTTGGTTGTCATAGAGATGCGACATCAACTTCTCTTTGCTCTCCTACGAAAGCGAAACAGAGACTAAATTAACTGGGAGAGTGGTTTCCCCCTCACCCTTCCACCAGCGTTGTTGAGCTGCTATCTATTTTTATGTAACTTCAACAAATTATTCTTTTTTCAATTTATTATGATGAATGGATAATAGAGCTTTCTCTAAGGTTTCACGTAAATGTATAACCATTACCATCACCGTTACGGGTGAGTATTTATGCTTGTCGTTATTCATAACTTTGAGCACCATACAAGTGACAGTGCGATTTGATTCGGTTCCACCACAATTTTGAGGTGGTCAGGGACCTCCCATCTCTCTTCCTCTTCCACTAAACTTATGAGAGAACTTGCAGCTCGACGAATATCTAAACTGCTCCCAAATTGTATGTAATATCAAGTTTGAAATGTGTTTGTTGAATCTGAATAAGCATCGTACTCTGAATTCGGTGTTTAAATTGTATTTTCCTTGTATGAATTTTTAATTTATTTTAAAAGGGTACGTTGCTTTAAAGCTAATGATTTTTGAAAAATATTCCTTTGAAAAACCAATTTAGGTGACTGCCTACCTAGAAATTGTCGTTTTTCGTCTACATAAGGCATTTTTTTTAAATTTCAAAACCTTATAGTTTGAACAGTTTTCTTTCCAAGACAGTTTTTTTTCCTTTACGTGAAATAGAAATAAAGTTTAGTGATTTTAAAAAACATCACTCTATGCAAAAGAGCAGTAAGATAAAACTTTAAATGAGTTTTTCTCAAAATCATGCTTTCGAAAGAAACTCTTTACCAGATACATGATATCTTAAGAACCAAACCAGATAACGTTTTGAAATTTTGTAGGAATGCTTATTATGCTATTTTTCCTAAAGTGGACTATAAGTTTTGTTGTTGATTAAATATTTTTTCATTTAGGGTAGTTTTCACAAAGAAAAAACTTTAAAAATATCACAATTTTCATATTATTACGTATAATTGTCTGTAAATTTTTTTGGATTTTAATATTTCTTTTAGATTTTGGTTCATTTTGAAGAGCACCATAATATGTATGTTGTGTATAAAGAAAATTATGATAATTTTATTAGAAATTTTCATACAGTGTTACCGTTTCAGTAAAAATTTGGTAAAATTTCCTTGAAAACAACCAATTTTTCTAAAAGTACAATATTTATTAAAAAATTTTTATGTATTTACATATTTTTTTTTGTTTTTCTTCCTAAAATCACTCAATTTGTTTCAAAAATTTGTTTTAATAATTTAATATTTCCTCAAGTCATTACAGGAATCTGAGAATAAAAAAAGAAAACTGTTAAACTCATTGTATTTTAAAATTAATCAGAAAACTCAATATTCACACACTTTTTCGTACAAAAAGGAAATTTCATAAGAACACAATAAATATACAGAAGTTAGCGTAATCAAAGTACTTACTCGGAATTTCCTCATTTTATTTTTAGCCATGAAAATATTCACATCTGAATTGAAAAATAAAACTGTTTTGTTTGTTTCGTTTTTATTCCAAAAAAACAGTTAAAGCACTGGAAGAATTTGAAATCAATTTAAAGTTCCTAAGATGAAATTAATATTTTCCTATAAATCTAATAAAAAAATCACACCCATATAGATTATATCATTGGATAAAATCTTTAATTTTTGCGAAATAAGTAAATCAAAAAATTTTGAACCTAATTTCATTATCTTTCAAATCAATTGTATATAATTTTTATTTAGGAATCAAATATTTTGTTCAATGAAGTATCAAAAAATTTAAAAAAGAAAAGTATAGTTATCTTTAAATTGGAATTAGATAAAATGGTTCATTGAACAGATTGGTATATTTTGCGAAACCTTTATTTTATTACTTTTAAGATTAAATTGTATTTTTTTTTCTGAAAAATTATTAATTTAATTTTAAAATCCTTCACATTGCAAAATACACTGGTGTGCAAAACTTAAGCAACAATGTAAAAATTTAGCAGATAGCCCTGAAATTGCAGAAAAGGAGGTCTGGAGATCAGTACAGTGAACAAGTAAGTCAGTAGAAACGTCATGCGTATGCAAATATCAGGAACCAAACATCAGAAGCGACGTGAGCGTACGCAAAACGCGTGATGTCGGCGCGCGCTGCTCAACAGTAGAATAAAATGAAGGACGGAGACGCAATTCAACATATTCGTTGCAAGTGCCGGTGAGTCAGTTCGTGAAATATGGCTAGAAGAAATCACCTGGACGACTTTACACGTGGAATAATGATCGGAAAGCTGGAGGAGGGGCGTACCGTCACCAGTGTAGCTGCAGAGTTCGGAATCAACAAAAGTGTCGTTTCGCGCGCTTGGAAAGCGTTCCAAACCACAGGTACAGCTGTTAGAAAGGTTGGTGGTGTTCAGCCGAGGACGACAACTGCAGGGGATGACCAATATATCAACCTGCAGGAGAAAAGAGACCGACATCAGTCAGCAAGCGTCATTGCTCAGCAACTCTGTATAACAACGGGGAGACAAGTGTCGCGGTTTACTGTGGCTAGACGCCTTCATAAAGGGGGCCTATTCGCCCGCCATCCTGAACGCTGCCTCCCGTTGAAAATTGACCACCGACTCCACCGTTGACAGTGGTGCAGAGAGCACAAAAACTGAACAACTGATCAATGGAGTCATGTCCTCTTTACGGATGAGAGTCGGTTCAGTACCAGAAGTGATTCTCAACGTGTTTTGATTTGGAGAGAGATTGGGACATGGTTTTATACCAGTAACATCAAGGAAAGACACCATTACGGTGGTCCTGGAGTTCTTGTCTGGAGAGGCATTATGCTGAACGGGCGAACTGAGCTCCACATTTTCGATAGAGGGTCTGTAATCGGGGATCGCTATTGTGAGGAGGTACTTCTTCCCCATGTGCGTCTGTTCCGAGGTGCCATTGGCCCAGACTTCATTTTTATGGATGACAATGAACGGCCACATCGGACTCTTGCTGTTGAGGAGCTGCTGGAAAGTGAAGATATCACTCGAATGGATTGGCCAGTGTACTCCCCAGATTTAAATCCCATCGAACATGTCTGGGATGCTTTGGGGAGACGTATTGCAGAACGCTTACATCATCCGAAGGACACCCAACTCAAATAGATGCTGATTGAAGAATGGGCACTCCTACCGCGAGAAATGTTGCACCAGCTGGTTCTGAGTATGCGGAGACGGTGCGAAGCAACCATTGCAGTGAGGGGAGGGCATATACCATATTAAGGAACATCTGCTTGTTGTTCTTCCTGTTGGATAGACCATGATGAGTCACGATACTATGCATTCAATAAAGCTTGTTTTTGTTTGATTCCATACCGTATGCATTGTATTCCTTTTTCAGCGCCGATGCTTTCGTCATCCTTTACGTACATAACACTCTCCCTCATTTCTGAATTTCATGTCTCTCAGATGATTTTTCGTGAAGTTATGGCAATAAACCCACCTGTTGCTTAAGTTTTGCACACCAGTGTATTTCGTCATTCTAAGGCATGTAATATCGATTTTCATAGATTAAAGTGGTGTAGTGAAAACCACTTCTAAAATTAAAAGAATACCTGTCTGTGACAAAAAAAAATTAAGTTGGCGTAAATGGAAAACATTTTACTTGCTGAATTCCGAAATCGTGGGTCACTTATTGGGCTCGGGATTTCTTTAGAAAAATATAATAAGATTGGGGTTTTTAATCAATCAACATTTTTTTTTACTTAACAAAAGATTTATGGTAGATAAACACAGATTCTAGCTGTATTGGTTTGAGGAATTCAATGTATTCTCATTTTTGATAATTTATGCATACTTTTATGGCATTTTTTAGGCATTTGAGACGTTCCTCTGTAGTGTGTATGTTCTTTTTTTTAATTCATTGAATCTTTTTAAATAGATTTCTAGGGGATTTTCCCGCCGAAAAGCTCTCATGAATCAGATCAACTGAGAAACAAAGAGAAAGTAGAATATTGTAACGAACTCTAGGCCCCTTCTAAGATTCTAGGTCGCAACGTGGACTGATCCGAAGCACTGCGCATGCGCGAGTGCCAAACCAGTCGGTCAGTGTTTACCCCTCGACGAGAGCGGTCGATTCTGTGGACTCCGCCAGTGAGCGCAGTGTGGAAATTGGGAGGGTGATTACTTCTCGACGAGACAGAGGCCAAGATTTTGTGTGCTCCATCCGTGAGCGTGTAGAGATTTGGAGAGTAAGATTTCTTCTCTACGAGAGTGATTATATTTTTAGCTCCATCAGCGAGCGTAAGGGATTATTTTTCTTCGTATGTCATAACTCGGAATATTAATGATTTTTGTTTAAAACATATAAATAGTGTAAATATTTAGTGTCTGTGAACTGTCCTGTGTGTGTGAAAATAAAGCATCAAAATGTACATCAAGTGTCATCACTTACATGGCTAGGACATTACAATATTTATTTCTACTTTGTTCTAGAACTACTCTGCGCAGTATTTTTTGTTATTATTATTTAATTCGATTTTTAGTTTTTCTTGTTTCTTTAAACAATTTTATCGCTTTTTTTCAAACAATTTCTTTCTGCTTTTTTGAAGGAGGGAGGAAAATTTTTATAAGAAATGTTTTGTAGTTTACTGTCAGGAGATTCTATTAACCAGCTTATTACCAGATTTCATTTTTTAGTTAGGTCACACTAGATAAACATGAAGGTTGTTGGAAACGAATCTTAATAATTTTGAAAGTCGATCAAGTGAAAAGATGATATATGAACAGGTGTACCTTATTTTTCAATTCCTACTATTAGTTCACACTCTCCCTATATTTATATATTTTGTTCAAATTTTCAATCGGTAATAAAATACTTTTTATTTATCCACTCAAGTTCAAATACTTTTTTTAAACTTGCAGTGGATGACATTTGATGTTAACACAGTTTTCTCACATTAATTCATTAATTAAATTTAATTAATTAATTATAGTTTAAGAGATATATTTCTCAGTCGATATTATTCCTCTGGATGGCAGCACCATTGGATAAAACAGCCTTTTTTTAATTTTGTGATGAAAATTTAACTTAACTTAAATAATCATAAGCTAGTTAGACGTCAACATTCCTTTTACACTGGTTTTAAGATAAATTCTTACCTATTTTATTCAATTTTTATTAAAAAATGTAATTACATATTTAATGTGGTTAAAAGGTTTTTAATGTTACTTCAAAAAGTGTTTTACCACATAATATTGTGATTCTGTCATATGTATATACATATTTATATTAATTGTAATTATTTAATAAAAAGTAACTAAAACAAAATTATTCTTTGTTGACCTAAGTAGGAATTGACTTTAAAAATTTTTTATATTGCTTGTGTGTTATAAGTTAAATACCACACCACGTGATTACTTAGAGGTTCGGTCTCATTTCTTGTGTTTGTCGTTGTCTTTATTTCATAAGACTCTTAGACCGCGGAAGCCTAGAGGTCATGGTCATGAACTTGTTACGAGTTTTAGCCTAGTGCCATAGTAGACCGTATGTATAGAGGAGACGATGCACGTTAAATCTGTCAAGGCTGAAACGTCCTTCTGTTGGCGAGGTGTGAAAGTTCGGAGAGTGGGTGCCAGCTTAGGGTTGGTCCTTGACCATGACTCAAAATAACGTGTTTCTTCACCAATAACTCTCATTTTTGCTTTACAGAGTAATTTTAGTAATTCATTCTGTAAGATGCTTTTCAAGAATCGAGGTTCAAGCTTGACATTTTTTTTTTGTTTAGCTTAAAAAAGGTTTCTTCAAGCCAATTTCTTTACCATTAACTTTAAAAATCGATTCTTTTAAAACGCTTTTGAAATGTCACTTGCACAAATCACAATGAATTTTTATAAATCATAATTTATTCAACATTTAATTAGAGTAATTAATTGATTAGAAGCTTTAAAAAATCAATAACTACGCCTTTTAAAAAAGAAACTACTTTCACAATGTTATCAGATAAAAACAGTTATCTGAAGCTATTTAAATATAAAATAAAACATACATTTTGTTTCTTGATTTATTAAAGCATTCATATCAATACCCGTACGCAATAGAAATAAGTCCACAGCTTGATCTTAAATTTTAGAATGAACGAGAACGATTGACCTTCTGAACATCTCAGCCCGAGATAATAAAAAATGTAAAATGTATCAGATAAAAGAAGACCGCGTAAGGAACCAGACTAGGCTTTTTTTGTTTGAGTTAGACTACATTTGAAAGAGTTCTAGGTCAGTAAAGTTACAGAAAACAAAATATATAACACCTTTGCTCAATAGCCGTATCCACTACATGTGTTCCAAACGCTTAAAAATAGAATAATTTGGCTCTAGTCAAACAAAAATGAACTCTAAAAGAAATTGAAGAATAAAAGTATGGTACAAAAAGAAAATAAAGTAAACACGTTTGAAGAAAATTATCTTTATCAAACAGTGAAAGCTTCTAGCTCTTTTTTTATATGTGTTTGACGAACATGTAAGAAGAATTTTAGGACGAGGTTATTTTAGGTGTTTTATATTTTAAAAGAGCTTAAAATTAAAATATCTTCATTCACATGTATTTTATTTTGGAAAGTGCATTTCAAAAATATTTTTAAAAATACATATTGCACATTCGTAAAATTATTTTAAAAGTAAGCATTGTGACAAATATGAGTATGAAGTGAAATATAATACCTGGCAAAGAATTTTAGACTAGACTAGCGGCCCGACAAACGTTGTCCTGTACACACGTCTTAAATCCGAAAATTTCCAACTTTTTGAATAAGTTGTTCCAATCTGGACCATTTTGAGGAAAATTTTTATATAAAAAAAAAGTTATTACAATACCTAACGTCATCACATGCACAGTTACCACAATTCGACCTATCAATTGCGTGTGAGTAAGTGAGCTAAGTTGAATATAGTAGTATCTATTCTAAATAGAAACTTAAACTTGTTTGAATTAAAAGATAAAAACTCGAGCTATTTTCATAACAGGTATATTTTTAATGCACAATAAATAAATTTATCTTAATGCCATTGAATGCATAGTACTTTTGGTTAATCTTTAAGGGGTATACACAAACAAATGCGATGGCATGCCAACCCTCGGACACGCAACATATAATTGGCCGTGCGAAAAACAAAATTTTCCCCTTTCATTTCTTTTTTTTTCTTGTTGCGCATTAGCTGAATAAACAACACACAGGGGTAAAACAATTTTGAGTTTTAAGGTTTTCAATTAATATCTTTTTAACTAATTGCTATACCGAACCGAATTGTGAATCTAAACCATTCTCGAATCCACTTGACCCCCCACAAAAAATGTCATCAAAATCGGTCCTGCCGTTTAGGAGGAGTTCAGTCACATACACACGCTTAGAAGAATTTATATATATGAAAAGATATAAAATTTATACCCAGTGAAACATTTTGATTATATATGCATAAAAATCTAGTTATGGTTACAAAGCAAACAAATTGAAACACAGTGTATAGTATTTTGTAGTGTGGCCCTCTAGTATCCTCCGCTTTCATAATGTGGCCTTGAGCAAATACAATTCCCCACCCTTGATTTTATATAATTCTAAGCTCAATGCATGTAAAAATAATTTTCCATTTTTTTCATGTAAAATATTTATTAAAATTTTTGGGAACAAGCATAATTTTTGGACGCCCCCTTTAACTAAGCTAGGGTTTGAGTAAATCAAGAGGTGTGGTTTTTTTTTTTTTTACTTTTTCACATAAAAAAAATTTATCTAAAATGTAACTTCTGCTTGTCATCTGCTTTCCCCTGAAACTGCTTTGGCAGTTATTTTTTGGGTCGTTATGCTATCTTTCTTCACTTGTCACGGTAGATACAAAGCTCTAATTGAATTCAATTTCAGATACTTAAAAGGGGTCTTGGTGCATGAATAGTTTTTATTTTTCTGAAATGAATAAGTTAAGAGTGTAAAAAAAAACGAATTGAGACGTAATACAAATTTTGAAATAGAAAAAAAAGAATGACAATGATCGATTTACGTATCTTAAATCTATGAATTAAATTTAGGAACAAAGGGAAAAGAGACAACAATTTTGGATAGAATTTGTTGTCTCTGGTTTTGCCCCTTTTGGGTACATTTCTCCATTATGACCCCAGAATAGTCATTTACTCTGTTACTCTTTTTTGTATATTTTTGTCGATTATTAAAATGGAATACCACTCATATTGCTGGAAAAAAAGGTTAATAAAGCAAAATGTCTAAGGGCTCCCAGTAATTACTCTACAACCAATAGCAATGTTCAATCCCAATAGCCGAAAACAACTACCTCATTGATCCTTGCCTTAATGAAGCTACTCCTCCTCCAACAAGCCAAGCTAACAACACCAGCAATATCGTAGTTTCAAGATAGGGAGCGGAGGACCGAGTCATCGATCCAGTGTCCTGTGAAGCTCAACTTACTGGCTCCCAGTAAAGTCGCAATGCAATTGCAAAAGGAAGCAAACTTTTTGTGTTCAGTTTGATGTACAATTAAATCAGATATATCACTGTGTGATATTCCCTGGGTGGGGGATATCCTCTCCTCAACATTCACGCGACCTATATCTGAGGGAACGAAAGATGAACCGCTAAACTCTGCCATAATATAATCAATTTATTATGATCTTAATTTATATACAATAAAACAACAATAGTCTCGGAGGCTTTTGATCAAGAGTGATGTGACGCAAACCGTATTTCTCATAAATAGCACAATTAACCACTGAATCTATCTTTATAGATTAATTTTTAACTTAATAATATCCGCTCTATTCTTAAAGCTTAAACAAACAAGCTTAGCGCTATTTCCTTTGCGAACAGCTACGGTCCGTAAATCATCAATTTATCCTTCAATCTGACTTGCTCTGGCTAAGGCAAGTCACTATTAGACCGACTCACCGAACTCACGGAATACACTAACTCTCTTCTCCTAGAACTTTACCTCACTTTACTTAGCTTACTTAGCGCTCAGAGATTCACATAGCGATCCACACAAATACAAACATTCCAATATATACTATTCCCAATCTGCATAACTACGCTCTCTTCTTGGGTTGGTTCGAAAGAATTACCATTCTGGCACCAAAGAAATTCCCAAGAGGACTATTAGTAGAAATTCCGATAATGCCCCGTCACAACTGTACTGATACTATATACCGGGTGCCCAAAAAGTATCACTACGCTTTCAAATATTAATTACAAATAAACAAGCGAAGATATTCATTCGTGGTTTTTTATGTTCCATAAAGAAAATACTTAAGGTTTTTTTTACTGTGTGTTTTATTCCACGATTTCAATGTGAGCACCATTATTTGCGCCCAACTCATCGAGTCTCTTCAAGATTTCTAGCGATATTCTATGAAGTAGTGGTGCCCTATTTACGCTGTACATGTGTTGCAGATTTAAATTTAATAAACCATTCTAGAACTTGCGCTTGTTCTTGAAGCCATTTTGAAAGGAGAGGAATGTTTACGTTGCGTGATCTAGTTTGCATTTCATTAAACAGAACTTTTAAACTTTTTTTTATGGAACATAAAAAACCGCAAGTGAAAATGTTTGCTTATTTTTAATTCATTTTTGAAAGTGTAGCCTGTCTTTTCGGACACCTTATTTATTTATTAAGATATCCGACTACCCTAAAATCATGATTTTTTTAAAAAATTGACAAACTTTTTTATGATTTTATTTTAAAGGCCATCTTATTAGCTTTAAAAAAATAACAAATTTTTTATTTTCCATTCTCAAGAACTAAAACTACAAGTGTTTTAGTAAAAGCAGATGACACAACTTTACATAAGATGTCAAACTTTAAAATGCGTTTTACTCGTTTGAGCTTTTCGAAATGTGTGTGTGTGTGTTCTTTTCCTCGAAAATCTCCAATGGGGATAGCGATTGCTCAAAAAGTTTTGAAAATAATTTGCTGAAACTTTTTGTGTATATTCTGTATAACAGTAGAAGTGTTTGAACTTTCAGATTTATCAATAACTGTTTTATTACAAAAGTTACAGTTCTTTATGTGAATATAACCGCTGGTTTTTTTATGCAATTTCATATAGTAACTAAGATAAAGTGCCTTTGTAAAAATTAAAATATCTCTTATCCTGAAGGTCATCTCAAAATGGAATAGCAAAGTAATACATCAAAACTGAAAAATTGAGAATTTGCTCATTTACTATTTGCACAAAGCGAGCTGTTTATGTAATTTCTTGTCAATTTTTACCCATTTTAGTTGTAATAATTTATTTTTCTCTTCTTAATTTTAGCCTTTTTTTAAAAAATGTACTAAATAAATCTAAAAACCACAAAAAGAATCTCCATTTTTTTTAAAATAAAAAGTTGTCGCAAGTAGTCGGATACCTTAATAACAATAATTCTAAGACGCGATGAGATGGTGAAATCTACACTATTCTAATTAATGAATAACACTTTGAAACATTTTTTTAAAAAATTCATTTAAAACTAATGATTATAATGAGTTAAAATCTTCCTTTGACATTATCTGTAAAATCAATTCAGGTCAAATGGGAACCATGCTGTTTTTACTGAACTTGAATTTGCAGACATTTAGTCATACCAAATGTAACTAAATGCTCTGTTAAGTATTTCTAGAAATGTCAAACTATTCTTTTTCTGTAATTATCTTTTGCAATGATTCGTGCAAATGCCTTTTGCTTTGTTGAGTTACATGAATCCTAGAATAAAATATAAATTTCTCTCTGAAGATCTAAACCAAGAATGTTGGAAAATATTTAACGTTTTGAAAAGTATATAAAATTATTTCGTTTGAAGTTTTAAACTTTTTGTCCAGCTCTTTCGCGGTTTGCTTGAATTTTAGTGACGGATCACAATTTGTCTAAGAAGTTTTTTTAGTGTGTTTGTGAAATCACAAATTGTTTTATTCCCCAAATTATATGTTTCGGAATCTTAATATTACAATTCATTGAAATTTGAAAATCCAAATTTCTATCAAATATTTTTTTAGAAATTTTTTAAAATTGTAAACGTTTTTCAACACCTAGGATATATCAGTAAAAAAAGTTTATTTTTAGCCTCTTAACTCGCTTGCCCCCACACTGCACGGACACTGATATTTTCTTCTTTCTATTTTTGATTGGCACATATTTTTAATTCTTATAGTGAGATTATTCGTGCTAGTGTTTTTAAAAGATGCAGTTTATCCATGGTACTGAAATACTTCTCATCCGGGATTTTCTTTGCGGTGAAGGCGGGAATTTTTTTATTGAAGGCAGGAATTTAAATTCTTGAAAACATTCGATAAGAACAGGGATTGGCAAGGCAATGCGTATTTTGTTGCTTGAGAAGAAATGAAAATGGAAAGATAATCCAAATAGCCAATATTATCTCGGTCCCCATTGCAATGTAAGACTTAGAATTACCCTACGCATCAAATTGTGTGTGCAATATATATGCACACATAAACCTCAACCATTTGAAAAAGAGGTACAAATATGAATTTTTTTGTTAATATGAGTGTAATTCTTTTAAAATATATGAAAGATTCTTTATAGCATGCAAAGTGTACTTATAAAAAGCAAACATTTAGCAGTTTTTGTGTTCCCCAATTATAAACTAAAAAACAGTGTAAAAACTTTAAAATTAAAATTCTTCCATTTGCACACTTTGTTAAGTATTATGCAAATTTATATGCAATAAAAAAATGTGCCTTTTTGTGGAATATTTTGGGCAAAATAATTGTCCACTGAAAGGGATAATAACAAAATTGTGTTTATAAATATATATTCAATAAAATAATTTACCATGAATTTTAAAAAACGTTTCGTAAAAACGGATAATTAACAAATGGGAGTCTCAAAGGTTAAGAACAGTTTTCCATTGAATTTTGAAATTGTATAACAAATGAAAACGACAGAGAACATAGAAAAATATAATAAAACAAAATATGAGAATGTATACTCTTCATGTATGCACTTTTAAAGGGATATTAAAACATGTATACGAGTATTTCTTAGATATTACAAACTTTGAAGGAATAATAAAGTGGTGTTAATAAAAATGGTAGGGAATTAATTTAATTTCTAGTGAAACTAAAAGAACTAAGCTCCATTGCATTGACTCTGACAATAACTGTTTATGGGAAAAGTCATTGATTTCATGTGCCATTGTAGACTTTGACGTCTCCGAGACGTCCGAATTGTCCTTCCCGGGCGCCGAAAATCATACACTGATTCCTTTTTGTTTCTAATGACCAGGTTCTTTCTTCCTCAACGGTACCGGAAATCCGAAATCCTGGGGAAAGGGGAATTGAGCATTGAATTCCCTTTTATTAGAGTTTCAATAAATTAAAAACTTAGTAAACTGATGAATCATTTTAATTTTCTGAATCTAAATGGTGTTTGTTACTTGTTCTATATAAATTAGAGCAAGTATCTGATTTTTTTAAAAAAATTAAACTTTGGAACAAATTTGGAGAATAGTTACTTCTATAATATTCCTTGGGTTATCTTCCATTAATTTGTGACGGATATGATGATGTCGAATTTTCTGGGATGTATTTACTGCATAACATTCAGCATAATTCTAGCTGTCAAAAATTTGTTTTAAAAATTACTAATACTTAATAACGAATACTTGGTTAACAATCATATATTTTACATAGAGTGTAGTATTTGTTGTTGTCGTGTGTTTATTATTGGGATACATACGAAAGACGTGAGATAGATGAACAGACACATATAACACAACCACGGAAGAATACAGATTTTATTACAAACGATGATCCCAACTTATAACAAGAAGAGGGGGGGGGAGGATGCGCTGCTATTCCTTTCGAGACGGGAATCCATTTCTGCGAAAGACCGACTTCTTTCCCGAAGAAGATACAACCAAGTCTTACTCGGGATTCGAACCCACTCGCTTACAAGCCGAGGGTCATAGCCACCATACTGGCTGGGCGACGTAGTATTTGTTGATACAAGAAAATGGCCGGTCAAATACCGTATATCTTTGAAATCAAACATTAAAAGCTGACGCATTGGAATACTTTCATAATAAAAATAATTCCTTAAATAGTAAAAGCGGGCTTTTTCAAAATTATAGTTAACAGAAAATAATTGCTAAATTTTTTTAAAGACAATTTTCATAAATTGTACTAAAATATATTGTTTGTTACCGAAAAATTCATTTTTCCTATATGTTTTATTTTTTGGATATTTTAATTATAGAAATATATTACAATTATCCTTTTTAATAAAAACATTTATAGATTTTTAATAAATACGTGTATTTATGAAAACTTTAAACATTTCCCAACATAATATTAAATACGAATTTTTTATCAATCCTTCATCAATGAGCAGTGGCACATACTAAACTCTCTTATTGGGGAAAGGGTTTACATTCTTAAAAATATGTAAACGAAAGCGTCGATTGATAATCTGTATGTTAAAAATTAAAAATTTGTTAATCTAAGGGGGCAACCCCGAACTCCCCCCCTTGCCTAGTACAAGTCACTGTCAATGAGACATTATTTGAATTTTTAAGATATCCGACTACGTTCGGAACGTGGTTTTGAAAAAGCACTTAAATGAATGTAATTTTTTTTATATTTAGTATCATCTGAATTAAAATATATACGTATAAAATTATTTTAAGACTATTATTAATAGAAAAAAATTATTTAAATTCAATTTTTTGGCATAAAATGAAGAAAGAGAATGAATTATTTTCAAAACATTCTCCTTTTATGAAAAAAAACAACAACTTCTGTAATAAAAATAGTTTGCCTATATATAGATAAGATTTCTATACAGAACCTGAACGAGTATTTTTGAAATATATTATTTAGAAATGGATTTATTCATAGTTTTATAAATTAGAATGGAGAAATTTTAACAAAAAAATATCGGTTATTACTTCAGTTGATCGTAACTCTGAAAATAATGTGAATTTTTCAAAAATACTAGCTCATGCTCTGTAGAGAAATCTTATCTACATATAAGCAAAATATTATTATTACTGAAGCATTTTCCACAACAGGAGAATGTTTTGAAATGATGCCATTCTTTTTTAATTTTTTGCCAAAAAATTGCATTTAATTAATTATTTATTGTAGACATTCTTAAGACATTTTATATATGGGACATTTTTAAGACATTTTTTGAGGGGGTTCCGGACCCCACCCCCTTGTGTGTGCGCCACTGATTTATACGCATCTTCAAAATCATGTTTCCGACCATAGTCGGATACCTTAAACACCGCAGAAACATTTTGCTATATGAAACTCGTATTACATTTTTAAGTGAATCGATTCAAACTTAAAATATTTAAGTTCAAATAAAAAAGCAATTCTATTAAAAAAATCCTACTTTTACCGTATTAAAATCAAAACAATAGAAAGGTGGTTTTAAGATAAACCAACTGAGCCAAAATTTGTTTGATATAATTTGTCCATCGCATCGTTCACGGACAAGCTATCTCGTCTGTGTACCCCTGCTTCAGCTGGCAATAGGAAACGTCCACTGCATAATTGACCATGGAATAGTCACAGGAACTTATGATCGAAAGTGGACTGTGCAACTCTGATATCGGCAGCTGTGTTTAATCTCAGACGAATGAATCACTCCCTCACTCTTTATAGAGGGAGTGTTATTTACGCAACATTGAGTGGAGGGAAAGGGGAGTCTGCGAACCACCCTTCCAATATTTTACCCCTCCCCCATAATGCACTTCTATTCAGAGATGCATTTTATTGTTATTGCAGCATTATTGGTCTTGCGTAAATAGGATTGTGGAGAAAGGGGGGTAGTAACTTAGGTGAGTAATGATGAATCGATTTAGAATTGATGTTTTTTAGGAGGTGAATGTATATTCGACACGTTGAGTGTAAAAAGATTCTTGATGTAGTTATTACATTAATGGAAAAATGTTGTGGTAAAAGGTATTGAGTTACCTATGGCAGTTTAATTTTTAATGGATATGGTAAAGGGTGTTTTTTTAGAGGTATATAACTTTAAATTGCAATAAAACAACGATGTATTATTCGATTGACATGAATTTTTTTTATTCGAAAGATAATCTTGTGGCATTACATTTTAAATATGATTTCTGACATAGGACTGCCACGGCTGGCTCGGATGTAGTCCAATCTGGACGTCCAATCTTCGATGACTTTTTCCAACATTTGTGGCCGTAAATCGGCAATAACACGGCGAATGTTGTCTTCCAAATGGTCAAGCGTTTGTGGCTTATCCGCATAGACCAATGAATTTACATAGCCCCACAGAAAATAGTCTAGCGGTGTTAAATCACAAGATCTTGGAGGCCAATTCACAGGTCCAAAACGTAAAATTGGGCGGTTACCAAACGTGTCTTTCAATAAATCGATTGTGGCTCGAGCTGTGTTACATATTGCGCCGTCTTGTTGGAACCACAGCTCCTGGACATCATGATTGTTCAATTCAGGAATGAAAAAGTTAGTAATCATGGCTCTATACCGATCACCATTGACTGTAACGTTGTGGCCTTCATCGTTTTTGAAGAAGTACGGACCAATGATTCCACCAGCCCATAAAGCGCACCAAACAGTCATGTAACGGTGTTTCGACATACACTTGTGGATTAGCTTCACTCTAAATGCGGCAGTTTTGTTTGTTGACGTAGCCATTCAACCAGAAGTGCGCTTCATCGCTGAACAAAATTCGCTTATGAAAATCGGGAACAACGGTAATCTCGTTTTGGGCCCATTCGACGAATCTACGCCTTGCTTGATGATCGTTTTGATGAATTGCCAAACCAAACTGAGAATAAATCACTTGACAGCTGTTAAATCGGTCGCCATCTTGGAAAGTAATGCCAACTTAAACTTCTATCCCTGGAAAAAAAACACTCTTTATATACGTGTATGGATGCTTCATATAAAATATTAATAGGACATTTTTTTGTTTTTTATTGTTGTTTTTCTGTATTTATACTAGACGCACATTGTCTATCATAAGTGGATTTGAAAGTGCTGGATATTATAAGAACTTTACCACATAATCTTTTTTACTTTCCTATATTCCTTTAAGACCGATTTTTTTTTATCTTCAAATATTAAGTTCTGGTTATGACATTGGGAAAAATAATAAAAAAATTCACGTTCCCCCCACACCCGGAATGTAGACGATACCCGCACGGTCGTGTGGGTAGGGCGTTATCTGTGAAAAAAGTCACCCATGAAATTTTACTGGTTATATATTCAACTAAAATTGTTACAAATAAGGAAATTATTGATGTATAATTAACTCTTTTATTAATTCATTATTTATTTACTGCAAAAATCTTTTGTTTTGTTTTTGACAGGTATAAATAACCATTGCATTTTTCACAACATGTTTTCGAACTGCTTTCGTAGTTTTCAAATCTGCCCTTGAGAGGCCTTGAAATGTCATCAATACATCAAAATGGCTATACATGTCAAGCCTTTTATCCTGAAATGGCCAGGACAAAAGCCATGACATGTATAGTAGGTGGATTATACCGCTTCGATCTTTTTGCGAGTGGAACTACAACTCTAATCTTCATCATCAGTTAAAATACTTTTGTTAGTAGGTGGAGAGTCTGAAAACGCTTCAACTATCTATAACTTAAATTTTAAGCGATCCATTTTGATTTTTAGAGGAATTTTATTTGATATTGCTTCTTGTTTGCACACAAACCAAGAATTTGCAACAGCTAAATCAATGTAATAAATGTGTTCAAGAGACTTTTATGGTAAGGAATAATCCAAAATTGTCTTTCCATTCCAAATATTCCCATGTGTTTCTTCATCGCTCTCATCTGAACTTGATTCTCCTTCTAGTATACGCGATTCATCTGTTTTGTTTGCAGCATTGTCATCATCCGAGATATCACTAAGCTGTGATCTAAGTTCAATCTGATTTATTCATCAATTACAAAATTATTTCTGTGAGAATTCTTCTCCTTTTAGACACCTGAAAAAGTTTTTGGTTAAAACTTAACACAGTATTCCATGAAAAATAGTAAAATGTACCAGAAAATTTTATTATTCAAATATATATATATATATATATATATATATATATATTTAAACAACACCCACATACTATTTAACTACCACCGGAAAACCCAGATTTTTTAGGGGGGAGGGAGAGATATGGATGCAGATATCTGTGGAGAGGATAAAAAGGCCATACTCCTTAACAAATGTATGGAAAAGAAAATTAATTGCAAAAAAGAGAAAGAAAAAAAGGGACTCATCCATGGCAACCCCCAAGAAAATTTGGTACTAATTATATAACTATATATTTCATTTTTATGTAGGCTTTCATCAAAATTATTAAAACAGAAAATAAAATTTGCATGGTAAGTACTTACCTTTACAGCTGCAGTGACTCAAGTAACGCCCAACCCGCACGATCGTGCGGGTAACGAAATCCCGAGCCCTAGAAACCACATTAATAGAGTATAGTTAATATTTTTTCAATTTTACAATTATTTAAACATTAATACAAAAATTTACATTCAAGCAATTAGAAATATACTGATAATTACCTTTTTACGACAGATAAAAAGAAGACGTGTTTTCGTTATATTTGAAAACAAAGCTAGATTTGCCAGCTGAAAGTAAAACATGGAACACAACCATCGTCTGTTGATAAAAAGTAACATATTACACTTTCTGCAAACCGGTTCAATCGTAATATTCGCGATTTTCTTACGTACGACTATTCCCAAAGCAAAAACGTATAAGAATATCTAACCCGCACGATCCTGCGGGTTGGGTCTTAAAGGGATATCCTATGAAAATTTTGAGATTTTGGAAAAGACTTTTTAACTATATTTTCAACCATCTGTAAAGGTTGAATCTATTTTCAAAAAATTTTCTTTTTTGAAATATTAGTAAATTTATAGCGAGAGAGAGAATGAAAAATAATAACTGACTGAAATAGTAATTAACCGTAATTATAGTGCTAAAAAATAATGTTGCGAATTGAAAATTCTGACAATTACCTATTACTAAAAGCATAGTTGACAAAACAAAGATTGAAGAATTTTAAATTGCTAATTAATGTACATAGGTAAAATGTAACAACATATATAGTTCATTATTAAGTATTTAGTTATATTAATTAATTTGGTTTAATTTCATCCACTAACTAATGATATTAATATTATGTTAAGCATATGTGTTAACTCCCTTGATCTAACTATAATATTCATAAACAGAGTACTATAGCCGCAGTAGCCTAGTGGTCAAGGTAACGCCAGCTCAGATATCTTCCTCGTCACTTGACCATGGATCAAAATTGCGAGGTATATGCAAATATTTTCACTTACGTTTTTTTATGTTCCACGAAGTAAAAATTAAGGTTTCTGTTTTCTCAAATGCAAACTAGATGGTGCAACATCCCGTTTCTGAGCATTCTCGTTTCATAATGGCTTTTCCACAAGAACAAGCGCAAGTTGTAGTATAATTAATTGAATTTAATTCTCTAACACACGTACAGCGAAAATGGGACACCACCATTTTGGAGTTTGGAAGTGTGAAAAAGTTCCCTGGACGATGAATGGGAAGAGGAAGGAGGAAGTCCAATAGCGTGGCTACCCAGATCACAAGATATAACACATTTGGACTTCTTCCTGTAGAGATACGTAAAAAACATTGTTTACCCATCTTCAATCAGTGACAATGATGAAATGGAAAGTCTAACCACACTGGCCATTCAGATTGTTGATCTTGCAAGGCTTCTTGGAAGGTAGCTAGAAATCTCGTGAAGATTCAATGTGTTGCGCGCAACTAATGATGTGCACATTGAAATTGTGCAATAAAGCATTGTAAAGAAACTTTACTCTTTTTTTTATGGAATGAGTGAGTGAGTGAATATTAGTGTCACACTGTTCAGCTACACGAGGGCTTTTGGCGACGGACCACGTAATTTTGAACCATGGTAAAGTGACGTGGACGACACCTGTACTGACACCTCCCTCTTCTAACTACCACACCACACCAATGGGAGGACGTTTCAGCTCTCGACAGATTTAACATGCATCGTTCCCCTACACGGTGGGTCTTTAGTGGTAATGAGCTCGAACTCGTGACAAGGCCAGCCACGATCCGATACCTTGACCACTTTCTTTACGGAATATAGAAAATAGTAAGTGGATCTCTTTATTTGTTCTTTTTTTCTGTAATTAATATTTGAAAGTGTAGTTATACTTTTCGGATACCCGGTACAACAAAAAATTATTGTACTGGTGTCAACGTCAGAAAACTATTAGAGAAAATAAACTTATAAACACACCTGCTGTAACCTGATTGGTAGAGTAATGTACTCGCGAATAATGAATAATTTTAGGCCACATAATTCCAATTAAAGATCGCCTTGTAGTACTAGTTGATGTATATTACTCATATTGAAGCGGAAATGGATGTGTAGTAAATTTAAATAAACTGAATGTGTTTCAAAATTACTTGATGCATTGGTTGTGCTAAATAAATATATCACTAAAAGTTTTCATTGAACATTGTGATTTTTTCTTATAAATAAGAACTACGCTACACTTTTAAAATATGGCGTTTCACCTACTACCAAATAATATGTTTAAACAGACATTATGTTAATACAGTGATTCTCAAAATGTGGGGGGGGAGCATATCAAAAAGTCGTAACTAAAAGTTTTTAAGAAAAAAATATTATTTAAAAAATACATATTACTTAAAAGTAGCACATACAAATACAAAATTTAATAGTTATCTTGATAATTTGTACGGTGTATAATTAAGGCATTAGTGTCAAAGTATATTATTATTACAATCAATAGATTATTATTGTATTTGGGGGCACGATGAAAATTATGATTGAAAATTGGGTCGCAAACACTGGAAGTTTGAAAAGTACTGTATTAATACATATCGTTAAATACCGTACCGAAGCCCACACACATATATATGTATATCCAGGTTCGATTTGAATATTAACTAATTCGTCGAATATTGAGTTATTTTTGCATATTTCCCATTCAAATTTTATGTGTATTAAAAAAAGAGTTGACGAATGACGAAAAAGTATTTGTTTTCCTACAAGACAAAGTCTTGACATCTTAATACTCTCTGGAAATTAAATTCTTGTTGTTATTCGTGCGATTTATACCTTCTAATAATCAAACAACTTATTTTTTAAAAATATTTGTAGAAACATTAATGACTATTGTATGGAGATAAACGAAACAACATTTAATTCTTTGTGATAAATATATATTTGAAACAGATTCAGCTTTCTTATTATTAAAAAAATTGTCTTGCTTCCAAATATGTATATTTGATAGCATTTGGCTATGTTTAGAAATCAACTGTTAGAAAAAACCTTTCAAACTTTTTTTGAATTATTATCTCTTATTTTTTCATCAACACCACAGAACTCTGTCACGAAACATAATGTTCAGGGAAAAGTAAGAATTTAATCAGTGCATGCAAATTGAAAGGACGCAACTTGTGAACATCCTTCATTCATGGAAGAAAGGATATTCGTAAAATGCAAACCATTTTTTTATTTTCTCAATAAATTTAGAGCTCAAACTAGCTGCTCAAAATTAGACAGTTTTAGGTTTCGAATACGCTAATATGACACCAACATAGAAAATTGGAAATAGTACTTAAAAGATGTGTGCCAATTATGTCGTTGTGTCATCTTAAAAGGATTGAGGAAAATAATAAAAAAAATAAAGGGAAACACACAGATTTTTTTTAAAAAAAATTACTTCTTTTATGCCATTATTTCGAGTGATACTAAAACTCCATTATTTACTCTATTACAAAAAATCCAACTTAAATAATTATTTAAAATGTATAAAAAAAAGTATAAATAGTTTGGTATTAAGGAATTCAAATAATATATATTTTTCCAAGCAACTTCTGTAATACTGGGAGAGGAGGTCTCATTCACACACACACACTTCGGTTAATATTTATCAAATTACACCAGTGGCGCACACAAGGGGGGAAGGGTTTCACGGGTCAGAACACCCCATCCCCCTTGAAATTTTTTTCGATATATTATATTACCTATATAGAACATAAAATTTAATTTAGTATTTATTATTAATAGTTTTTTTGTTAATTAATGTTAATTATTTATTCAATAATTTTTTTACTGTTTTTTTGTTCTCGATAATCGATAAAATCAAAAGAATACTTTTGGTGGTGTATTGATGTATAATACGAGAATTGTGGACTTTCGACCCTTGCCACCCTCCCTTGAAAAATTTCTCTGTGCGTCATATTGAATTACACATAAGATTTTTAAATTAAAAAAAAGGATGAAATTTTGAATTATAAGGGGTTAATGTAAGGATTTTAAGCTTCTAAAAGCTTCAATGAAAGAATCCAGTCCGTAATCTTAGTTTTTAATCGTTACAAAAAAAAGGAAATCGTTAATCCTAAGTGCGGTGAATCGAACGCAATAAGAATTTAATTTAAGAGGGCTTGGTACCCTTTGAACAAATTTCTTTATTTACGTATTTAAAAATTATATTTTAGCATTTTATACAACGTTTCTATTCAAGAAAATGATACCAGATGAAAATTTTCATATATTATACACACAATTTTAAGAATTTAAGTTTTTTGAAGAAAATTGGGAAAATTTTAAAATCCTACTCCTTTTGTAAAAATTAATTTTTTGACCTGAAATTTTTTTATAATATTCTTATGGATGTTCTAAACAACTTTAGGGATCGATTTTAGAATAACTTCATTCGTTTTTGAGAAAAAAATAAAATGTTGATATACAGGCTAAAATCAACGAAAAAGTCAACATGTCTTACACTTTTTTTAAAAAAAGTATTCAGTTTATAGCAAAACGGATCCCTAATTTTATTACATGCTTTATTTTTAACACGCAGGAAAAAATGGAAGTGATTGGTAAATATTTGTCGAAGGAGTAGTATTGTGATTGCACTAAGGTTTCGAAAAACACAAACTGAGAAAAACCAGTTTAAAGTTTATAATTCTGAAAAAATAATTATTATAAGCTTAATTAAACTTAAAATACCACTTTAAGATATTAGTTATACGTTTTTATTTAAAATAATTGTATTTTCATATTTTTTCAACCCACACATTTTTATAAATGATCAACTTTTAGAGAGTACTAATTGCACAAGAAAATTCAAGAAAAACGTTAAAAAAATTTTTTTCTGTCACGACAGGAATTTTAGCTGTTTTTCTTCTTATAATATTAAAGTATTATATTTGTATGAAAAGTATATCAGGAATAAGAACTGAAATTATAAAATTATTAATATAAAATGCCTTAATTTAAAAATTTTACATGCACACATTTCGCAAAGAAAAAAAATGATTGTATGTATTGTCTCGGAAATATTCTGCTTTATATATTGCACATTCTTTTTTTAATGTTATTATTTCTCTTTATAAATTAGATATTTTTATCAAAACGCTTTTTTTAGCTATTTTTTCTAAAAAGGGGGCGTGGATGAATTGCCTAATTTGTTTTCAAATGAAGTTTTATTCAACTTCTAACTTTCCGACATGCACAAGTGATATATCAATCGAAAGATAATAATGCAAAGAATAAGATTAAATGAAAATAAAAAAAACGATAGGTTTGTGATTTTTGTGGTACCAAGTCCTCTTAAAAAGCCTTGATAAATGTTCATATTTTTTTAGGAAAGATTTTTCCTTATTATTTAAAGCAATGGTTTTTAAACTTTCGATCACCATGCCCCCTTTATGCATCAGCCTGACATTGCGGAACCCCCAAGATTTTGAACACCCCTCCCCGACTCCCAACTCCTGTGAGGGATTGAAAGGTTCCTCAATAATTCTAATATAGCCTCTGCTACTTTTTTACGGACTTCTTTATCACTTTTTTTTTCTTGTACAAAAACAGAAAACATCTAATATTTGTAGTTGCAAACAATAAAAAAGACTGAATTAATATTCTTGATCGAAATACATGTTCTAGTAAAGTTTTTTCATTTGTTGCAATTTAGTGATCAAGTCTAGGATGATTCATCTTTCTGTTTTTCTGAGAGGTCTGTCAGAATCTGTAAATAAAGGAAATCTTAACATTAATTGAGAGACCTTCGCGGAATCCCTAAAAAAACGCTGGGGACCCCGGACCACAGTTTAAGAACCGACTAGGTTTAAGGTATCCGACTGTCCTAAAATCATGATTTTTTTTTTCAAAAATTCACAACTTGTTTATGATTTTATTTTATAGGCCATCTTATTAGCTTAATAAAAATACCAAGTTTTTTATTTCCCATTCACTAGAGCAAATACTACAGAAGTTTTAATGAAAGTAGATACCATAACTTTACACAAGTTGTCAAACTTTAAAATTCGTTTTACTCGAAATGTGTTTTTTTTTTGAAAAGTTCAAACGGGGACATCGATTGCTCGAAAAATTTTCAAAATAATTTGCTGAAATTTTTTGTGTAAGTTCTGCATAACAGTAGAAGTGTTTCGACCTTCAGATTTATCAATCACTGTTTTGTTTCAAAATTTACAGTCCTTTATGTGAATAGTATCCCTGTTTTTTTTAAACAATTTCATATAATCACTGAGATAAATGCTCTAGTTTTTGTAAAAATTAAAACTTATTCTTATCCTGAAGGTTATTTCAAACATAAATAACAAATCAACACATCAAAATTGAGAATTTGTCCTTAAAATGTTTGTACAGAGCGGGCCCCGTACATGCAATTTTTTGTACATTTTCACCAGTTTTTCTCCATTTTAATAATAATAAAAAAAAATTCTGCTTTCAATTTTGGAATTTTTTTTCTTAAAATATACTAAATAAATCTAAAAATAAACTAAAAAAAATCCCATACCTCCATTTTTTCAAAAATTGACATTTTTTTGTGTGTGGTTTTATTCTATAGACCATCCTATTAGCTTAATAAAAACACCAAGATGTTTATTTTCCATTCACTAGAACAAAAACTACAAGTGTTTTAGTAAAACCAGATGCCTTAACTTTACACAAGATGTCAAACTTTAAAATGCGTTTTACTCGAAAAATGCGTTTTTTCCCCCCGAAAAGCTCAAACGAGGACAGCGATTGCTCAAAAAGTTTTAAAATAATTTGCTGAAATTTTGTGTGTATGTTCTGTATAATAGTAGAAGTGTTTTAACCTTCAGATTTATCAACCACTGTTTTGTTACAAATTTACAGTTCTTTATGTGAATATAATCATTGTGTTTTTAAGCAATTTCATATAATAACTAAGACAAAGGGCTCTAGTTTTGTAAAAGTTAAAATATCTCTTATCCTGCAGATCAATTTAAAAAGGAATAGCAAAGTAATACATCAAAATTGAAAAATTGAGAATTTATTCATTTACTAATTTACTATTTGTACACAACGGGCCTCGTGTATGTCATTTTTTTTTATCAATTTTAACCCATTTTTTCTCATTTTAATAGTAATGATTTATTTTTCCCTTCTTAATTTAAACCTTTTTTTTCTTAAAGTGTACTAAATAAATCTAAAAATCTCCAAATCTCCAATTTTTTTTAAAAAAGTTGTCGCACGTAGTCGGATACCTTAATTCAATATTTTACTCAGGGCTATTTATTGCATATAGTTATTATAACTATGAAGGGGAGAGGCCTATTTTTGAGCTTTAAAAGCTCAAAACTAGAAAGCAAAGAAACAATTAACGAAGAAAGTAATTTTTGGTGTAAAAATTGTCTTTTTATTTAAAGGGTTTCACAAAAGAGGAAAAATTATTGAGCCTTAAGCATGCATATAGTCAATTGAAAGCTTTTTTTTTATTGTAACTGAAGTGAAAAAGAGACTAAACAATTCTGAAAGAAGGAGATAATAGAAAATTCATTTCCAAATTTAGAACATATATATGAACTCTGAACTCAGATACAAAGCACTTAGTTGAAATCAATTTTCCCACATTAAAAAAAAATAAAATACGGCGAGAAAATTTTAGATAACAGACAATAAGTCATTTTTTTTATTCGAGGGATCAAAATCTGTTATTATATCGTTAGTAATTCAGTAATGATCCATTCAATTTTCTCTATTATAGGCAATGGTGAATTAAAGACTATGAGATAGTTTTATAGCAGAGTTAAAATTGAATTCGGTTTAAATAATAGCTTTTTCACCTACAGTCGTCGTGACGAAATTGACCTAATGAAACTAGAAAAAGAATACTAGAGTTTCATTGTCCATATAGTTTAAATTCTATGCTTGAGAGAGAAGAAAGACATTCTTATAAATAGGCTTTCAAATTGAACCATCTCTTTAGGGGGAAGATGCACAATGTGCAATTAATGAACCAAAGAGGGAAAAAAGGGTCAGTAAATGCTTTTCAATTTTTTTTTGTTTTGTTACCGAAACTTATTAGGAGACAATGACTTCTTTCATGAATCTCAGAAACCCCTCAAAATCATTTCTGAATAAGATTGATTAATTTTTAGACGTGTACGGCAGCTTTGTGTACACACCTCAAGTCAAAATTAAGAATCTTCACTTGTTTAACCCACGAACCCAATTCATGGAAGAATATTTTTACTCAGATTGAAAGCAGGTGTGCTTCTGCTATATATCATTAAGTTTTATTGTAGTTTTTATAACCTTTATTATTATTTTGCATTGCGCAACAAAAAAAAATAGTTTGCTATGGACAAGTTCTACCGTAAAGCTTACTATGGGGGCGCTACAGTCATCAGTACCCTTTTCTTTTTTCCAGTTATTGCAAAATCACCTTTACTTTGTGCCAGTGGCGTAGCTACCAATGGGCTAGGCGGTGCCCTTAATCTCAGGGGGCCTTGGATCCTGAGACCCGTTGGTGTGGTGCGGTAGTTAGGAGAGGGGTCGCCAGCTCAGGTGTCGTCCACGTCACTTGACCATGGTTCAAAATTGCGTGGGCCGTCACCAAAAGCCCTCGTGTAGCTGAACAATGCGACGTTAATATTCACTCACTCACTTGGACCCTGACCACCAAGCAAGCCATACTTGCAATAATTTCTTCCACATTCAGATATAAATATATAAGGTTGCAACATAACTATAATCAGGGCAACTCATTTTAGCTATAGGGAATTTCGCCTAAATTAATTGGATTTCGCGAAAAAAGAATTCCTCTCCCCTAAATTCTTACCTTTGTTTATATGGTGTTGCGGACTTTTTTTATTGAAAAGTTTACATTATTTTTCAATTTTTTTTTCATTTTTCTAACTGTTACTTGAAAATAAACTTCAAATTCCATGAAAAATCTTATTTTGCATCTTAAAAAACCTTCACAGGAAGCGATTTTTTCTTGGTCATTTTATTTTTAATAATAGAAAGATTCATAATAAGCTATTTTACTGTTTCAGTATTTCGCAATCTAGTATCTGCAATAGACTGATGTCTATTGCAGATACTATTGCCCCCCACCTCCTCTGCTCATTCGTGTAGGGGTGTTTTTTTTTTTAAATAATTATAATAACATTGTATTATATTACCTTGTTAATGCATATTTTTTGTATCATCTCCTGTCTGTCACGTGTC